>PUFA01000292.1:1200000-1625612 GCA_003508835.1 Eonycteris spelaea | reverse complement strand
AAGAAACTTAATTCTTTCAACAACCAATGAGGTAAGAAGACCCTGAGCCTTAGATGAGACACCAGCTTTACCTGACACCTTGATTTCAGCCTTGTTGGATCCTGTGCAAAACACCTGGTTAACTGCACCTAAGCTTCTTATCCATGGAAAACATGAGATAATAAATTTGTTGTTCTAAGCGCTAAGGTGGTAGTAATTTATGAAGACAGGGCAAAAAACACTAATACAAGAGAAAATAAATGTTTAACAAGTATATACCATAAATGGTATCCCTTTTTGGAAATAAATTTTACATGAAAAATGAGTATTTTTCCTAGAAAAGATTACACTTTAAGCACATATTGCTAATTCTAGAGATATGTGTTCAAAGCATAGGGCTTTATGTAATAAATTAAGTATGTATTAATAGTGTGTGTGTAAAAAAGATATTTTTGGTATTTAGGAAAAACTTTTTTTTCCTCATAAAATATATTTCATAATTATGTCATATAATATATATTTCAGATTATACATACATAAAGGGTCTGAGATGATACATACCAATATGTAAACAGTATTTATCTTTGAGAATGGGATAACCAGTTAGAACATTAGAAGGAAGAGAGTTTATTACTATAAATATTACTTTTTTGAGACTAGTTTATTCTTTATTCATTTAAGTGGTAGGTATTCATGGAACTGACCTGAGTTTAACCAAGTCATGGCCTGACAAATTGAAGGCAAGCAAAGCTATGTGACACTAAAAGCAAATCTGTGAAGTGTCATTAAGAAATAATTCAAGTTCTGGTGTTGGATTCTAGTCATTGGGTGTGTGAAATTCATTTTTACCAATTGTTAAAGGAATAAAAGAAATACATAGATCCCAAGGGTATGGTAGACCTGGTTGAAATCCTGATCGCTATGCTATTTATTTTTGAGTCTCTGAAATTCACACGTGAATATGTCATGTCATTTATATTTATATTTTTAATTTACTCAAAGCCATTTTAGTCTCAAACTATAAAACTTGTTATAAAACTTGTTTTCATAAAATAAAACTTGAAGACATAAAAAGTTATTTATTCCCTAAATGATGTTTCTGTTAGCTCTCTTACTTTCAATTTTTCTCAGTAGCTATGGTTCTAGTTGTTAACTTTCATTTTATCCCACATACTACACGCCAACATTTTGCACTCTTCCACTTTCATATATTCCAAATTTGAACCAAGAAATTGGGGATATCTTAGCATAATATCTTCCTCCTTGATTTCAGTCATGCACCACTTATTTCTTACTATAAGAGCTAAATGGGAGAAGACAGGACCCAGTCATGTGTGAAGGGGTTTAGAAGACTTTGATGTGATTGTTAATGCTCAGAAGTTAGATAAAATTAAAACTGTGAAATAGCATATATGCCATTCTACCTTTCAGGATGATTTTCTCACCTAAAACTCTTGCTTTCAATATTTTCAAATATTGACTCTTCTTAAATCCACTGCCCCCAATAAGCAATCACACTTTTGACCTTCTGGTTTTAGAAAAGAATTTCATCATAATCTCTTACTTTCCTTATATTTTATGTATACTAGATTCAAAGAATTCCTTTTAAAATTCTACACTAATGCTCCATAGAATTTCAATTTAGTTTATATTTCTCTTGTTTAATTAGAGTCCATCTGACTAATATCGATACTGCTTTAAAAAAATAGAACAGAAAATAATGCATACTTTTTTAACCATCAGCTTTCAAAATGGCTAAAGCTATCAGTTGTTCAAAATATCTTTCCAGCCTATTTTCTATTCTACCATTTTTTTCTGGCAACGTTTTTCTATTATAACAGTTGAGAAACTCCTACACTAGAATATAACTTTTGATTACTGAATATTTCTTCTGACCCATTCCAAAGTTAACAGTGCTTAATGTTGATCTACTTGTACCTGCTACTAATTTTTGAAGATCATTGGCTTGCTTTATTATCTTAATTTCTATATATTTTTGAAAATGTAAAAATAAAATGTGAAATCTCCATTGGATATACTACATTGTTTTATAAACCATAGTCTGACAGTTTAACACTTACTATGTAAAGCATTGTTTTTAATTTTATTCTCTTCGATTTCATGAATGATAATAAAATAATATTGTAAAAATAATATTTTATGTATTCTTCTCTCTTTAAAACTTTGTTTCAGAAATCAGGGGAGAAATGGCATAGATGCAGAGGCTCTTTTCATCCCTCTGGCAACCAAATCAAAGTTGTCATGTAAACAAGGAACAAGCAGCAAAGAAAAATTGCCTGGTATCTAGAGTAACAAGCCATACAACTAGAAGAAATCCAAGAAATCACCTTACAATGGCAGAAGGTAGGATGAGGCAAGGACGGGGGATGGAGCGCTACCTGATCTTCAGTGGCTGAGTGGGATGGAGGCTGTGGCAGAGGCTAAGGTGGAGGCAGCAGCAGAAGCCTTCCAAAAGAGTCTTATCTATGAGTGGATTTTCATGGTGACGGACCTGCTTGCTCTTAGCACCAGGGGCACCAGAGACTTATAGGGAGACATTGTTGGAGTGAGGGCCAAGGTAAGACTCTTTCAGTACAGAAGTGCCGATGGTATCCATTGTTCCCTGTTGAGCTCTCCCCACTCCCAGTGTTCAGACACAGCACTGCCTTAGCGAGACATCATCAAACTGGATAACAGAGGTCACTCCGCCCAGAGGATTCCCTGAAACCCTGCCTCCTCCAACTCATGGCCCCACACAAGCCACATTCAGGTGTACCCTCAGTGAGTCAGACAGGCCTTGCTGAGCAGCACCTAGACTCACACTGAAGAAAACTGGCCTCAGTTTCTGGTGTGACCTTTTGAGGCAACTTTAAGCACAGCATTTGTGAATTGTTGAATCTTAACAGGTGGCCCTGGAGGGGCAGAGCTTGGGCTAAATTTGGCCTGTAGTTGAACGCCTCTCAGGACTGTGTCACTGGACACCTACTTCACAAATCCACACTAATAAGACCAGGAGACTTAGGAGCTTTGCTTAATACACAGAAACAGACATGGAAGGGAATTCAAATCGGAAGACAAAGAAGAAATCATATGAGAAAACAAAACAGAATTCCAAGAATGCTGGAGTCAAGTAATCTAACAGATGCAAAGTGCAAAACACTGGTTATAAAGATGCTCAATGAACTTTTGGGAGTTATAGATAAATTCAGTGAGAACTTTAACGAAGAGAAAAAAAACATAAAAATGGAAATGGAAATTATAAAAGGGAACCAATCTGAAATGAAGAACACATTATCTGAGATGAAAAGTATATTTAATGGAATAAAAAAGGAATAAACAAAGTGAATAAAGAAAAGGATCAAATGCCCTATCTAGATGATGGGAAAGCCAAGTCCTTATTGAAAGCCACTCAATAAGAATGGCAAGAAAAAGTAAGCCAGGACTATAAAAATAATTTAAGGAGCATATGAGACACTATTAATGGTCCAAATATCCATCTGAATGCCATACCTGAAGAAAAACAAGATATTGAACAGCTGTTTGAAGAAATAATGATGGAAAATTTTCCTAACCTGGTGAAGGAAATAGACATAAAACCCAGGAAGCTCAGAGAACCTCAAAAACCAGGGATCCAAAGACACACACCAAGACACATAATTAAAATGCCAAAAGTTAAGTACAAAGAAAGAATCTTAAAAGCAGCAAGAGTAAAGTAGATAGTTTTTTTACAAGGGAACACCCATAAGACTGGCAGCATTTCTCAAAAGAAACTATGCAGAACAGAAGAGCATGACAAAAATATTCGACACGATAAAGACCCAGGATCTACAACCAAGAATAATTTATCCAGCAAAGCTATCATTTAGTGTTGAAGGACAAAGAGTTTCCCAGGCAAAAATAAGCTAAAGTAATTTATCACCACCAAGTCAGTATTACAGGAAATGCTAGAGGGACTTCTTTAAAAAGAAAAAAAAAATGTATCAAAAGCAGGGATAAAGAATGGTAACAACTACATTCCTATCAATAAGTACCTCAAATGGAAAAGAATTAAGTGCTCCAACTAAAAGATAGAGTGAATGAATGGATAGGAAAACAAGACACCTACATGTTGTCTACAAGAGACTCACTTCAGATTAAAAGATACACACAGACTAAAAGAAGGAGATGGAAAAAGATATTGCTTTGATGGACCTAGAAGGTATTTAAGTCAGATAGAGAAAGTTAAACACTATATGATTTCATTTATATGCAGAATCTAAGGAATAAAAAGAACAAACTAATCAAGAACAGATTCACACATACAGTGGACATTTTGGTGACAGAATTGAGGCAGGGTTGGGGAGCTGGGAGAATGGGATTAAGGTTTAAAGAAGTACAAATTAGTAGCTGATGGATGGTCATGAAGATGGGGAGCTAGCTAGGGAATGCAGTTAGCATTAATATGTTGTCTAGGTGAAGGGTCAGGGAGGGTCATTTGGGGATCATTTTATGAACTATATAGATATTTATCCAATCTGCCGTATACTTGAAAACTAATCAAAATAAATTAATTTAAAAATATATAGAAGCTGTTAATTTAAGTAAGATTGGCTGAAATGGAGGAGGGAAGTGAATTAATTCAATAAATATTTATGAGGTAAATTTAAAAAAAGACTTTGTTCCAATTGACAATATAATTATTAAGATATTATATATAAATTGTTAGAGCACTAAAACCTATGCCAGTGCGTTTATTGCCTTTAAGCTCACCTCCAAGTGACACCTGCCCAGCCCTCAGTATTATTACCTAATGGCCATTTTTTTTTGACATGAACCTGGCATGACAGCTAAGTCAACTGGAAGTAGGGATATTTCTTGAGGGCAGCCCAACTAGCAATCAATTTGTGCTAGTAAAAAAGAACGGATGTGGGAGAGTCATGATTCTTAATGAGCCAGAAGGAGTTCTTGCAATTTCTTGTAATTAAAATGTCTAAAGTAGAATATTGAATAATATCATTATGACTTATTTCAAAAAAAATGCATATATTTAAAACTATTTGCCTCATGACAAAAAACTAAAATTAGAAAATGGCTGAGAATGATTTAATCAATTAAGGTAGAGTTCAAATATTTTTTTGATTCTTTTTAAATTGATAACTAAATGTTCACATATTATTTACAACATATATAAAATGCATATGGGCAATAATGAGACAAGGTCAAAACTAGTACATATAAGTTGGTACAAGTTATATATCATCGGCGTAGTTTGGAAATAATACCTGTAATGAGGCTGTATTGTATTGTAACAATATAGACTACACTTTCAAGCACATAAGTTTTCCTGTTTCAGAAAATTATTATCAATTCATCTAGAATAGTGCTCTTTATTATATTAGACACTGTTTCCTCAAGTTTATTTTTTTCTGTCTTTTCTTTCAGGTTTTCTTTTTAATATAACATATTTTTTCTTTAGTCAAAGCAAGAAGAAATGTGAGATAAAAATTTAGTGTGTAGTTTTACAATCTTTCTTCTTCCATGCTTTCAATAATATGTGGTATATTCATGACTGATAGCCAGCTGGGAAATTTGAAAGCAAGAAGACCAATCAATTAACGATTTTTGAAGTATGTTTGTATGCCTGCATCTAGAAGATATGAGAATTCTTGGATGAAAAGAAACAAGTATCTGGATATGATTGAAATCATGGGTTGGATGTACAGAAATAAGATAGCGATTATTGGCAGAATGAAACAAAATGTTCATAATGTTCTGCAATGTATTTTTTTTTTTTTACAAATTTTATTGTATATGTAAAGAAAGCCTTCTTTGTTGTTTTGAGTGCATATTGACAAGTCATAATTTACATAAGCAGTCCTTTATTGGTGGACATTTAGGTAGGGTTCATTTAAATGAAAATGTTATAATGAACTACTATGTATTTATGTCTGTGCCTATGCTTATATCTATAACTATCCACGTCTGTGCTTATGTGCATATTACAGTAGAGTATGCATGACCCATGCTCCATTTGTTCAAATTTTCTTCCTGCCCTTTATTTTCTATACTGAAATTTTAGGTTTCATAACTCTGCTTCTTTCTCTAAGTAATACTTTTCTAGTACTTAGTCTTAAAATTACAGGTCTTCTGATATATAGTTAAAGAATATTAGCAAGACAAAAGTTGAAAAATTCGTGATGCCACTGAAAAGCAGATACTATTTTTCGGAATAAAATTGTTCTTAGAAAAAAAAAATGTGTGTGAAAAGGGGGTATTATAAAACATCCACACTTAAGAAATTATTATCCTGTGTAAAAACAAACTTAAAGCTCTAAAAGTCCCTAATTTCACTAATTTGTTGCCGTGGTAATGATATTTAAATTGGTATCTATGTTTACTAAAAAGTATCTATCCTTAGTTGCAACTTCTCTATGCTAAGCCAGAGAGGATCATTTTCATTTCCCTTTTCTTTACGTGCATGGCAGCTGAAAAGAATAGGCTCATGAAAATCAGTAACGGACACCAAAAGATATGCAGTTTAGTAAGAAAAGTAAATGTACTTAAATCAGATATTGGAAAATTTCCACAAAATGGCTAAAATCATTGATACTCCTACTAATAACAGTACGTGACAGGGCACCTTTCTCATGCCCCTGACAACTTTATATAATATTGATATTTTCATAGTTTGAAAGAGAAAAACTAATCATTGTAATAGATTTAAATAACTTTTTAGTTGACTATCAAAAGTGCAAGACACTGAATTGTTTTTTCTGTGGTATGTGCCTATTGATAATTTTATGTTATAACTTGCTATGTTAAATTTATATCACATTACCATCTTTAAATTTATATTGCAATGCATAATGTAATGTGATATATATTATGTATGTTACAAATGTAACTCCATATATTATTAAAATGATAATTAACACTTTATAAATATGTAAATGTGTAAAATAAATCACTTTTCCTTTTTACCTTTTGAACCCCTTCATCATTTTTCTTAAATTTCTGTTACTTTCTCTTAACATTCTTAATATTGTATAAACTTTTCCCCTTAAATATAATTATTAAAATCTAAACAAAGGTATTAGTTCTAAATATAAAAATAATGCACAATTTTCATTACAACATTATAAAGTAGTAGCACTGACAACAATTAAAATATGTAATAATATAGGAATTATTGACTGTATAGACTATTCATTACAGAATAAAAGTTTTGTTTGATGGTTCAGTAATTTTGTGAGTATTATCTTATATTGTTTCATATAATACTAATATCTCCCTCATCACAAGGTAATGGAATAAAACCTTTTCATTAACATCAAGGGGAGATTTGAATTTGAACAACTTTCTTGGCAATATCATATTAGAGATTAGAAAATAGTTGTATAGTATTAAAGGAAAGTCATTCTAAGTACACATTTATGTATCTCTATAATTATGCATACAGCCTATTCCATAATTTTTTTAGTGACAAAACCCAAGAGTTATTTCATAAAAAATTACCTATTATTCTTCATTGCACATCAAAGCCTATCCAAATAACCAGTTTTACAATCATGGGGAGAATAAAGATTACTCTGTGGAGAAGTAAACAAAGTTTTTTATGCAAAATATGAATATGCTTATCTTTGTGGAAGGCTTTAAAAATAGATATTTTATCAGAAATAAAGAAGTGATAAGACATAAATCAGTAAAACATAATGTAATAGAAGCCAAGAGAGGAGAAAATTATAAGAAGCAAAACATATTTGGCAATTCAATGGAAGAGATAAGTGGATGAGATATAAATTGAGAAAACTGCACTAAATTTAGAAATGTTTAGGCTGTTTATAAACTTCAAGAGGAGTAATATTGCTATTCTGGCAGGCTAGATACTTGAACTAAAACGATTAAGGACAAATTTAAAAGCTATACATATATGTGTGTGTATGTGTGTGTATGTGTGTGTAATATATATCTTGTTATATATATATATCAGAAATATTTTTATAATATATATTACATTATAATATATATTATCTTGTAATATATATGTGTGTGTGTGTATGTGTATATATATATATATACACACACATATATATATATATATATATGTGTGTGTATATATATATATATGTATGTATCTCAGGGATTTTTTTTTTTTATTGAAGAATAACATATACAGAAAACAGATTACAAATGCATAGCTCAGTGAGTTATCCCAAAGTGAACACACAGGTGAACCAATTGCCCAGTTAAAGAACTATATTACTGGTATAATTACATAAACCCTCTCATTTCCTCTCCTAATCATTATCAGTCTTTTTCTCAAAATTTAACCACTATTCAGACTTTTAACACCACTGATCTATTTTGCTTATTTCTGAACTTCATATAAATTGAAAAGGGCCGTGTTGTAACAATAACATTTAATGTTTGGCTTCTGTTGTTCAATATTATATTTGTGAGATTCATCAATATTTTTGCAGGTAGCAGTAGATTGTTTATTATCATTTCTGTATAGTATTCCATTATACGTTTCATAATTATTTTCATTCTATTATTGATGGATATTTAGATTGTTCAGCAGTATATGCTTGTTTAGGCCATCTCAGTTTGCCTATGAATAGTCAGTCCCTGGTTTGAGAAAGTTCAGTATGAGCTTCTAAAATCGTTCTCTCTTCTCTACCAGAGGGCTTTCTCTGACACTGAAGGAGTTTACACAACTATATGCAGGCACAACTCAGAAGTGTAGGGGAATTTATGCTGCTGGGGCAATGCTCAGGCCCTGTGACATAAAATGTCTTAGATAAAAGTGTTTTCCTGTCTTCCTTCAAGGCAATTCTGAGTTGTGTTACACATATGTCCCCAGGATCCCTTAAGATTGGACTCTAGTTGCTCATTATTCTGAACTTTATTAGTTTTTCTATCTTCCCTCTTTCACTCTCACCATTTTCTCATTTCACAAGTAATCTACTTCCTGTAAATTCTTTTATAAATGGTAACAAAAACTACACTGGTGATAGAAATTAGGGTGACACCAACACCTGGCATGCTGTCACATTACAATTATTAATATTTTTACACTTTTAGTGGATAGTGAAGAATAGTAAATGGAACAGCAAACACTTGTTATGCGGAAGTTCTGGCATTTAAAGATGTAAGGCCAAAAGTGATTGAAAGGGTTGTAGATTTGGCTGGCTTTTTGTTAACTTCTCTAGAAACCTTGGAGGTCCATCACAACTTTTTTCTTTTACATTATTTTCTATTTTTTCCATATATTTGTCTCTTTGCTTCAATTTGAATATTTTCTCCTGAAATATATTTTAATTTGAAAGTTTCCATTCGATCTTAGTATTTGCTATTTTACTTCTCAAATTTTCTGTCTTTTCTTTCCTTAAACATGTTAATCACAGTTATTTAAATCAGTGTCCATAAGTCCATTAGCTTTATTTCCTATGAATCTCTTTCTAGTTATTGTAATTTTCTTTATTTCAGTTTAAGTCCTTTGATGTGTCTCATGATTTTTGACTGATTGCTGAACATAAGATATGAAGAATTTTACCCATCATTTTAGGTCGTAGAAGGATATTCTTTTATATTTTGTTATAAAGTCAAGATAAGTGAAAATCATGTTAAACCAATCATGGTTGAAATAATGGTAAGGTGGTTTTTAGTTCTTGTGAGAAAGGGTCCATTTCACAGTTCCTCTTAGAGCATTTCTCTTCTGCATCCCTACTAAAAATGTAGCTTATTTACCGGCAGCAATTTGACAAGTCCTGCATTCCATTCACTGTTTGTTTTCCCTTCAGCAGGAGAGTCAGAAATAGCTTCTCAATGTCTCCGTCTCTGGACAGGACTTTTAAAGTTGACACTGTTTTATATAGAAAACATGGTGTCAAATGTTATTCTTACTTATCTTCTGTCACCTCCCTCTCCAAAATATGATATTAGTATTGACAACATAAAACAAAAATTTTAAACTATTTTTTCATCTGTTCATTTATTCTCTTAAAAAGCATTAATTTAAAACAATCTAGTTTACCATTTCAGAAACACAACTCAAATTTTTTTTTCTTGTTAAGTATCTGCAATACTCTTTTTAATATTTTAGTTCTAGTATGACATTTTTCATATTAATGGTCTTTATGTGATATATTTGTACATAAATAATACTTCCTCTACTTTTATTGTAGATTTTTGCAGACTAGTAGTTATAGAAAATGTCAAAAATCTTCTTATATATTAGGCACCTAATACTAGTTGCCCCTATTCATAATGAATAAAATATGAATGGCTGTTTTTTTAATGTTCTTCAACTGATCTAAAATTGAATCTATCCCAGTTTTGCCAATTTTTTTCTTGTTAATAAAAAAAGATTTGTTTACACTTTATTCATTCGTTTTTATTTCCCTGATTTGCACAACAGAACCAACTGACAGTTATTTTATCAAGTTATAAAATGGTTTTAGATGGCTGTAACTTTTGTTAATAACACCCTATCTTGATACCTCATAAATATAATATTCACCTCATTTTACTAACTTGAAAACTTTTTCTAATTTGAAACATTCTATTTTTAAAAGACTATTACACTGTAGACAGTACATTTAAAGGTGATTGTTTTGTTTCCTGAGAGGTAAAATTAGGCTACGTTAAGATTCTAACCAGTGCCTGATATAATCACCTGAAAATTTATTATTTTCTGGGTTTTATTACTGAAAAAACAAATGCATTTCTTAAACACTTGGAAAAAATATAAATTTAACAAAGTCAATAATGATAATTGCAATGTTCTAAGGACAACCAGCTTCTGTTGTCTGCCAATGAATTAACATATCTGTGAGGACAGTAATCTGACATAACATTAAAATAAGACTAAAAATATACCATAGGTCATATGGTACTACATAAATTGAATGTTTTTTAAGAATAACTCAATAATGTTAATTTTATATTTGTTTCTTTGAAAATATTTTCAAAACAAAGATTTTCTTTATACCAATTTAAGAAATATTTTACGCCAATTTATTACACTTTTGATATCAATCTAATCCTTTTTTTTTGCCTTAAGACATAAACTCTAAGTTTTATACGTATTTAATGTAATTTGAGGACAGATATAGGTGAATTATTTCCCTTAAAAGGCCTGCCTTACAGGTAACAATTAATTGTTAATTATTTATTTTTTTATAGCACCTCCTTTTTTTTCAATAATGAAAACAAGATAATTATTTTGATATTTTTTAAATTAAGTTTATTGGGATAACAATTATATATACAATTATATAATTTTCAGGCGTACATTATAATTTAACATATGTATATTCTATTGTGTGTTTACCACCCAAAGTCATTTTCCTATAGCTACCATATATTTGATCCCCTCTACCCACTTTACCCTACCCTTTGACTCCCTTTACTCCATTTACCTCCTCCTCCTCCCCTACTCCCTACCCTCTGCTATACAACTAGTGTATAGTCCATATCCATGAATCTCTATTTGTTTGTCCTTTTCTTTTGTTGCTTTTAGGTTTATATCCCACATCATGTGATTTTCAACTTTTTCTGTCTACCTTATTTCACTTAGCATAATTATCTCGAGTTCCATCCAGTTTGTTGCAAATGACTGTATTTCATCTCTTCTTATGGCTGAGTAATATTCCATTGTATCTATGTACCTCAACTTCTTCAGCCAATCATCTATCGTAGGAACATTTGGTTGCTTCCATGTCCTGACCACTGTAAATAATGCTGCTATGAACATTGGTGTGCAAATATCTTTATGGATATGATTTTTTAAGTCTTTGCGGAAATACCCAGGAGAGAGATTGCTGGATCATATGGTAGATCAATTCTAAGTGTTTTTAGAAACCTCCATAGTAGCTGAACCAGTTTGCAGTGTATGAAGGTTCCTTTTTCTCTACATCCTCTCCAGCATTTGTTATTACTTGTCCTGTTGATTATAGCCATTGGAACAGGTGTGAGATTGTATCTCATTGTGGTTTTGATTTGCATTTCTCTAATAGCTAGCGATGTTGAGCATCTTTTCAATGTTTGTTGGCCATTTGTATGTCCTCTGGGAGAATTGTCTGTTCAGATCTCTGCTCATTTTTCGATTGGATCATTTGGTTTTTGTTGTTATTGAGTCATATGAGTTCTTCATATATTTGGGATATTAGGCCCTTATCAGAGATGTTGCTTGCAAATATATTTTCGCATTCTGATGGTTGTCTCTTTACCTTGTTGATAGTTTCTTTTGCTGAGCAGAAGCTTTTTAGTTTGATGCAGTCTCATTCATTTATTTTAGCTTTTACTTCCCTTGCTTTTGAGATCAAATTTATAAAATCCTTTTTTAAGTCCAAGATCCTTCAGTTTCATTCCTGTGTTTTCTTGTACACATTTTAGTGTTTCAGGTGGTATATTCAGCTCCTTAATCCATTTTGAGTTAATTTTGGTGTGTGGTGATAGACAACAGTGTAGTTTCATTTTTTGCAGGCAGCTTTCCAGTTTTCTCAGCATCATTTATTGAAGAGACTTTCCTTTTTCTACTGTATTTCTTTGATTTTTGTCAAAAATTATTTGTTCATATAAATATGGGTTTACTTCTGGACTCTCAATTCTGTTCCACTGGTCTGTGTGTCTATTTTGCTGCCAATACCATGCCGTTTTTATTACTGTTGTTTTGTAGTATAATTTGAAATTGGGCAGAATAATGCCTCCAGCCTCGTTCTTTTTCTCAGGACGTTTTTGACAATTTGGAGTCTTTTGTGCTTTCATAGAAATTTGATGATTTCTTGTTCTATTTCTTTATTTTATTATTTTAATTTTTTATTTTTAATTTTATTATTTTTGTTGCAATTGCAAATAGAATTGTTCTTTCCACTTCTTTTTCTGACACTTTGTTGTTAGGAATGCTATGAATTTTTGAATGTTGATTTCGTAACCAGAAAATGTACAATATTTGCTTATTGTTTCTAGTAGTGTTCTTGTGAATCTTTAGGGTCTTCTGTATAGAGAATCAATGTCATTCACAAATAGTGACAGTTTGACTTCTTCATTTCCTATTTGGATGCCTTTTATGTCTTTCTCTTGTCTGATTGCACTTACTAGGAACTCTAATGTTATATTGAATAACAGTGGCGATAGTAGACAGCGTTGCCTTATTCCTGATCTCACAGGGAAGGTTTTTAGTTTTTCACCATTAAGTATAATGTTGGCTGAGGATTTGTCATATATGGCCTTTATCATGTTAAGGAATTTCTTTCTATACCGATTTTCTTAAGTGTTTTGATCAAGTGGATGCTGTATTTGGTTGAAGGCTTTTATCTATCTATTGATATGATGTCTGATTCTTATTTTCTAATTTGTTTATGTGATGTATCACATTAATCAATTTGCATATGTTCAACCATCACTGTGCCCCTGGGATGAAGCCCACTTGATCGTGGCGTATAATCCTTTTAATGTTGTTTTGATACATTTTTAAATAAACTTGTTCAGGTATAACTTACATATAATAAAATGTATCTATTTTAAATGTACAGCACAATAAATATTGAATAATGCATTCACCTGTTTGCTACAGCTCAGTCAAACTGAAGAGGAATTTTCACTCAAATGGCTAACCTGTAATCAGCTTTGTTCTGATTCTGTAGACATGCTTGCTGCATAGGTGGAAAGGCAGAGTGATATTGAAATCAACTAAAGACTCACCCTCCCTTTGATTGTTCTCTAGATAACAGATGTATTGCCTTTGCTTGTTAAGAACAGATGCATTGCTTGTTAAGCTCTATAAAAGTAAAGTCACTGGTCAGCTCAGAGCCCAGATCTTCAGAGTGCTAGCTCTTCTGGGACGCCAGTGTAATAAACCCGAGTTCTCTGAGTGGTGCTTAGTTTCTCGCTGGTCTTGTTTTGCAACATTTCTGCAACATTTCTGGAGGCCCCAGCGAGATTCCAACCATGCTGGCCATTTGAGCTGGACTGGTGGCTCAGCCAGGCATGGGCAGAGAGGCTCTGAGACAAACGAGAAGGTGCCACCTGATAGTATTCCAGGTTCTCTTTCGACACGGTGCCCCAACTCCCAGGATGGCTGAGCACCTCAGTGGACTCATAGGAGGGATGGACCAACTCACCAGGAATGGTCATAGTAAGGTAAGCCCAGGGCTCAGCCCACTTGTCAGGTCCCATCTCTGGATGGAACAGGAGCTTAATCATCTTCTAGTCTTCAGAGAAGGCACAGGTCGGGGTCTTCCCAGTGGGGAAGACATCAAGGTCTTCCCAAGTTAGGAGAGAAGACATTAGGGTCTCTCCAGCAGGGGAGACATCAGGGTCTTTCCAGCAGGGAAAGATAATAGGGTCTTCCAAGCAGGGGACGACGTCAGGGCCTACTGAAAGTGGGGAGGCAATGTTTTAACCGGTGTGTGACTGAGTGAGAAAATGGGCAGCCTGTTTGGCTTGACTCAGGTACGAATTTGTGGCTCCACGGCTGGGTACTCTTAAGGTCCCCAATTGGGCTCATCTGCGGCTCTGTAGTATAACAATCATTAAAAAGGACCACATTCTAACAGTGGCCTGTCAGGAGGCAGATATGGCCTTTGCTAGGAAGCCCCAGGGCCATGCTCCTGGAACACAGGTAGTACTGTAAACTGATCCTGATTGGAATTACAATACCCAAGAGGGAATGGCCAGATGTTCCAAATTTCTAGAGACCCTCATGGGAAAAACAAAAGAAGGAAAAAAAAAAAAAAAGGAATTCAAAAGCTGTGAACTATGGGAAGCTTATAACCATTACTTAAGAAAAATATGAGAACCTGGCCAGCTTTTAAGCCAGCGAGAAGAATCTTTTAGGAAGTATACTAATGTAAACCCCACTTTTCCTGAAGGGTTAGCTTTGTTAGGCCACATTATTAGCCAGTCAGCCCCTGAAACCAGATGCAAGCTTCAACAGATGCAAAAGGGGCCACAGACTAACCAAATACTATACATGGCCTTCATAGTCTATAACACTCAAGATCTTGAAGAGGGAAGAAGAGAACAGAATAAAGAAAATGACAAGGCAGGATTATGGCTGTCACAATTGACCAGGCCTATGGTCAATTATGACAAGCATCCCTTAAGAGACTGGAGAATAAGGAGACACTGAGTTCTTGCTTCAAATGAAAGAAAGTAGGACATTGGGCAAAGGACTGAAAGCTCCCGAGCTGCTGCTGCACATGCAAAGAAACCAGTACTAATCCTGGCTTTGGAGAGTTGACTGTCCACACTCTCAGAGAGGAGGGTGGCCATCCAACACCCTAGTAGCCCAGGTCCAAGAACTGTGTAACTGAAGAGGCCCAGTGCCATCCTCACTGCTCCTGTCCAGGAATATGGTCACCACTACCAAGGAACCCCAGGTAATTCTGGTCATAATGGGTAAACAAATTTAATTTATTTTAGATACAGGGGTAACCTATTCTGTTCTCCCTGCATTTGCAGGAAAACCCTCATCATAAACTATGATTATCATATGAGTGGAAGGGGAAGGCAGGCCAACCATTTTACTCCACCACTGACCTGCCGATTTGAAGATCAGATCTTTCATCAGTGGTTTTTAATAGTTCCAAGCTTCCTCACTCCCTTGTTAGGACGGGATATTTAAAACATTGACAACAAGTTAATCCTGTGGTTTGGTATAATGACAATCTCTGGCAAGCCAGGACTGCTCCACCAGTAAAATTTCAGCTTCTATGTTCCTTCACCAAAACCCAGACTTAATAGCTGGCCCAATGATAAAAGTGCCTTCCCAGAGATCTCAGTAATCAGGAATATTCTCCCCCTTCACCGTCAGACTCTGAGGGGAAAACAAGTTCTCTCGGGACCCCATCTATTTCATCGCTCCCTGAGGAAACTAGATATGTACCCTCAGGGAAGTTACAAATACTGATGATGGGGAAAAATGATTATGGGCATGACCTCTGATTTTTATTTGTCTGTGTTATATGTAATACAGTGGTTGAATTAAGGATTTGAATTATGATGGAAAGGAAAATGTATGCTTTTAGTAATAGAAGGTATAAAACATGCAGATTTATTTTGAAGGGAATTGAAGGAAAGTGTTTGTCTTAAAGTTGGTTATTTCTGAATGAGTGGGAAGAGGCAAACTGAAAGAATGAGAAAAGTGGTAGAAGGTTTGTGAAGAAGAATCCTGAGAGGAAATTTTATGTGATTAAGCTAAACAAGATTGGAAATATAAATGCCAAAAGTAAGCTAATGCAAAATTAAAATTGTTTTACTGTTTCTTAGACTATTGGTCTGCTACTGATGTCATGGAAAAGTTTTCTGAGTAGAAAACAAGAATTCCACGCTTAATCAAAATAATTTCAGTTTCATGTTGTCTTAACCAGTTTTCTGAGACTTTTAGAGAATATACTAACATTGGTCCAAATTCTCAGGGCCAGACACCCCTGGCTATACATTTCAAAACTTGGTCTGTACCCAATATTCAAAGGAAGTCCCAAAAGTTGTGGCCTAGACCCAAACCCCACAGGCTGCCTTGGTGCCAGAGGTGAGGTATTTAAGGTGTCTAATAACTGGGACAGGGCAGAGAAAGAAGTTCTTTGTCTATAGACTAAAGTGCCATGTCAACAGGAAACCCAAGACTCTACCCTAATTAAAGCAGAAAAAGAGCTCCATGAACCCTAGTAGGCAGGGACTACAACCCTTCTCAGCAGAAAGCATATACAGAAGAAGAGACCTCCCATCCCTCAACATCTGTACTAATAATAAGGGGGTTCATGGCTCTTAGAAAGGAGTTAGGCAGGAAAATTAGTTAGGCGGTTTCTGCATCTGCCTGCAGACACATCTATCCTAGAAGGGGTACACACTAATCTATCAACAATTGAATGAGTCATGGGGATCCTGGCTTCTCTCATTTGCAAGTCCTTTCCTCATGCTTCATAGCAATCTTTTTTGGTCCTTGTGTCCTGAAATGTCTTGTCAAGTTTGTCTACTCATGCCTAGAGTCCATGAAGTTGCAGATGTTTGTGACATCCGGACCACCCTTATTCCAGCCCCTAGGCCAAGGAGATCTGGAGGTTGATGCCCTATAAGAATTTAAAGGGCATCGAAAGGGGGGAATAAAGAGGAAATTTCCACTCAAATGGTTAACATTGTAATCAGCTCTTTGTTCTGATTCTATAGACATGCTTGCTGCAGAGGCTGAAGGGCAGAGTGATTTCAAAATTAACTAAAGGCTCACCCTCTCCTTTAACTGCTCTATCTAGATAACAGATGTATTGCCTTTGCTGATTAAGCCCTATAAAAGTAAGGTTATCCCTGAGCTCAGGGTCCAGATCTTCAGAGCATTAGCTCTTCTGGGACGCTGGTGCAATAAACCTGAGTTCTCCAACTCTCTAAGTGGTGCTTGGTTTCTCACCAGTCTTGTTTCTGCAATAAAACTACAGTCATAGCATGTCCCCTTTGCACTTTTGTAATCAATCAAGCCAGCCTACTATTGATCTGCCTTATGCCACAATAAATTATTTATGTCTTCACTATAATTTTATAAAGACTAAATCATATGTTGCACCCTTTCGTGTCTGCCTTCTTTTTCCTCTAAATGTCTTTGAGTTTAAAAATTTGTTTTACGATCTCAAAAAGATATCTGCATCTCCATGTTTATAGCAGCATTATTCAGCAATAGCCAAGATATGAGAACAATCTAAGGGTCCATAAATGGAAGAATGGGTAAAGAATGTGGTATGTGTATACACATACACACACACACACGTGCACACGTGCACACGCATGTGCACACTAGAATATTATTCAGCCGTAAAAAGTGAGAAATTTTTTTCATTTGCAACATTATGAATGTACCTTGAAAATATTATGCTAAGTAAAATAAGCAGACTGTGAAGGATAAATACTATATGACCTCACTTATATGAAATCTAAATAACAACAGCAAACTCATAGAAAAAGAAAATGAATTTGTGTTTACCAGAGGTGAGGAGTAGAGGAAAGAGGTATTGAAAGAAGGTGGTCAATAAGTACAAACTTCCAGTTTCAAAATAAATAAGTACTAGGGATAAAATGGACAACATGATGATGATAGCTAATACTGCTGTATGATACATAGAAAAGTTTAGAGTAAATCCTGAATTCTTATTACAAGAAAACATTAAAAACTTTTAAAAATCTTTTTTCTCTTTTTAAAAATTATTTCTATATGAGAAAATGGATGTTAGCCGAACCTAACATGGTAATTATTTCACAATATATGAAAATTTAAAAAATCATGCTGTATGCCTTTAAGATGTATGTCGATTATTTCTCAATAAAACTGGAAAAATCTTTTAAATATATAATTACTTTTAAATACTATCCTCAAAAATGTGTTAAATATAGTCATTACTAATATATTTCTTTCTATACTCAAAATACGAATTATGATATTTATTTATCTAGAAACCAATTTTAAGAAGAGAATATAGGGTGATTACATGTGTTTTCTACTTGCTCCAGAAGACACACTGGAGCCAGAGGGCCAGAGTTACAGGAAATAAAGATGTAAGCTCAATAGACAAAAGTAGTGTTACTTTTAGTTGGAATTGTCTAACCACGGGGAACTCCCAATTACTGCAAATATAAAGTCAAAGATGACTAATGAGGGTAATTTATAGGTGTCATCTTCTCAAGGAGGAAGAACTTTTCTTTTTCTGAAAACAAACCAATCAAACTGTTTTGAACAACCAAAACTCTTCCATGATTTTAATGAGTTTTAAATAGGGTGAGAAAAAAGGAAACAGAAACAAGCTGAATTTCAGTACAGATTGTAACAAGTATATAAAGAAAAGTCAAAAGAAGAATGTGGAATTTTACAAAAGAAGAGTCCTTTTTGATATAGAAATAGTGTCTTGACATACTGGCAGGATTTCATCAACTGAGACTAAAGCTGAAGAAGTGATTTTACAAGGAAGAAACTACAAACAAAGAGAAATGAGCAAAATGTTCAGAATGTTAAAATATCGTTGTTTGAGGGATATGAAAGGAGGTAACTAAAACTTTGACTAGAAATGTTAGTAGATCAAAAGCAGACCATAGAAGGATTTAGATGCTTAGTGACAGCATGTTTCTTTAAGCATTAGGGAGATATTGAAGAAGTTATTGGATTGAATGTTTTCCATTATCTAATAACATTGGTCAATTACACCATAAATGTTATGTAGAATTGGAGGTAGTTGAAATTCTGACTTTAGTGGAAAACTTCTAGTGCAGGGGTACCTAAACCCTGGGCCTCCAACCAGTATCAGTCAGTGGCCTATTAGGAACCAGGCTCCACAGAATTCTGAAGAGCAAACTTATAAATTTCTTGTTTGCTTTTCACCCTCGTCATTTTAATTATTGTACTTATAGTTCCTCTGTTTATTTTTCCTTTTGGTTGAATTTCTTAGTGATTCATTTAGTTCGTAGACTTTTAACAACAAATTATTTTTTGTATTTATTTAGATTTGTCAGTAAATTATAGTTGCCCAATTAAATTTAAATGTCAGAAAACCATTTGCTCCCAATGTTTTATGGGCACACTTGTATTAATAATTACCTATTGTTTATCTGAAATTCAAATTTAATTGTGCATTCTTTATTTTAATTTGCTAAGACTGGTAATCTTATTTATTTTCCTGTTTTTTTCTATTTGTTTGTTTTATACATTTTAATCTTTATTAACTCCTTGCCTCTCTTCTCTTTTGCTTTACTATGTTATTGTCCTATATTTTGAAGTTAGGTATTTAATTCATGTATGTTACTTTATTTACTTTTATTTATATGGGTATTTAATGGTAAACTGTTTCCTCAAATAAATGCTTTAGCTCTTTTGATATATGGTATCATTATCATTACATTCAGGAAAGTCTGCTATCTTATTCTTTTTTTCTTTTTGACCTAAGATTTGTTTAATTTTATTAAAAATACCAGGTAGAAGAAACTTTTAATATTGTTTTTAATTTAGAATTTTAATATATTATGAAAGAAATGCTATTTGGATTATTTCTATTATTTAAAATATATCAAGGATTTTTTTATGATCTGTATATGTGGCTGACATTTCTGAATATGACCTTGTACAAAATGATTTATTATAAGAGTTCAGAATTTGATATTTTAAATCTTCCTCATCATTTATGACATTTAGGCCTGCTTATGTTATTGATTTATTTTGTCTACCTTATCTATGTTCATAAGGAAGGCATATTAAAGTTTTCTCACATTACTATATTTCTATTTTTTCTTGAATCTACTGTCCCTTCTGTTTGATGAAATTTATTGCTGTATTATTTGGTACATAAATATTAATAACTACTATCATGAGATAGTATCCTTTTCTTTAAATCTTTGTGTGTGTGTGTGTGTGTGTGTGCGTGTGTGTGTAAAATCTGCTTATTTGATAGGAAGATTGTGACTTCTGCTTTTTTTCTAGATTTATATTTTTCTGTTACACCTTTATGCCTTTGTCTATCCTTTTATTTTGAACACTGTTTTCTTTCAATGGCCTAGTAGAGGATATATATTAATATGTTTGGTCTCAATTCTGTTATTTTTCTAATTTTATAATATACAGCCCTTCATAACATTCTTTATTTTCTTTTTTGGTCTATCATTTATTATATAGAAAGTTTTAAGTTTTGTGTATATTCGGTATATTTATTTGTTCGATATGTAAATCATATTTATATATTATTTTTTTCTGAATTTTTAAAGTAAATTACAGAAATATGCCCATTTACCATCTGATCTAGTCTATATTTCCAATTAAAAATGAACATTTTCTTTTATATAACAGTAATAATTCCACAATCAGAAAATTAACATCAAAACAATACTATTACTAATATATAATTTACATTTAGACATTGACATTTATCTCAAAAGTGGCCTAAGTTTTTAGTAAATAAAAGTCAAAGTATATTTATTAGCATGGTATTTTTTGTAAGTATAAAGGCAAATTTAGAAAAATATATAGTATTTGCTAATGTGTGCCAAAGGGTGAATTGAAAAAATAATGAAGTTGATCTCATTCAAAAGGCAAAGAGAAATGGCAGTGAAAGGATAGGGTGATAGGAACAGGGATGAAATGAAGGATGATTTGGAATATAATGTTTTGTATAGTTCTCACTTTTAGAATCATGGTAATCTTTCATATACCCAAAAGAGAATGAAAATCAACAAGGATAGGATGGATGGAACAAAACCGAATACAAGCAAAATAAATGAATGAAACTTACTGTAGGGAGGGAGAAATTATCTAAGTAAAATTTTAACATAATGTTATAATTATATTTTCAGGCTTATGAAACTATTTTCAAAAATATCCTGAAATATATGTGTTCTGGGAATGAGAAAATGAGCAAATATATTGTAGATAATGAGAGCTAGGATTTCATCACTAGAGTAGGGAAATTATGTATGTGGAAAGTGGGAAGGCTAGAATAAACCTCATCACCTTTGTTGGGAATAAAAGTATAATTATAAATTTACTATTTTCATATAAATATACAGGCAGAAATATATTTATATGGATGTGTTTTTAAATATGCACATAAAATCACATACAAATGTATATTTATGTATCAATGTATATTTATCTCTATATATTTTTATTATAAATATACACATATATTTGTATATATAAACACATATTTGATTCTGAATACACATGTATCTATGGATATCGGGACAAAATATATCTGGAAATTATGTTTTAAATGTTGTAAGCCTGAAGATATTTTAAATGAAAAAGCTTAAAAATATGTTATTTTCAATGACACAATTTTAAAATCTTTCCTATATCTTTTTTTTATATAATTTGAATGCAGATTCTTAAGTTAAAATATAAATTTGCCTTTGTTTTTCTTTATAATATTTTGTCTTTTTAGATATGTTCTGAGATGACACACTTCTGGAATTTTCTCATAATTTTGTTATTTTTCTTTACAACTGAACACTTTTGATGAGTTCATGAAAGATGAGTGATTGAGGCTAGAAAAATCACCAGTTTTGTCACAATAATTTCCATCTATTTATGAATTGAATTACTGTTAGCATTTCCAGCCACATTTTGCTATACAATTTGTTCATTAAAGTTGATCCATGTCATATCGGCCATTAAAGAGAGTATACTTAATGTCATTTGGTGAAGATGATGACTTTAAAGTTCTAACATGTTTTCAAGTCAGTTACTACAAAAGTGACAAGACTAAAGATGCAACTTGAATACTAGATTTGTCTTCCTGATACAGAGTGCTACACTTAATAAATATTTACAGTTCTAGTTGTTTGTCATTAACAATTATAGCACTTATCCTACAGTTTTATTTATTGAAAATGTCAATAATTGCTCAACTTCATACACAAAATTGTGCAATATTCTCTTCTGAATTTATGTAAGTTTTTTACAGATACCGGGGCATAAATGCAACTGTGCATTGGAGCTGGCTCATACTTAGCTTTCAAGAGCTGAAGGATAAACTTCTCTCCACCTCCGTGTTCAGTGACATCAGACTGCTACCTTAAAATCACCATAGTGGGTGTATTTTACAATGTGAAAACTGTATTAATCAGGTTCCCTTCCCTTTTGTTTCCCCCAGGGAACTGTTTACTGGATGTTTACCAGCATACTACTATTTTAATGTCCTCTGGGAATATGGAACTTCCATATCGATAAAATTAAGTGGAAACTTGGAAGTTTAATGTCTCCTTTTTCCCTTATGCAGCTTCGGCCACACTATTCTTGTTGCTTTCCTAAGGTAAGTCGACTCTAAAAGTAGGGCTTTTGTGTTTGCTATTCCCTCTGCCTGAAATACTGTTTTAGCCCAGATAGCTACATAGCGTTTTCCTTTATTCTTTTAACGTTATGCCTGAAAAGCAATTAATCAGTCATACTTTTCCTGAGCCCACTATATGAAATAAATTCCCTGTGTATACATGTCTGGTAATCCTCTTCCCAAATAACATATTGATTTGTTTTACTCATTAGCACATACCACTATCTAAAGTAGTCCTTATTGACTTGCCCTTTGATTGCTAATCATTTACCACCAAAGCAATGCAATCTCTATGACAGCACGTGCCTTGACAATTTTTCTCAAATTTCTATCTACAAGGTCTAAAAAGTGGCACATAATTGACACTCAAAACATATGTTGAATGAATAAAAGTAATGGAAATATAACTGTAAATAGTATTTTTAAATATAAATTGCCTATCTTTAATTAAAGTTTAAAGTGTATTTTTAAAATTTGGCACTTTAATTGTATACATATACTAATTTCTGTTTCTTATGTTTCTTATTCATCAATCTCATCATATAAGTATCTTTAAATATTCCTTTAGTATGCCTTTTTATCCATATAACTGCCTTATTCATAAGACAATTTTATGTTTTATGCATAAAAACTGTTTTATGTGTAAAAACATGTTTCACGTGCAAAAAATTATTTACATTTCCAAACATATGGTTCTTAATGTTAAGAAATATTAATATTTTTGTTAACATTAGTGATATAATATAATACATTTTAGTATAGTATGTTATTAATGTTCATTAATTCTTTTAGCAAACTCTCATTGATATTACATTTTAAACATAGTTTCCCAGTGCTAGGACCTTGTTGATATTTTTAATTGCATTTTTTATTAGTAGCAAGGTTTACAGAGTTTAAATTGTATAAACTTATTGTTTCATTACTTACACACATTAAATGCATAGACCATTTATAGTGTAGGAAGTGCTTTCATAATTATTGGCTCACCTAATCCCTGCAATGGAACTTATTGTCACAAATTTATAGGTAATGACACCCAACAGCTTTTGACATATGTCTATTTGTCTTGTAAGACTGCCATCTCCAAATTCATTAGAAACAAGAAATATGTCTAGTTAATTTTTGTATTGCCAGATAATATCATCATAGCTATTAGGAATCTAGGACACTGAGAGTCATGAATAAATGCATGAAATAAATAAATGAGTAAATAAATTCCAAGATACTTGTATCAGAATATTCCAGAAAGTAGCTTATATAAGGCACAATATCTGAACTTAAATAAAGGATTTCTGGTCTTAAGCCCACTGTTCTTTCTTCAAAGATATATGAAAAGCACTTTGATTTCTTTTTTTAATTAAACAATTTTCATGAAGGCTATATTTTAGAGCAGTTTTAGATTCATCACAAAAATGAGGGAAAGGTACAATGATTTACCATATAGCCTTCCTCTTGCTCTTGTGCATGCCGAGCCTCCCCCATTATTAACATCCTGACCAAGGTGGTGCACTTACTACAATTGAACCTAATTGACACATCATAATCATCCTCAGTTCATAGTTTACATTATTGTTCACCCTTGGTGTTGTATATTTTCTGCATTTGGACAAATATATGATGACATGTATCTATCATTGCAATATCATACACAGTATTTTTACTGTCTTGAAATCCTTGTGTGTTCCACCTGTTTATTCCTCCCCTCTGTGAAACTCCTGGCAACCACTGATCTTTTTAATGATCTCTATAGTTTTGCTTTGTGGCAGAACGTTATATGATTAGGATCATTCAGTGAATAGCTTTTTCATATTGGCTTCTTTCACTTAGTAATATGCATTTAAGTTTCTCTATATCTTTTCATGGCTTGATAAGTTTTTTTCCTTTTTAGTGTTGAATAATATTCCATTGTCTGGGTGTACCACGTTTTATTAACCCATTTCTACTGAAGGATATCTTGGTTGTTTCAAATTTTGGCAATTAGAACAAAGCTTCTGTAAACATTCGTGGGTGGGCTTTTTTGTGGACATATGTTTTCAATTCTGTTGGGTAAATACCAAGGCATGTCGATTGCTGGATTGTATGGTAAGAGTACACTGAGTTTTATAAGTAACACCAACTGTCTCCTAAAAATGGCTGTATCATTTCACATTCCCATCAGCTATGAATAAGAGTTCCTTAGACAGCATTTAGTATTGTCAGCGTCCTGAATCTAGGACATTTTAATAGATGTATAGCAATATCTCATTGATGTGTTAATTTGAATTTCTCTGATGAGATACAATGTGGAACGTCTTTCCTTATGCTTCTTTTTCATCTATATATCTTCCTTGGTGAGGTATCTGTTTAAGGTCTTTGGCTCACTTTTTAATTAGTTTTTTTTTTTTTAATTCTTGAGCTTTAAGAGTCTCTTATATATTTTGGATAATTATCCTTTATTAGGTGTGTCTTTGAAAATATTTTCTCCTAGTCGGTGGCTTATCTTCTTATTTTCTTGACATTGTCTTCCAGAGCAGTAGCTTTATTTTTGTTTTTTGTTTTTGTTTTTGTTTTATTTTAGTGAAGTCTAATTTATCGATTATTTCTTTTATGAATCATGAATCATACCTTTGGTGTTTTATCTAAAAGATAAAACTATGCCCAAGGTCATCTAATTTTCCCTTATGTTATCTTCTAGAATTTTACAGTTATACATTTACATTTAGGTCTGTGATTCATTTTGAGCTAAATTTTGTGAGGAGTGTAAGGTCTATATCTAGATTATTATTATTATTTTGCACGTTGATTGTCCATTTGTTCTAGCACCTTTTATTGAATATGACTATCCATGGTATTGTCTTTGGGTCTTTTTGTGAAAGATCAGTTGACTATACGTGGGTCTATTTTGAGCTGTTTATTCTCTTTCATTGATCTATTTGTCTATTCTTTCTCCAATACAACACTGTCTTGATTATTGTAGCTCTATAGGAAGTCTTGAAATTTGGTAGTCAGTTCTCCAGCTTTGTTCTCCTTCAACATTGTATTGGCTTTTCTGAATCTTTTGCTTCACCATATAAACCTTAGAATCAGTTTCTTGCTACTCATACAATAATTTCTGGAATTCTCATTGGTATTACATTACATCTATAGAGTAAATTGGGAAGAATTAACACCTTCACAATATTAGCACCTTAATTTATATATGAGAATACAAAGGTCCCTCTGACAATGATTTGCATGAACAGAATATACATGGTGATGATTCCAAGATTCATCAAACATTATTAACATCTCAAGGGTGGAACAATGGGAATTTAGCAAGGTATGAATACAATATTTGTTTTAAAACTTATTAATCAATGAATTTCATAAGTAAATTATGACCTCTCTTTTTTATTTATTTACTTTCTTTTTTAAAAGTGTATTAGATTTTTTGGGTGACCTTGGTTAATAAAATTATATAGATTTCAAATGTATAAATCCAAAGTATATTATTTGTATATTGTGTGTGAGGTAGGCACAGGGTAAAGGGGGTCAAATATATGGTGATAGAAGGAGATTTGACCTATCTTTTCATAAATCATTTTTCACAAAAATAGCCCTTTAGAATGGATGTTCTGGTAATAAAATATTGAAATAAAAATTATGCTGTTTGGGGTTTTCAGTTGTTATTTTCCTTTCACATGATAGCTGGTTTACCACACAAAAAATATAGTTTAAATATATCCTAGCATGCAAAGGATTTCAAGTTTCAGAATAATATTCTATATTTTAAATATAGTAAATATACATTCATTACACTTAATATATTAAATACTGAAAAATCCAAATAAGCAACTAATATACTCATATCTAAATTATGTACCATGCCCACAATAAATTAATAACCTGCTTAGGAGTGTTTTAATTAGCTTTCAGTGTAGCCGATTTGCAGTAATGATGGTAATAATGACAAGCAAACAGAATGGTGAACATGCATATAAGTTCTTTCAGAGTTAAGAATATTTTTTATTCCCAGCTCTGCCACTTACTTGCTATGTGAACTTGAGTAAGAAATTTCACACTTTTAACATCATTTTCTTCATCTGTAATGTTATAATTTTATATAGTTCTCTTTCTGAAGACTGTTTTGAAAACTAAATTGCCATAAAATGTGATCAAGTGTGTAGCACACTCTTTGACCTCTTATTAGAAACTTTTAAAATTTGGATTCAGATCCTATATTCTTTAATGCATGGACAAACCTCAGTATTCAAATTTCCAATTGATTTATTTTAGTTCTAATTTAAAAAATATCATTACAATGGGAAGAGTAGTTCACTGTTACATGTTTGTGAGGCTTAAGCAACCCTCTAAAACTTCAGGAGACACAAAGAGATATGAGAGACATCTCTTTTTATTTAATGATTTAGACTTAATAAATGAAAATATTTTAGAAAAATATTTAAGACACAAATATCTGTATTTATTTATTATTTTAATCAGAGAGAGTTTTACTAATTTAATTTGGGAAAAGCAATACTTTATCGGACATGCTATTTTTCCCTGCACAGGTAGCCTCTTCCCTTGCAAAGGTACACAACGAGAGTGTAGGTTTTAATGCTCTGAAAAGACTGTCAGTTCCCCTGAGTTCAGTTCATTCATCTTAATGCAGCATCAGGTTTCCTGTAGACAACCACATTTCAGGCCCTTTGACAATACTCATATTAAAAAAGATGTGATGTTCAAGAAACGAAGGTGGATTGAATAATTTAACAGCTACATATAGGCCTATGAAATATTAAAGAGACAATAGTGTACAATAGGGAGTTTTACAGAGATTCTAACTTGACATGAGTCCTCTTGCACAGTTGGCTGTTTGGCTATAGCGATAGTTAATGTGTTATGATGGTGAAACAATAATTACAGTAGAATTAATAAGTACTTTAATGAAATCTAAACCAGCTTACTGACATTCAGATATTTAAAAATAAAAGTCCTCCAATAACTTAAACTTCCTTTGGAATATTGAGCAATATTAAAAGTCACTTGAAGAACATTCTGCCCCTTTTTAATAAATTTGTTATAAATAAGAATTATTCAGCTAGTTATGCATCTCCTTCAAAAATATGAGGCTTTAATAATGCATTTGTAAATTGAGAGGCACAAGGCAGGCATACAGTCTTCGAGGTTGTGCTAACATGATTTGAAGAATTAATGCTTATCATTTCATATGATACATCCACATATTCAATTCCACTTTATAATCAGGGGCATCTCCATTGTAGGCTCAGATCATACTGCTGATACCCAAATAAGGCAGAGTAGCCCAAACAGGGACTCTCAATTCTATCAATTGCAGACCTTGGGCTTAGATGTCTATAATATTCTTTAAAAGTTTCGATTTGTTTCTAAAAATTTCATGCCTTTAATTTTCATCACTTCTTTTGGCATTGCAATTTGCTTACAAAAACTAAAAAATAAAACAACCCTGTAATTAGAAAAAGGAATATTTTACCCACTTTAAATGAAATAAATAATGATGAAATGTCTTACTTAAAGTAGTGTGTTATTTTGTTATTACTTCTAAGAGGCTTCTGTTTTGTATTTCCTAATATTGTGAACTAAGATTTTTGCTTTGAAGAGGCCCTTTGACAATACTCATATTAAAATTTAATACTCATATTAAATTTTTGTTAATAATTCTGCTTTATTTTACTTACTTATTTTTATTTTTAAAATTTTTCAATTAGAATTGACATTCAATATTATTTTATGTTATTTTCATATATATAGCATAGTGGTTAGACATTTATGTACTTTATGAGGTGATCTTTGATTAGTTTTGTAGGTAACTAGATGCTTTTCTCTTGCTCCTTTTAAATTCTTTATTTGTCATTACTCTTTGGCATTTTAATGATGATATGTCTTGGTGTGGGCCTCATCTTGTTTGAGACTCTCTGTGCTTCCTGGGCTTTTCTTCTGGATACTGAAACCCTGGTCTGGGGAGCCTAGTGTAAGTCTGGGAGAGCTCACTCCTCTGGGGAGACCTCCACAGCCAAGATATCTATCCCAATTTTCAACCACCACATGTGGGTGTGGGACCAATCCATTCCACATTTCCTCTCCTCCTACCAGTCTCAAGGTGGTCTCTTCTGTGTGTCCCCAGTTATAGGGTTCTATTCAGCCAGACTTCAGGTGACTCCTTATTATAGCTGTTCTGTAGTTTACTTGTGATTTCGATGTGGTCACAAGAGGAGACAAGAACAACTTTTACCTACCCCACCATCTTTACCAGAACTTACCTGTCCTTTATAGAGGCATATTCTTACCTCATACCTTAACTGAATAAACCCTTTCTTCAGTTAACAACTCCAAAATTGCAGGTCTTGCTTAGATTTTGTTATATAGTTTAGCTGCTTGAATTATTCTTTTATCTTTACTTTTTATGTTCATAGTTTATATGCCCTTTGACGATATGAGTTTTACCTTAATAATTGTTATACTGATACTGCTTTTTCTGATACAATGTGTAGTATTTAGCCAATTTGACTAAATGCACATCATCTTTTCTGTTCATTTACTTTTTAAATTTATTCTGCTAGTATTTGAAAACTATATCATTATACTATACTTGAACATCTCTATACCAATAGCAGACATCAAATATAAAATAACATAAAGCATGCCTCCAAAAAATTTACAGCAGATTTATGTCAGTAAAAAACAGATAAAGATTTTACCACAAAATTAATATAAAACCATTGCTTTAGAAATATAAGTTCAATTTAAGACTATTCTCCTATATTCTTAATTTTAATAAAATGTTCTTACCAAGAAAAGTTATATTTTTATTTGTATCTGGAGTTCCAGTGAACAAAAATACATGATGAATACATTTTAATACTAAAATTTAATCCAGCTAATAGAAACAAGCCAATATATTTTAGAGTAGACTTTTAATTATTTAAAGGGCAAGAAGCTCTGTGTGTGTGTGAGAGAGAAAGAAAATTAGCCATTGATTTTGCTCTTTTGCTTTCTCTTAAATGATATGTAAAATAAGTTAACATTTTATAAATAAAGCAGAATTATAAATGATAAACAAATATTTGAATATCTACTGAGTTACTCACTACTCATCTACTGAGTTATTCTCATATGTTGAGAATATCAGAATGTAACATGTGGTACCTAATCTCAAGCACTAGTCAGTTTTGTTAGAGATAAAACACACTAGGAAATGTTTTCTCTTCCTTAATATGTGTTCTTTTACCTTATCTTTAACTTTTGTCTTTCTTTAATTGAATCCATCTTAATCTCTTTTTTATAAATAAAGCAGTGTTGTATAGATTGAGTGTTTTGTCAATTTAAGTGACTGTAGATCTGGATTCTAATCTCAGCTTTACCATCCATTAATGCATTTTAACTGTCCCCAAAAGCTTGTTCTGAGAATCACATTACATAATGCACTTGAAAATGCTTTAAAAATTATAAAGCTTGAATGCATGTGCTTTTTTATTATAATATTGTAGATGAACTATAGCCAGTTTACTTTACAAAATAATGTTTTTAAATGATTCATTTTAGAAGATAACTAAAGGTCTTCTTTTCTGAAAATGAAAAAAATCAGTATTTTTAACTTATGCTCAATAGTATTCAAAATCTTATTAAAATTACCATGGCCTAGTTACTGGGCATCTGGAGAGGGGGTTCCTGCTGTAACCCAGAGCAGGCTTCCTTTCAGATTTGGGTTATGGGGGTACATAGAGTCCTGGACAGGGCGACTGTGACTGGATTATTAAGAGGGGTGATTTTAGTAAATTGCATTAAAAACAAAAAACAATTTTTATAACCATATTGTTGCAAACTTAATTACATAATTTTAAATATGCTTTCCAAATCCAAAGACCATATTGATTCTTCATAGTATTATTAATCTTTCTAGTGGTTTTCTTCACATCTTTAAACAATAATTCTAAGTTCTATTATTTATAAATTTTAACTACTTGACCCTCTTGAAAGAGTGAGGACATTCAATTTACATATGATACTCCAACAATATCCTACACATCCTATTACATTCTTAAATTATTTTAATTATGTAACCATATTAAAGCCATAATTAAAGTTGTCTAGTCTATTAGTGTTTCTTCAACAATTAAAAAAACAAAAATCAAAAAACAAACAAACAAACAAAACATGGCCCAGTCTCTGGAAAAGAATTTTAAAATTAATGATTAAAAAAAAATGTTTTCAAATGCCATGAAGTAATATATTGCAGAAGCTATAGCAACTGTTCTAAGAATTTTTCTTTATCTACCATAAATTTTTATAACACTCTATACCTATCTTAGCTCTTCTCTTTACCAATTTCCTGGTACTCTCCTCTTTTATCCACAATTATTTTTTGTTTGTTGTGTGTGTGTGTGTGTGTGTGTGTGTGTGTGTTTTCCTTTTTAAAAAAATTTCTCCCTAAGGCCTTACTCATGTACCTATTTTTCACTTCCCCATTCACTTCTATATCTCTAGGGTTTTTCTTGGTTTACTTTTGAAATTCATCACTCTTAACTATCAAAGAACAGTTAGCCTCACAGAAGACAAATAGGAAACTAAAAATTTTGTAAGTAGAGAAAAGAGAAAATTTCAAATATTCATCCAATTGAAAATACATTTCTACTGTTACACACACCTACACCCACAAACACACACACATATGTTATAATTTTGCCTACTTTTTGTTCAGTGATTGAATATACAGTGATAACTTTTGATCTATATTTAAAAAGCCAATTTTATTGCTTTTTCCAGGAAACTTTTCTTTCATAACTTAATTGACTGAAATTCTTCAAGAGCAAATTTCTCAAGAATCATATCTGAATATATCAGTCCTCATACTTGTACATGTTGGAACACATAATTCTGTGATTTTAACAAAATACTAGATCAGCTAGCTATAAAATTTGGGGGTCAAAATTTATTTACTCTCTTGTTTTTCTTCTTTGATGACTTTCTGGAACTAACTTATAGACAATAAATTTTCTATGTTTGGGAGGACTCCCAAGAAGTTAAGGTGTTATCCTTTCTATAATTTATTTTGTTGTCTTTGATTGTCATATGAATTTTACATTATCTTCCAAGATCAAAAAACAACTATATATAATTTATAATGTCAATTATTTGTTGCAGTTTCTTTAAAATTTTGTACTTGAAATCTGTAGATTCAGATCTCTTATTCAAAAGGAAATGCTATTTTACATTTTTTTTTTAGTATATTAACTTCAATTTTTTCTATTCTCTTAGTATACCAATTATGTATGTGTGGATTCTTCATCTATCTTATTTATACCTATTTTTTATCCTAAAACCTTTTTATTTTCATTTAATTTGGCTTTGTTTTCTTTGAATCTGTCCTCTATGCTTTTTGCTTCAGGATGCCCATTTCTCCATGGATAGAGGAGTTAGTTGAATTTCCATAAGATATCTTAAATACTTTTTACAAATTATTTACTCTTTTTTGGTCAAGAATCTTTGACATAATAATTTAGTCATTTATTTAAGTTATTGCTTCATTTTTTTCCTTGTCTTTCCACACCTAAAATATGTATATAAAATATAGTACATGAGTATGTCCTCCACTAGCTCTGCCATTTTTTCCACTTCATGTATTCAGGAAGGAATCAGGGATATTTTGGTAGCCTGTACAAACATGCTGGCATAGATTTTTAGGCAGTAGTTCATTAAGTGTGAATCTCCAAAGAAGACTTCTCTTACTTTTTAAAAGAAATATTTATACTCCTGATGATCTACAAAGACATCAACTTTCTGTTAGTCAAGTTAAATTTTTATCATTTTTAGTAGCCATTTTTTATATTGTTTTTTAACATCTGAATATTACTTCTTTAAAAAGAAGTCCGTACTAAGTTGTACACATGCCAATTAACATCCTAAACAGAACAAATAACCCATAATTTAATAGCAAATATGATAATTCTTCTAAGCCAAGAGATATTTCTTCAGCTTTAGGCAAAAAAAAAAAAAAAAAAAAAAAAGCAGAGTAGTTATGAATGGCTTAGTCATTGATATTGATACAGGAGTAAAATTTAGATGAACAGAGAGAATGGAGTGGGATATTCCAATCTTGGGAGTCAGTAAGTCAGAAAAAAAGCCTTAGCAAAGTCCTAAAAGCTCTATCTTGAGAAAACTAATGTGGTTTTAATACAAAGACTGGCTAATAAGGTACACGGTTTAAATTCAGTTGGGCATTTAAACTTAATTCGTCATAAGTTAATACCGTGTGTTAATGGCATTTACTTTACATAGCTGTTTTGCACAATTGTTACATAAACATCTCTTTAGAACACAAATTACATTTGTATATCTTGATCTTATCCTCAACCAATGTAAATCATCAATATTCACTTAACGGATCAATGTAATTAATTAAATATAGTCAATTATTAATGTAGTATATTCATTAATGTGAAAGCATTTGTTATTCAGGGCTCTTCAACATGGACTACATTGTAAGCTTGTACTAGGTTTTATACAAAGAGTATTGCCACAATGAAAGGGAGTCTAGAGGGGATTCAAGTATCAAGTAGGTAATATACCTTCCAAATGTGAGATATATGGATTCCATTTATAGCATGTTAAATAAAAAATCTCACTGGGGAAAGTGAGGTTCATGGAAGTTAGGTGACTTATTTAAGATTCTTGAGATTGATCGAGATCATGAGACAAATCACGCATTGTGGGCATGGCACAGATGAAAATTAGAGTGTCATGAGATGGATGTTTCCTAAATAACTTTAAAAATGAAATTAAATTATGAATTAAAATATTGAAATACTAACTGCACAGAGTATTTCTTTAAAAAGTAACATAGTAAGCACTTAACTTTGCTCAAAATATTGCTTTAAAAGGAGGATTAAAACAAAATTATATGAGTGTTGGTGGAAGAGCAAACATTTAGGAAGAACGAAAATATTTTATGGGATTGGATAAGATGCTAGGAACACCATTCTTTTTGATAAATTTTGAAAATTTCACATCATTTCATAGGCTTTCCTTTTATATGTTTCAAAACTCTTGTTACAGTCAATTGTTACTACAGGCTCATTTATCATCAGTTACATTTTCATCTATTCTATCACTGATCTCTGAAAAGTGTAGTTGTCAAACTGACCTGTTCCGACTGTTCTTGGCCAGTAGGAACTGGTCACACAAAAGTATTAAAATTCTCTTCCCTTTTGAAATATCATTTCAAATATGAGTTTTAACTTAAAAGAGAAGTTTGTCTTTAAAAAAAAAATTCCCTGCCCTCGCCCTCAAGTCAATAGTGATTTTCCTTTAACATAACCACATACATTTTGACCACATAATTTTTAGAAATGCCTATATCTCTTCATACTCTTTTCCTCATTCCTTGTAAATCTAGTCCCTTTTTGTTCCAGTCATCATGCAGATGACATTTTAAGGATTTATGTCTAAACTGTAAGCTAGAAAATACATTTTAAGCTTTTCAAATGATTTATGGATTAAGGAGTAGAATGATGAATATTATCAAGTAAAGGTTTCAGGGAGGGCCAGTTTTGCACACTTAAGGACAAACAGATGTAATTGCTCCCTCACACCTAGGCCCTTTCTCCCTTTAATCTTCTGAAAGTCATTTTTTTAATATTTCAAAACTATTTATTTTGCTTGAGGAAAAATCTAAGTCACATAACTATGTTCTAACATTCAAATAATTGACCTGTTTTTTCTATGCAATTTATAATAGTGTATACATTCATAGCATATGATTTATTAGATAGGATACAATATTTTATGCCAATTGTATAATTTATTCTTTAAATCTTGAGATTAGAACAAGCTGCCAATTTCTTTATGGCATCTCTAGAAGGCACCACTCATTTTTTATTTTTAAGTTGCCAACCTAATTATATTTTGTTTACCCTCATGTAGAGAGTAGTAAAGAAGCCCAAGTATCATGCTTCCAGTTTATCCTGCTTCCACCAACATACCATTTTCATTTTCATTATCATCACTGTTGTCATTCCTCATCAACACATCATGACAGGGCGTTATTCTTCACTGTAACTAAAAGCTGTCACATCATTTAAGTTTCCTTAACTGGCCACCTAATCAGGAAAGAATGACATCTTTTATACTCTTTTGGTCAGTCATTTTCATATGTTCTTTGCCGTATCTTGGGCTGAGTGGTACTTGTTGGTGAAGGTTATGATACACTTTTAAGTAATTATAGGAAAGATTAGGTGATGATACTAATATAGAGGGTAACACCATAAATGATAACACATCATCAAAGATTCCCTGAACCATTATAAATATTTGTCGACATTCATTATATATATATATTTATTCATGTATATACACACATATTTACACACACATACATAGATGGCTCAGCAACTTTTTCAGCATCTCTGTTGAAGTATAATTCACATGCTATATAATTCATTCTTCTAAAGTGTATGACTCAGTGGTTTTTAGTATGTTTTAAGTCCTATGATCAAAGGAAACAAAATTCTGCCAACACCCTGAAAGAACAAAGAATGGATCCTTCCTCAGAGCAGCCAGAATGAAATAGAACCTATTAATCCCTTGATTTTAGACAGTGAAGACCACTGAAAATCAGAGTTGTAAGATAGAATATTTGTGTTTACACTATAACTATGCGGTAATTTGTTAAGAAGTACTCCCTTTCCGGCCTGCAAAATTTCTTACTGAAAAATCTACTGATAGTCTTATGGAGGTTCCCTTGTAGGTGTAGTTGCTTTCTTATGTTACTTTTAAAATTCTCTCTTTGTTTTTAATGTGTCACAATTTAATTTAATTATGTCTTAGTGTGGGTCTGTTTGGATTCTTTTTATTGAGTAATTCTCAGAATTCACTGATTCTGAATGTTTCTTTCTCCAGGTTAAGAAAGTTTACAGCCATTATTTCTTTGGATAAGCTTTCTGCCCCTCCTCTCTCTATTCTCCTTCTGAGATTTCTGTAATGTGCATGTTGTTTATATTGTTTAAATTCTCACTTTCTACTTGCATTACTGTCATGACCTTGGTGAACATTTTTCATGGCCATTATTTTGTACTCTTTATAGCGTAAATCACTTATCTTCATTTCATTAAGATCATTTTTTTCTGGAGAATTATTTTATTCTTTTGTTTGGAACATATCTCATTATTGTTATTTTTTTCTTCACTCTCTATGCTGGTTTCTTAGCATTTGATAAAACAGCCAACTCTCGCAGCCTTAACAGATTGCTCTTGCATAGTTGAACCTTGTCAATCAGCCCATTCTGAGCTCCTGGTTATTTTTCAACCTTTGTGATTGTCTAAATCAACATCTTTATTTTTACTTACTCCCAGTAGTTCAGGATGTGGCAAACATGTCAGTGAACACCTAAATGTAGGCTGATTAGAAGCTAGATACTCAGAGAACAGCTAGTAAGGTATATAGTTAAGCCCCTTCCAGGGAGAAACTAGAAGATGGTAGTTTTAGCTGCTTCCTCTACATTGGGTCTTAGCGTATAGATGAGCGGGTGTAGGGGCTTGAGGTGTTCCTCATCCCTTTAAAAACTTTTTTTGTTGTTGTTTGCTTTAGTCCTGTGAGAATCATAAATGCAAGCTCAATTGGCTAACAGTGCTGGGTGATTTGATGATCATCACTTGAATGGTAACTGTAAAAGTTGAATTCGATGTGTGGACAAGCTCCTTCGAGGGAGATAATGAAACTTGGTTTTATTGTTGGAGTGAACCAGAAGGAAAAGATAGTGGAAGTGTCCACTGATTCAGGCTTCAGAGAAATTTTCAATAAGCCCCTAATGCATGTTAATTAGAAGCTATTTCTTCTGATAGCAGCTTGTAAAGTGTGCCATCAAACCCCTTCCATTGAAAAGTTGGTAGATGGGCAATTTCACCTATTCCCTCTGCATTGAGCCTTGGGGGGCACCTGCAGTGAATACTCTGATGCCCATTAACCACTGCTTCTTTGCTGTAGTCCCATGGAATTAGTGAATGTAAGGTTCATTGGCTATCAAAGATAGGTAGTTTGTGAGCTTAAACCTTGGAAGGCATCAATAAAAGTTGGGGCACTATGTGTTTGAATAAAGTGCTTCTAAGGAGATGCTGGCAACTCAGTTTTATTCTTGGAAGGAGCCCACAGGGGAAAGCAGGTAAAAAGGCCACCAGATCTTTTAGGCTCCACAGAGAAGAGAAGCCAAACATCGTTCATCCTAGTTATCACTTTATCAGCAGACAAAAAATGTTAGCTAAGATATTTAAAATGAAATCAAGTGCCCAAGAAATTTCAAGTGTTCAGAGATTAGGACTGTGTCATCTTGTACCTAAATGTTATAGGAAGCTAGATTGTGGAAATGAAACCTATATAAAGGGCAAAATATAGGCTCTGGATTAGTAGAATATCTGGTTGTGGAAGGGAAACACCCGTATGTGACATTTGAGCCTTCTGTGATATGTATAAGCCACATGGTTAATAGAGATTCCATTTTAATGCCTGATAATATTGCCCTGAGCATGTGGCAGTACTGCTATATTTAGTTGTTAATCTATTTTAATCCATCAAATTTGAATATTCATTAAAACATGTCAACAAGATAAAATGCAAATAGATAAGAAGACAATTTGAAAGCGTGTTAATAAGCGAATGACACTGGTAAAATAACAACATAAAATTTATGAAATCAAACTTAGATTCAATTAAAATCTTTCTAAGAATTTCAACTTTATTGTTCAAGGTATTCCTACATTCAGAATCTGCAACCATGTTTGTTTAGGTCTCCATTTCCTTCTTAGATTCTGTGTTAATATCTACAGAACATGATGCCTTCAGGAAGAATTTTTTATCATTATCGTCTATCACTATGCAGAGAACACTCAGGTTTATGTATCTCTATTTGATAATTTAGCTTTGGCAACAGATGATCTGATTCTGAGTCTGTCTACAGTGAATAATTGAATGTCAGATATGTTTTAAATTAAATTCTGACAAAGATGAAATGCTTTGTGGGAAAATCTAAATGTTTGTTAAGTTCTTTGTCCTCTTTTTCATGGTCTCTTAATGGTTGCAATCTTGTATCTGCTTTTCCAAAGAGTATGTGCTAGTTAAGATTCTGGGGGAGTGGGGAGCTTTCAGTCACATTAAACCTGTCCCTCTATGTTCTCTTACCATCTTAAGTATATGTAAGTATAAAATAAAAAGAGCAACAATGAAAAATTTTCTAGAAGGATGGCATTATTATTTAATGTCAACTTATATTTTATTTCTTGTTAACAGTTATAGATATAAGAACTAGGACTGGTTAGTTATGTCAAAGTGATGTATTTAATGATTTTGATGGAATTTGTAGTAGTGGTCCTCTGATATACTGAAGAGTCAACTGAATTACTAATTGATGATATTGCAGAACCAGTAAGAAATATTCAAGATTTCTTGTATATGGCTTACACATATACCCAACTCCTATTTGTAGGCTCAATGTAGATCCTTAAGGAATTAAAATATAGAGGAATTCCACATTTTCAGACACTAAATAGGCTTAAAGTTAAAATACAAATGAGATTAAGACTGCATACAATTTCTAGCTCTACTCTTTATTATATGTGTAACAGTGGAGAAGTTACTATTTGGATTTAGTTTCCTCATTCATAAATTGGAAATCATATTGTCTTCATTTATTAATTAAATCAACAAATATTTGTTGTATACATACTATAAGCTAGCCACAACCAAGGAACGAAGGATAGAGTAGTAAACAAACCAACAAAAATGTCTGCCTGTATGGACCTTAAATTCTAGTGGGAGACAATAAATGAATGGATAAAGTATATGTTAGATAATTATAAATACAGAAAAAAATAAGACATAGAGAAATGATAGGAAATGTATGGTATGTGTGTATGGATTGAGATGCAGAAATTTAAGATAGTATACCATGCCTTTCCCCAGTTATTTAATCACTGTGTGTGTATAAACTATATATATATACACACATATATAGTTTAGTAGAGTTCACATATATATAATATTATATATAGCATATGGAAACAGAAGAGTCAAGTATAATTTTGTTTGTTTGTTTTTACCGGTAAAACATTCACTGTTGGAGGAATAACTCTAGTTCTATATTTCTTATGAAGCTAGAACCAACTGTTTTATGGAAACAGAAAGGAAGATACTAAAAAGTCTAGATAAGATGTGTTCTCTTTAATTATTGGAATTCGTGCAGAAGGATGTCAATCACACAACACAAAAGACTATTGAAGGTAGGAGAAATTGTCATATCCCTGTGACTAAAGATTTTAGGTCTAGATGTGTTATGATGCTTTTTGTAACCCAGGAGGATTTTCAAAAAGAAAATTCACTGTCTGCCCTTCTCATCTGCTTGTTTCCCTGCTGCTTCCAGGAAGTGTGATCCAATAAACATATCCTTGTTGTGTGGAATCTCTGTACACACTTGGTAACTGCTTAAAATGATAACTGTTGCCTTTTTTCTAGAACCCACTATCTAGTGGTCAACCTATTGTTACTTGCATTCCTTTATAAAAAACAGCATTGCTGTAGAGAACAGAATAAAACTTTGACATAACCATTTTCATTGTCAAGGATTTTAGATGACCGGGTCTTAAATTATGAGCCCATTTTGGCTTTTTTATTGAATTAACAAGGGCTAGTAAAACATCAGACATATATTTATTATTAGAAAAATCTATTTTCTTTTTACTAGCATCTGAATATATATTTGTGTGATGTGTTTAAAAGTCACAACATGTAGAATCATTGTACCTATGTAAAAATTCTGTTATAAATGATATCTATCTTTTCATTTCTTTCTTCTTTCTTATAGTCTATACATTTGAAATTAACTTTTGTATTAATTATAGATCTCTACATTATTGCTTCTTCTTTTCCTCTAATTGCATTGACTAGACATCCCAGTGGAACAGTCAAAGCATTAATAATGGACACCAGAGTTAGTCTTCCTGGCTTTGGTGGTAATTCCTATGTTCCTATACTATACAGGAGCCTGGGTTATGAATTAATGTTATTATGTTTATATATACATTATTTATTATTTAATTAAGGACTTTTAAATCAAGAATGCATTTCTTTTTAAACTTTCTCAAATATATTTTTAAAGAAGTGATTGTATTATTTTTATTTCCTAATATTTAACCATGTTTACATTTTTAGACTAAAACTGTTTATTGAATTTTTAGTAATAATTTTTATGTCTGGATAAATAGATTGATTTCTTTCATTGTAATAAGTTTATAAATGCATTATTAATGTTTTCTGGTTTAAAAAATTAATTTAGAAGTTTTAATTATGTTTTTTTAAACTTAAAAAATATGGGAATTATATATTTAATAGAGGTTTTGTAGAATTTCTCCCATGAAAGTGCCTGTGTCTGATGAATGCTGAGCTTTTATCCAGAGCATTTTAAACCAAAGTTTTAAAATGGAGATTTATTAATGCTATTACAAAAATACAATGAATGCAATCATGTTAGCTTTGGTTGCCTTTGTTATACTTTTTAGTCATAAATCCAAGTCTTCTTAAGTATGCTATTTAGATATTCATTAAATTGAAATGCTTCAACTATAATTATTTTTATCTAAAGTCTCAGTATTAGTTCTAATGCTTATTTTTATGTGGATTTTAAAGTCATTTTGTGGACTTTTATTATGTATAACTTTTCATATTTATTCTAAATAAATCCTGAATTACATTCTACCTAGAGCATTTTAAAGTCATTCTTTCAAAAGAATGTAGCATTATTGATTTCCTTGTATCTCAAAGAGGAAAATTTCAGGAAAGAAATTTCTTCTTGAAATTTCTTGAAACTTCTTGAAACTACATATGAAAAATGCCCAGAAATGCATGGATTGAATATAATAGTTCTGGGTTATTTTCCAAAAGATACCAATTTTGTATAGATAAATCAGCATATTTTTTAAATTGCTATTTTGAAATATCTATACCAAAACAAGATGTAAAAATAATAGCACTGTAATACAAGCTTTAGGAAGGTTTCTATAATTTTAAACTACATATTTGTAATTTTTTCATTTGTTCCTTTAAAAGTTGAGTTGTGTTTAATGTGATATTTTAGCTTATGTGTTTTTATTCTTGGCCAAAGAAATAATATTGGATTATATTTTACATTGAATTATAAAAGGTAGACGATCAAGAGAAATGGACAGATAAATATTAGCTCAGAATTGGTGTGCCTCTTATTTGCATTATAATATATAAACTGATATGTTACAAATCATATATATCAGTCTGTGATGATACTCTCTGTGTGGTGTAATTTCAAACTTCTTAAAGTTGACAGTAACTTTCCATCTGAGAAATAGAAATGCAGCCAATTTGTAGGAGAGGTCATTTCAAGCAGAAATGAACTGGTAGGCATTTACCACAGGTGGTTATAATCCCCTCTGCCCTATCCTGATAGGAAACAGATTAGCTAGCTTTGAACTTTCCTGTCCTTTTCAGAATCTGTTTTCTAACTTTGGAGAAAACACAATAGAGACCCCAAAAGTCATATGTCCCATCCCTGGTAGTCCACAATTCTAAAATAATTACTTAAGCATTTGTTCATAAGTGTAAAAATAAGTTTATTAACATAGACAAAATGTATAAATTTGTATTTCTCATTCCACTAGGACATTGACTTCCAAATAAATGTTTATTTCTGTAGATTCCAGGTGTCTCACCTATCTACTCTATGGAAATTGAGCAGTTTCTTCATATCTTAGGGAATTATTTAAGAAGGCTCTTCAAATTAGTGACCATGTTCAATTATAGTAATTTGGGAGGTTTATATATCTTTGACATTTTCTAGACTGTATTATTTATAAAAGTAATTTTTTAAACATTAAAATATTATACACACTCTCTTATTTATGCTCTGCTATCTAAGTTTAGTTTGCTAATCTATGAGGATTTTTGTTTTTTTTGTCTATTTTCTTGCCCAGTATCAATTTTCTTGCATAATGGCATTTCCTTGCATATGCCTGTCCAGTAAGAATCCCAGATGCTGCTGGGTATACAACTTATAGGTGCTTTCCTGAAATTCTACCAGATAGAGTGTAAATTAATTTCTAGTAAAGAAGGGAAATGTCCTGAGTTACTGGTGTCTGTCACGAGTACACACGTAGTTCACGTGCTAACTGCTGATAACAGTGATTAAAGAGATGAAACAGTTTTTTAATCTTGAGGTTAGTGGTCACTAAAACAACCATGAAGTGAAGAGTCATCCCAGAGTGTTAGTTCTAGCCTGCCATTAAACTTGGTAGGTTCCCACACTATTTTACATTTTATTTAATGTAACCATTTCACAATTAATTCTATGGTCTATTTTGTGTGTACTTCTAATAACTAGTATATGACACTCATTAAAAATACAAGTTAAAGTGAAATTTTATTACAGATTCTAATCATACTTAGAGAAAGCAAGCCCAGTATGTTAGTGACCACTTCTTGATATGTATAAGTATGTAAAATAATTTTCTCTGATATTCTATAACCTATGTCAAACAATCTAATACAAAACCCAAAACTCCATCTAGTGGTATAATATTCAAATTTAGGTTATGAAATTTTGATTTAAATTGTTTAATATAATTTAATAATCATCATCATTTGGAACCCCTTTAAAATAAACATGACCATTTAATCCTAGACCCTAAAATACTGACACTTCTTGCAAATATAGATTTTAAAAAAAATTTTAAATAAGACTGATTTTTAAAATAATATTGTCTAAAATAAAAGAATGCTATTAGGGTAAACAAATTGAGGATCCTGTTAGTTGTGTGGACAGCTATGCCTCACAATATTAAAAATTAAGGAAGATATATCACCATGGGATTCCATTATCCCTGTTTTTTCTCAAGTGAGAGAGGAGAGTCAAAAAAAATAGCCTATTATTGTCCTGAATTGCGATTAGCTTTAAACCTAAATATTTCATTCAAAGACACATCTTCTCTAACCTCCAACCCAGATTGATTCTAGAGTGTGTTTAATTCAAATCCATCCAAATATGGGGTTTTAAAAGGTGACAGTATTGGAAATGCTCATACTTTCAGATACCTTTGACATAAATATCTTACATATATTAATATATTAAATTACCTATTAAGCTGGAATATTGGACACACTCTACTTTCATAGAAGCTGATAGTTACTTTTAATGGTGTACTAAGGACTAAGGAAAAGAAAGTGCTTTAAAATAGTATCAAGTTATTTGAATTGTTTACTATAATTCTGACATTATGTATAATATCATAATGCTATTTTACAATCAGATAGTAAATGAAGTGATTCTTTAAATTGATATTTTAGAATGTGTTCTCTGTATTTGTTGTCAATCCTCATTAGATGAACAATTTTTATGGTACATTGGCAACATGAGAAAAATTATAAAAGTAATACTTCCCACCTGTTAATGACAACTTTCTTCCATCTTGAGGAAGAACAAATACATAAACCAAAATTAGCATGCTAAAAGAAGATGCAGGATAATAAATGACAGCAAAGAGAAGAAGACAAGAACAATGTGGATGGGAAAAGTGTAATTTAATATTATGCTCTAATACCTGACATTTCAGATTGCAAATATGAAAACAAATATTAAAATGTCTTCATTCAAATATAAAATGACAAAGTAAAACACAAGATCCAGCCTTACAGAAACAGCAACTGTAATCATTACATTGAAATCATAATAGCTCTTGTAAATTCATGTTAGCTTTTAAAATATTCAGTGTAAAAGTTATTATAATAGAACCATGCCAGGATGAAAATATGCTAAACTGTTAGTTTCTACACATTAGAAAAAAATCAAGGATTTCTTTTATAATTATCCTGACAAATATTTTGGCTTTAAACAATTATTGGTATTATAGTATTCAATATATTATTCCACCTATCAATTTCTTTTATAAATTTTTCATTTACTTTGAATACTTGATTATTTTTATATCCAAGTTCTTATATTTCCTTTATTTTTAAATACATTTTATGATTGTTAGAATGGTAACTTTAATATCATTGAAAATTCCTCATTTTTACTTATTATTTTAATTTTTTTCAGATCATATAAAACAAATATATTCTCTCTAATTGTAAATTAATGAAGACTTAATCAATCTTTCTCCTTATGGATTTCATGCTTTTATATGACCTTTTATTTCAAAAACTGATTTAAAATCTTCCAATCTAGTCTGGATAAAGACAAGTAATAATTTTAATTATATCAAACAATAGAGACATTTTGGAAAGTAAATTGTTTCACAACCACTAACTAACCCTACTACACAGAATCTTGAAAATTGCCTAATACTTTGTAGTTAAACTGTTTATTACTGACAGATATTGTCATTTTCCTCCTCAATATTATAAAAGCATGATGGAATAAAGTTTGTAAACATGAAGCTACATATACCACAAATTTGTATTATTCTTTCTCTTGTTTGCAAAATATTTTCTCAAGGCCTGAAGGTATTAACAACTTTTGAAATACATGTGTTACAGATTGAATTATTCTCCTAAAATTTGTATATTAATATCCTAACTCCCAGTGTGGTTGTATTTGGATATGGGGCCTTTGAGAGGTAATGAGGTTTAGATGAAATCAGAAAACTGGGACCCTCATGATGAGATTAGTACACTTAGTAGAAGGGCCATGAGAGTGCTTTCTTTCTATCTCTCTCTATAGGCATGCACTCAGGAAAAGCCATGTAAGGACACAGTCATCTTCAAGCCCATTAAACAGTCCTCACTAATGACCCTAAGGGCACCTTGACCTTGGACTTTTAGTTTTCCGAAGTGTGAGGAATTCCTGTTTTTAAACCACCTAATAGATGGTATTTTGTTATAGGAGCCGGAACCAACTATACATTTATTATGTAAATTGGTGGAGCATTATTTATACTCTCACTTCTACTATAAGGACCTCTTTTCTGTGCTTCCTAAAAGTTATCTCTAACAACTCTAGGTCTAAAGAGATATTCTATAGTTTGAAAGATCCTATTGGAATAGGTCATAATTGCTAACTTGTATAGCAACCAATGTGAAAAAATTATACACACACACACACATATATATAATTGGTATGTGTATATATGTAATCAGTACGTGTGTGTGTGTGTATATATATATGTATGTAAATACATATATATATAATAATTAAAATTTCAGCTCTTTTACTCTATCTCCATTTTGAAGTCAAATAGGATAGAGAATATACATATACATATATGTATATGTGTGTATACTCACTATAAATTTTAGTGCCACACAATTCAGCATTTCCTATAAATTTTACTTTTAGATTATTGTTCCAATTATTACACAGCTATTTAAAAACAATTAATTTTTATTGGTCTTTTTTCATATCAACCACTCCTTGTTGTTTTAATTCCTAAGATTTCAAAGCTTATTACAAAGCAATGTTAATCAAGACAGTGTGGTCTAATACAAGGATAGAGATATAAATCAATAGAATAGAACTGAAAATCCAAAGTACTAACACAAATATGGGAAATGGTTTTCTACAAAGATGACAAAACCATCCAAAGACAAAAGAATAGTCTTTTTCATCAAATGGTGCTGGGACAACTGAATAGCCATGTGCACAAAATGAGGTTGGGCCTAACTTCATACCATATGTAAACATTAACTCAAAATTGATCAAAGACTTAAATGTAAGATCTAAAGCCATAAAACTCTGAAGAAAACATGAAGGTGAATTTCTATTACTTTGGGTTTGGCAGGATTCTTAGAAATGACATGAAATCATGGGTAACAAAAAGTAGATAAATTGAATTCAACAGTATTAAAAACAGTGCTTCGAAGACAACTATTAAGAAAATAAAAAAAACACTGATAGAAAAAAAATATTTGCAAATTATATCTTATAAGGGATTTGTATCCAGATATAAAAATATAAATAACTAAAGGATGGGCCAATGATTTGAATAAACACTTTTTCCAGGAAGATATACAAATGTCAAGTAAGTACATGAAAAGATGTTTGATATCATTAGTCATCAGGAAAATGCAAATTTAGAACACAGTGAGATACCACTTCATACCTACTAGGATGGTTAGAGTTTTATAGCCCGATAACTAAAAGCATTGGTGAGAATATAAGATATTGGAACACTGATACATTGTTAGTGGGAATGTAAAATAATACGAACACTTTGGAAACATTGTGGCAGTTCCTTAAATGGTTGAAGACGGAGATTCTATATGACCCAACAATTCCATTCCGAGGTATATACCTAAGAGATATGAATATATAAGTCCACACAAAAACTTTCAAATGAATGTTCATAACAGCATTATTCACATAGTCAAAAAGTAGAAACAATCCATAAATCCATCAACTGTAGAATGGATAAACAACATATGGCATACCCATACAACATAATATTCAGACATAAAATGATGAAGTACTGATACATTATATTAAGTAAAAGTAGCCAGTAACAAAATATCGCATGTTATATGATGGTATTCATATAAAATATCCAGAACAGAAAAAATATATGGAGAAGGAAAGTAGATTAGTGATTGCTTAGGGATGGGTCTTGGAATTGGGGAGATAAAGAGATTATAGTTGCAGAGTACAGGATTTTCTTTAGAGATAATGAAAATGTTCTATAATTGACTGTTGTGATGTTTGCACATATCTGTGAATATACTAAAAATAACATGGAATTGCAAGCTTTGAATGAGTGAATTGTGTGGTATGTAAATTATGTCTCAATAAAACTTTAAAAATAATCATCTAATATAAATTTCATTGTAAAAATTAAAAAAATAACATTGTATCTCTCAAATGCTAAAAAATAAAGAAGAAAAATACATGATAACACCACTATTGAAAGTAAATATATTCAAGGTATGCAGCATAGCAGTTAGATATTAAAGAAGAAAAGTAAATATATTCTAAAATGCATATTTGTTGCTTAACTTGCTCAGTGCCTGTGACAGTACTGGTTTGTTAAAATCAAAAACAAATGAAGACCAGCCTTATACATTCCTTGAGCATACAAAACAAATTTAGTCATAAAATCAAAGCTTAATTTTGTTTATCTTGCAAGACTAAGTTGATCTAGATCCTTCCTTGTTTATTATGCCTCTGGGAATCATAAGCAAAACTTAAACTGTTTCTCAAAATTCATATGAGGTAACTATTAACCATTTGAGGTAATCACTAACCATGATTTGAGGTAACCACTATCATTTAAGAAAATTCTAATATTATAACAAATCACTGTGAAAGAACAGCCACTCATCTTCAATATATAAGCTATTTTTTAACAGTATACCCTTGAATCTCATTCCATATTTGGAATCTCATTCCATATTCCAGTTTGTGAACCAGCGCTCCTGGTTCACAACCTGTCTTTTTGGCATATACACCATAAACTTTCACTAATTAATACTTTGGTAATTCGAAGTTTTACTTCTGAACTTTTGAATAGTTCAAATAAAGCATTTGTTAATGATAGTCAAATGCTCCTTAAACTTCTCCTGCAGATGCTTAGAAATCAATTCCCTTTCCTCTTTTACTAAATGATATACGCATGTACCAGAGTGATACACTTATTTGAATAGATATTCCAATATGCAGCTTTCTTTCTCTTTTATTTGTTCTTCTAACATTTTTTTTTCTTCTATTCCTATTTGATTTAATATTGCTTGGCTATAGAAATTGTATTCTAGTGTCTATACAAATATCTAGTATAAATCATAAATAGCTGAAGGGGGAAACATAATGCAAAGTTTACTTTATTTTAGCTGAGAATAAAAATCTGCCCCAATTAATGGGGGAAAAAGTTATGGAATGTACTTATTACGGATTGGTTTCTTTGAGAAGTACACTCTGAAGCTTAATGGAGATTTATTAAGGGGTTCTCCTGGGACCAATAGCCATGGATGAGGAAAGAAGGAAGCTAAATCAGTTACGGGAAGAAGTCAAGCTGCAATACAGTTTCAATGGAATAACTCAACCATCTCTGTAGGGAGTGCTGAAGATGGGATAGCCCAGCAGAGCTGTTCAAAGATGAAATGAGAGCAGGGTATTTTTACCCATGCATTGAGCAATTACTGAATAAGGAAGAATTTGGGATGGGTTCATGATTTTTGGTGATGATCTTCAGCTGAGGCAATCGTGAAGCATCATAGAGGTAATCTACGGTAATGGTTAACAGATGAGCTGATGTGTGCTTGATGCTAACTGCATTCGCATCAGCTGGGCTAATAAAAATTTTATCTCTGATGAGGGATAAAGGCATTGTATCTCAAGAGCATCACACTGCTAAAAGAAATATTTATTGCCTTAAATTATATGGTCATTTAAATACTTAATAAACTAATTTTAAATGAAATATAATACAACCTAAGGATATATTACAGTGATGTTTCTTTTGACAATTCATCTGTCAGTCTAATTTTTGCTCATTTGAAGGCAGTGTTGCTTTTTCTCTGGCTGCTTTTCAGACCTCTTTTGTTTTTAGCAATTTGCAATGGTTTTCCTAGGTGCGATTTTATTTTCATTCATTTTATTTGGAGTTTGTAGTTACTCCTGAATCCCTGATAACTTTCTTCCCTTTGCCTGCCTTACTCCACTCTGCCCTATCTCCTAGTACTTTATTTAGCATAACTGACAATTTTATTTTTGTTCCAAATATTTCTTAGGCTTTTTAAAAAATCCATTTTTCATCTATTTTTTCTTTCACCTTATAGTTATATATATCATAGCTTTCTGATACTCTATTTTTGTTTTCCAATCTACTGTTAAAACCATTTATGTTAATAATTGCTGGGGGTTTTTTTGTTTGTTTTTATTTGTAGATTATCCAGTTTAGAATTTCCTCTGCTCTAGTTCTCTCATGAAAGTTTTCATCTTGTCAGATGCAGTTAGTTATTTTAATGTTTTTAATAACTAAAATCTTGATTACATGTGGGTCTATTTTTATGAAATGTTTTAGAGGTTCTGCATGATGTTATCTTCCTCCAGAAAATCATTTTAATTTCATGTGAAAATTAAAATAGGTGTATTTGAGCCTGGGATTCAGACTTCATAGGGAATGGTTTGTTAAGGTTTGTTTTTAATAGTAGTACAAAGCCATTTATGAGAATCAATTCAAGATTTGGAATGTTTAATAGAGCAATTCATTCTGGGCATGGCCTAAACTTCACCTTTTAAAACCCAAATACTGTAAGACAACCAAAGATTATGCTTAGTTTTCAGGACTCTTAGCCTCAGCTTCTCTTTGTCTCCTTGGTGTTTTGTTGCAATAAAGAATATAAAAGTGTCTTGAGAGGAAAAATGTATAGAATAATGAGCTATCCTCTGTTCTCTCTCTTTTTTTTTTTTTTTCGGAACCTGGGTCCCTCAGTTTTTGCCTATCTTTGAAAACCTGAACTTCAATATTTGCGTTCTAGGCTTAGGATACTACTGAAAGCACCAAGCTTCTACATTTTCCTTCTTCTGCCTGCTCTCTGTTGCATGTAGATAAGCAAATTTGCTAAGAAAGGGGGAATGATAGTGAATGTTTGATGTATCTTAATGAACCTCCCACTATAGGAAATAGATATTCACTTTTGAGCTTTTCATGAGACTAGCATTAGGGTTTGTGACAAATCCTGGGCTCTGATTCAGAAACAAGTGATGCAAAATAGCAGAGAATACCAAAGAAATGGGAGTCGTAGAAATGGCCAGCTGTAGAGCAATATTATATCCAACAAGTTTGGAAGCATTGTCATAACTCCAACAGATGATAAGTGTCTAATATCCTTAATATTGGAGCAGCTGAATCTAGTGCTCAGTGGCCTGAGCAGTAATGGGCTCACTAGGCTGATTGATTCTGTGACATGTTTTGCTTGTGGTTCTAATGATGAGTAGCTTTTAAACTACTCTCAACATTTCCATTAATTTGGCGAGATATCCAGTAAACTATCAATAAATTATTTTCCACTGTTTGCACACAATGAATTATATTGCATTCAACCAATTTATACTTTCAAAAATGTCTTAGTCATTTTCCCAATGCTCTACTATCAAACTTTTAGATTGTTGCCCATTGGATAGGTGGAAAACTGCATTTTATTATTAATTTTTATTTAATCGAAAATTGAAATATGAGTATACCTAGTTGTATTTTTGTTTTTGTAAAACCACTTACCATTTATAGATTGCTTACTTTGTACAAGTATTTTGAGAAGTGGTTTTACATTCATCTTTTGAGTTAACACTCATCAAAACCATTTGATACAGGTACTAACATCATGACTATTTTATAATCGAGGACACAAATGTTTAGAAATATCAAATGACTCGCTTAGTTTACTGTAACAAATGAGCGTGGAGCTTGAATTTCAACCCAAGTAGCCTAACTATAGAGCCCATGTGCTTAGGCTACTTGGGTTGAAATTCCAGCTCCATGCTCATTTGTTACAATAAAGAAAACAAAATAAGGCTAATTTTTTCATGTAATTGTAAAGGAAAAAATAAAACTGAAATATTATTATTGAATATTAAATACATGCATAACTATCATAAAACACAAAAGAAGTTCAAATTTATTAGAAAATGAAAAGAAAATGTAATAGACAAGACTTGGTGTGATATTTGAGATGTGCCAAACTCGTAAAGTATATTAAAAAAATAAATATATTTTATATATTTTATAAACACCTGGGTTTTCTAAGCAAAGTTTTTTTATGCATGTTTATAAAATGTTGTATAGATGTATATGTGTGTGTGTACATATAAACATATTCATGTGTATGCATGTATGTATTCTGGCAGATCTTTAGAATTGCCAAAATAATACAAAATCTCTTAATCGTACAAATAGAGAAGAATGTTTTTGAAAACACTAAAACAAAGCAAATAAGAAAACATAGCCTGAAAGTATTTCTAGTAGATTTGTCTTGAAGGGAATTATCTACTTTGCCAAAGAAACAAATTGTAATAGGAAATTGTTAGTAAATAAATCAAGACTATACAACTTACTCAGGAATCAAAAGTAACATCAATAACATTTGATTAAGTGGCTCTACATGATTAATTAAAGATGAATATGTTCTCTAAAGATGAATATGTTCTCTAAAGATATCTGCACTCCCTAATTAATTAAAATAGATGCTATACATGTTTACATTGTTTATCCATGCCCTAAAGCTATTTTGAGGTTATATTGATGCAATATAATTCTTATTTATATTTTTCCAAATTAATGTTTGTCTATTATTAAAATTCTAAGTATAATATCTGAAACAAGATCTCAATCTTCTTGTCTTTTGCACACTGTTTTTCCTTCTTCAAAGATTTCTAACATTCACCCAAAGCTTTATATTACAAGTACCAAAACTATGTCATATTTGCAGATTGATTATCCTTTTGAAAACATAATCATTCTTATAGGCACAGCCTATGCTTTTCTCTTCAAATTTCCCATATATGAAGAAAAATAAACTATGACCACCAAGATATTAACTCCTGTTCTCAATTCATCCATTAAATGCACTTTTACTTTTGTCCAGAATTTTTTATTTTTTGGTTTTTGGTTTTCATAAAAAGAGAAAGTGTGAGAAAACATGACTTGGGCACACTCCTGAACATGGAAAAAAACACATGTTTTCAATTTCTCTTGAAAATAATAATTTTCTTTCTTCCTAGGGAAAGACTGATTGTTCTAGCCATAGCAATAAGTAACCACCTGAGTCAGGTTGAAGACCATCATATTTGATCAATGACAACTTTCTTCAGTAGAGTACTTCTTAGAATCAATCAAGCAGCAACGGCATTTTTCACTTGCCCAGGCTTCTAAACGTCAGCCAATCAAAAAAATCTCTATTTGTTACCAGGCCTTCACAGCTAAAATTCAACCAATCCCTAAACACTCCCACTTTTCAGAGTCTGCCAGTCCTTGTGAACTCCATTCCCTTAAACTCTGTAAGATTGCTCTCTGCTTTTCCTTTCTTCTGAGGAAAAAGATGATTGCTAAAACAAAATAATACAGCTTTTCTTTCAGGCAATAAATGATGATCTCTTCCCTTCACACTCTTCATGAAAATATTACTCAATGCTGTCTACTTTTCAGGCTTGAGTGAAGAAACTCCTATATTTATATTTCTTCCTACATCATTTAGCACAATTTAATTCATTGTACATCTGGGGCTCTTGGTAAATCAAATTATTTAAAAATATTTAAGTGGCAAGGTATTTTAGGTGTCACGTTTTAGTGATGTCCAAACTTAGAATTCTAGCAGAAGCTTTTTTAAAAGAAAATTTCACACCTAATCTAACTTGTAACTAGGAAAGCATAATGTCTCTGGGAGAAGTTAAGGAAATGGAAGCTAACCCTCTTCCATTCTTTATATTATGCACTTCACCTCTGGAGCATTAAGGTGCTTCTTTATCGGCTGAGACTTTGATAAACAGCATTCAAACCACTAATGTATTTCTATGCCCTTGATTTACAGATTAGGATAGTGAGGCCCCAATGACTTCCTCAAAACCACATTAATGACATACAAATAAAAGAAATTATCTTTTGTGATTGAATTTCCACATTAGGCATTTCTTTCAATTATGACCTTTTTCTAAAATAAATTATTCTCATTTATGTGGATTAATTAATGCATACAAGGTTAGTTATAGTTTGCATTAGTATTATCCTTAGATACCATGTTGTAAAGAATACACAAGACAATCTCTTCAATAAATAGTTCTGGGGAAACTGGATATTTACATGAAAATGAGTGAAACTAGGACTCTACCTTACATTACTTACAAAAATTTAACCAAAAATGAATACAGACTTAAATTTAATTCCTGAAGCCATAAAACAGCTAGGAGAAAGCACAGGAAAAAAGCTCCTTGGCATAGGTCTTGGCAATGGCTCTTTTGAATATGACACCTAAAGCATAAGCAACAAAATTTAAAAAAAAGAAAAAAGAAAAAAACAGTGGGACTACAACAATCTAAAAACCTCTGCAAAGCAAAACAAACAATAAAGTGAAAAGACAACTGACAAATGGGAGACAACATTTGCAAACAACATACCTAATAAGAGGTTAATATCCAAAAATGTATAAGGAACTCATACAACTCAATGGCAGTAATAATAATAATAATAATAATAATAATAATAACAATAACAATAATTCAGTTAAAAATGAGCAAGGGACCTGAATAGACATTTTCTCAAAGAAGATGTACAAATAACAAAAAGGTGCTCAATATTACTAATAAACAGGGAGATGTAAATCAAAACCACAATGAGATATCACCTCAAACCTATTAGAATGGCTATTATCAAAAAGACAAGAAATAAGTATTGATGAGGATGTGGAGAAAAGGGAAACCTTATGTACTGTTGGTGGAAATATAAACTGGTATATCTATGAAAAACAGTATGAAGGCTCCACAAAAAAATGAAAAAATAGAACTATAATATGATCCAGCAATTCTACTTTTGGGTATATTTCTGAAAGAAATGAAAACACTATCTCAAAAAGGTATCTGTACCCCTATTTTTTATTGTAGTATTATTTGCAATAGCCCATAAATGAAAACAACCTGTGTTCATCAACAGATAAATGGGTAAATAAAATATAATGTGATATATATACATACATATACAATGAAATATTATTCAGCCATAAAAAAGAATGAAATCCTGCCATTTGTGAAAACATCGATGGACTGCGAGGGCATTATACTAAGTGAAATAAGTCAGACAGAGAAATGCAAATACTGTATAATATCATTTACATGTGGAATCTAAAAGAAATGAACTATAAAAACAGGGAACAGAATTATGATTTTTTAGAGGCAGGTAATATATAGGAGAGTGAGAGAAATGAGTGAAATTGGTCATAAATTACAAACTTCCAGTTATAAGATAAATTCTGGGGATATAATGTACAGCTAGGTTACTACTGTTAACAATAATGTATCATATATTTGAAAATAGTTAAGAGAATAGATCTCAAAAGTTCTCTTCCGAAAAAAAATTTAACTACGAGAGATGGCAAATGTTAAGTAAACTTACTAGAATCATTTCACAATATATACATGCATCAAATCATTAAGGTGTACACCTTAAAGTTATACAACTTTGTATGTTAATTAGCTAAATAAAACTAGAAAAAATTGAATACATTCTAGAATATTTATTGACTTTATCTATTTACTTACATATATCCAGTACCTTTTGATTTTTAAGTCTCCATTTATACTATTTAAAATTAAAATTTATTATAATTATGTATTGCCTTTCTCTTTTATGTATTGTATTGAGAAAAATAGCAATGTTAATAACAACTGAAGTTTATTCAATTTCATTTTATTTATAATTTTAGTGAGAAATATATCATTGACTTTTTAATAGATATTTTCATTATTGTATAAAAATATACATTTATATTTAGCTTAGAGTTTTACTAAGTGATTAAGTTAATAAATCAATTTCAATGAATTTATTCAACAAATATATATTTACAAGCTTTTCATGGACTAGGAAATGTTATAAGCACTTAAATATATCAGTGAACCAGACAAATTTTCCTGCCCTCATGAAATTTAGATTCTAAGGATGGGACTCAGAAAAAATAATAAATAACTATAATAAATAAATAAAGTACATGGAATGTTGCAAAATGATAAGTGTTATAGAAACAAGAAAAAATAAAGCAGAGTTTTAGAACTGAAAGCCATTTTTTATAAAGGCATAGATTTTAATTTAAAATTGAGTGCTGAAGTCAGATCACAATGAGATGATATTTTAGCAAAGATGAGAGCTATGAAAAAATTAGCAGAGAAGTATATGGGTAAAGAGCTTTTTATGCAGAAAAATTAGCCCATACAAAAGCCCTAAGACAATATGTGTATTGACTGTTCAAAGAACAGTTAGGAAGCCCGTGTAGCTGGGTAAAATATATACAAAGAAAAATATAAGACATGAGTTCAAAAAGGTAAAAAGAATCCAGGCATTACAGGACTAGTCCTATATGCAGACCTTTAATCTGAGTAAAATAGGGAACAATTGCAGAATGAAGGGTTCTGAGCTGAAGGGTGATTTTAAATGCTTAGCACTGTTAGGAAGTTATTAGGCTAAACCAGTCAAGAGATAATTGTTAATGATAGCTTGGACCAGAATGGCGAATAGAATTTGCTTGAAATGTTGTGGGTTGGGAGCAGAGAAGGAGAGAGTAATATCAAGGACGACCCTGAGGTTTGTGGTTTAATAAAGTTCCTATCATCTGAAGTGAAGGAATTTGTAGATAGAACAGGTTAATATAGACAAGATTACTTCAACTAAACACATTGAGATAAGGTGTCAGGCACAAAAGAGGAGATGACAGTCTTGATTTCAAGCTGGAGATAAAACATATGAACAATCAACATAAAAATGGAATTTTAAATAATCATAAATAAACAAGAGAAAAGGCCAAGAATTGAGCCCTGAGGCACTCCAATCTAAAGAAATATGAAAAAATGGGACCTGCAATTGAAACTGAGAAGGAACCACTAGGGAGATAAGAAGAAGACCAAGAGAGTAGGTCCAGAAGCCAAATAAAGAACTTTTTCTTTTCTTCCCTTTTCTTTCTTCCTCTTCCTCTTTCTCTCCTCTTCCTCTTCCTCTTCCTCTTCCTCTTCCTCCTCTTCCTCCTCTTCTTCTTCTTCTCTTCTTCTTCTTCTTCTTCTTCTTCTTCTTCTTCTTCTTCTTCTTCTTCTTCTTCTTCTTCTTCTTCTTCTTCTTCTTCTTCTTCTTCTTCTTCTCTTTTTTATGGAGAAATACCCATTAAATCTAATAATTTGAATGTCATTGTTAATTTTTCCAGAAAGCAGATCTGATGATCTCACTGGAGATATATACCTGGCTGTTTCAGGGAGTTAAAGGTGATATGAATAAAAATTACTAATTTGTCTAGTGAATTTAAGCAATGCTGTCTTAAATAATATTGGACATGTCTCTTTTTAATAAGTCTAAACAGGTCTTCTAATATACAAATGTTGTAAATTTCTCTGGAGCTTATAGTAAGCACTTTGGCCCACTCATATGACAAAGGCCTTTGATTTTCTAAAACAGTGGTAGAATTAGTGTTCTAGACATTTTGAAAATATAAATTTCTAGTCACTCATGCCTCTGGGTTTTAAGTTAAGAGAAACATATTAAAAGGATTGCTAGGGCAAAATCAGCTTTAATACTTAGTGCTTTCTAAGTTGGTTTAATTGGCTATATATATGTTCTAAATTAGCTTGCCATGTGATATTTAGTTCATATCACAGTATGGTTTTAATTCCCTAAATTGATTATATTTCGTCCTTAAATTCTATAATTTAAATAATACCTCTAGGTATTGCTAAGTAAGGGTATCTAAGCAGAATAGAAACAACTGGATTGAAAGCAGTCTCCTGGTTCCTCAACTGGGAAGATAGCTAATTAAATGTCTGACAAAATGACATTTTAATGATCTCATACCATAACTCCATCAATCCTTCATAAAATCCCTTAAGATTTAATACTATAAAGGTCACATATTTTTCTCTTTCCTGAATTAAATACATACAATATATGTATAACTTCTCATTAGTTGTACTAGTTTTAAAACAGCAATTCTATTATTCAAGGCAGGAATTCATAATTGTGTTTCTAATAGCAACAGCAGTCACTTTCTGATGTTGGCACTGATCTCTGTTCAGTTCCTGTTCCACTCAGTACGTGATGGAGCATTTACTGAGCATTCTCCTGGGTGTACAGAAGTGTCAGACTACTTTTCAAGCCACCTGTCATAGATAATAATAAAACTATGCTCACGTGAACTTTTGAAGCAAGGCAGCAACCTGTGCTTTCATGTCACAATTATTACAAAATGAAAGCAAAGGAAATTAATAGGATTTGACATGTAGATAAATTTGCCTTTTAGCTATACTTAAGGACCTGAGGGATATTATGCAAATAGAAGAAAATGCAAATTGAGGAAATATAATCAGAAAATTACCATATAGTTTGTTGTGCCCTAATATCTCCTAGAGTCAACTTTAGAGTTGACTATAGAGTCAATTTAGGACAACTGAAGAGAAAGTCAGTCTTCATTTAAAAAAAGTCCAAATTAGTGTATTCATGAAATTAGTGTATGCATATGTGTATAAATTTATTCTACACATATAGATCCTCCTGAGGCATATTATAAAGCATACTACTCACTGTAATAATAAAGGGTAGGCATTATTCTCAATTAAACAAATAAAGAAACTGAAGCAAAGAAATTATTTAAATTGTGTAGTGCTCAATGTCACATCAATATTTCAGCAAATATTGGTTGCCTAATTTGGGGTCCCTGTCACCAAATTTCTTGTTCAAAAAAATACGACTCTAATTTTGTTCCGTTATTGGAAGACATATGATTCATGGGACCCTTCAGAGACTGCGGGGTTAAATGTTAATTATAAATCAATGTTGGTAATTCTATTCTTCTGATCAGACATCATGGAGATGACATAACCTAAAGTAATTAAAAGGAAGACTCTTGGGACTGTTTTCCTTTCTCTTACAACCAACATACAATAAAGACCATTTTCTAGGATTTGTACATAGTTGTGCTAGGATATAATGTTGGGAGCTGGTGTATTCGTGTAGCAATCATAAGAGACATATCAAGAAAGTTACATAGTAGTTGATCAGGTCCTTACATCATTGAGTCACTCTATTAACTCACTTTATAACAGCTTACCTATGAACTTAAGAATATTTGAGATAATAGGGGTCCACAATATATCACCAGCTTTTATTTTACTTGCCAATAAAAATGTCTGCTGTAGCTAGTTAGTGTTGAAACGGTAATTTAAAACCATGACTTGTGATTCAAATTTGTGGGTTCTTGTCATTGTAAAATCTGATATTACTTTAAAATTTAATATTTATACCTATTGAAACAGAATAGTCATTTTTTTCTGATTTTCAGCCTATACAGCACAATTATAGAATTTTAGTGATTAAAAAAAGTATACATATCAACAATTCCAACCACCTCCATTTAACTTTAAAGAACTGATAACCAAAGCTAGTTAGTTGAAAATCCACTTCTTCTGTCCCCTAGTCCATTAAATCAGCTTTGTGCTTAAACCCTAATGCCATGAAAAATAACTATGGCTTATCAGGGGAAATTGAGTCCTTTCTCTTTTGTTTTATCACTATCTAGTGCTAAATTGGATAAATATTACATTATAATATTTTAATGAGGATTAAATTATATTACAAATATAAAATTACTGGCACATATTAGTTTCCAATACATATTGGCTTTTATAGATATCTTTTTCTATGTAAAGAATGTTCTGCAAAATTATAATTCCAAAAAATGTATTTGAAAAATGAGTACTATGTTAAATATATTTTCAATAAATATATTTTTGCAATATTATAGTTTTTTCCTTCAGAATTAAAACATATTAACATATTAAAAGCTTTGAGAAGTTCTAGAGTACAAAGATCTATGTTATCAATTGCTGCATAGCATATTATCTCAAACTTTAGCAACAAAAAACAATAAATGTAATATCTCTCCCAGGTATTCCGGATTAGGGATCTGGGAACAATTTAACTGTCTAGTTCTGTCTGAGCCTCTTGTGAGCTTGTGAGGTTGGAGTCAGGATGCTGGCTAAGGCTGATAGTCATCTGAAGTCTTGACTGAACTGGAGGATCAAATTTCAAGGTAGCTCACTCACTTGCTTGGCAAATCAGTGCAGATCATAGGCATAAGAACTCAGTGATTTGTCATGGGGTCCCTTCACAGATCTACTTACACTAGTTACGCTACCATGACATTGTAGTTGGATTCCCTCAAAGCAAGGAATCTGAGGGAATGAAACAAGGAAGAAGCTGCAATGCTTTTTATAACTGTAAAAATTAATAAACAGAAACTTCATTTAGAATAGATTCAAGAAGCTAGTAGAGAGAACTCTCATGTACGTGTTACTCAACACACATTGATCCCAACAGAAAGAGATCCTACATTACTAACTCATCAAGAGGAAGCAAAGATTTCTTCTTGCCCAGAAAAAGCTCAGCTAATGAGAGACTACCATTACTCAGCGAATGAAAAGGCATTATACTATGAAATTTCAGTTTCATCCAAAGGATTTTTGGTTCACAAAAGCCCATCCCAAGTCCATAAAAGAACGTTCCTCTCCTTTGTTTCTCTAGACTTGCATATGGTTCACAATTAGACCACAAGTCTGAAAATGCAAATCTTTGTTATTCCCAGATGAACACATTTTTTGATGAAGAAATATCTAGCTATCTGTTTAAACATAAGCAGTCTAAAAATTTACACATCTTTGCCATACGATATTTATTAGAAGTCAGTTATTAAGTTCAGGCAATACTGAATAGAAGGAGATTAAAGACCCATCCCTTAAAGGGAAGAATAGCAAAAGATCCTAAACATCTATTAAGCCACTACAGGATCTGTGTAACTTTATTTAACCTAGATTTTCCTAAAGTAATTTGACCTTATAAATGTATTTTAAATTAATATAGTTCTAAGCATTTCTTTTAGGTACTCTTGACATAAAATAATTCTATGCAGTTTAATTTGAATAAATAAATGAGAAAAGTTTGGCATGAACAAATAAAGAATTTGAATATTTCTAAAATCTTTAAGCAGTTTGACAACTGTTTATTTTAAAATACTCCCTTGGATTGTATTTATATTATTCACTTGCTTCTAATAATTCTCAACCATTGATCATGATCTGAATGGTAATCATGATTTCCGAACTATACAAATGGATATTTAAAAAACACATTTTGGAGTGACATTTTCTAACTGCAACTTCGTATATTCTATTGTATTTTTATGCTTTAAATGGTGGTGTTAATGATTCTGGCTAGGGCCACTATTCTGGAATATGATGTTGTGAGGAGACATGAAATTATTTGTATAGCAGAAGGGTTCTGTTTCCTCATCTGCTATTAGATTGGTAAATGGAACATTTTTTAATAAAATACTCTCCTCATTCCAAGGCCAAGTAACAACCAGAGAATGGAATCCCAGAATTCCTCACTCCTGATTGTAATCTAGAATTTATAAGCAGACTATAGAGTTTTCTTGAACACTTTACATATCTAGCTTAGTGCCTTAAAGTAGACAAGTATATAGGAGCTTAAATAAATGCCCTAGTCATGAATAATGAGTTTCAGGCAGCACGAGTACCTCATATATATCTTTCTAAAATGTAGGTATCAACAAAGTTATAGAGTCTCTTGAGGCCCAGAATCATTTAGGAGATACTTAATGTCTGCTATCAACCATAAAATGGAATTTAATAACTAGAAAGATAGTGAGATATGTCACACAAACATAAGTATTCACAATCACAGAATGCATTCACAGGAATACAGAAAAATAAAACGTAGACCTCCATAGTCTCTGTTTTGTAGAGAAGACAGAACATAAGGAAACCAACTGTTAGAATTTAGCTGCCCTTAGATTGCAGTTGCTTCCTTTATCTACTGTTTTGTTCTTTACTCGGGTTTCAGCTATTCTGTGCCCCGTGTAGCCCCATCATCAAAAATTGTACCTCTGGGAATGACAATTTTCCACAAGAGCAATTTTTATATCTAAAAGACAAGGGGAATATAAGAAGATGGTTGTTGCTGTTAAAGTATGTCCTCAGGATTATAAACTGCATTATGCAGTCATGAACTTCTCTATTAATGTCATTTAACCTTTGGCAATATTAGTCAAGAGAGGATCTTGTGAAGGATGGTACATTAACTTTTAAAAGTGATGGCTGTGATATTCCTGCTGTGATATTGAATGGCATAGGCTGAACTTCAGCACAGCCTTCTAAAGACATAAGATACTTTTTCTCTACAGGGCAAAGCTTACATACAGGAGGGCAGAGTTGTGAATTCAGATAGTTCAACCTGTCCTTTGAGCAGTAAGACATAATGGTGCTATTTTTAAAAAGGATGTTATAAAATAGCCCACTTTCCTGCTTATTGACCACTGTATTTTTAATTCTTTCAACAATCAATTCAGTCTATAAGGAGATACTGGGAGCCTGCAGTGTATATATTAAAAATAAATATCATTGCTCCAAAATTCTAGAATTTCTAAACTATTTAGGGAAAAACACTATACAGTGAAAATGTAATGAAATTAAGGCTTAGTAACAGGTTGGACAAATTACTGAGAGAATAGAAAAAGTAATTATCTGACTGGATCAAGGGGTAAAGTAAAGCATTGCTCCTAGGGAGACTAATGACCAAGCTGATAAGTGGGGAAAAGAACAAAGCAATAAATATGGACCTAGAGTCAGATCAAAATTAAATCCTTGCTCTTCCATTTTATGAATGACCTCTGACCTATTACTTAATCTCATGGAGTTTCAGTCATCTTATACTTCTAATACTCCATTTCTTCATCTTTATGTCCTAGTAGCAACTCAAACTGAATGTGTCCAAAACTTAACCAACAATATTTCCTGTGAAAATGTGCACCTTCTGATGTACCTCATAATCTAATGATACATATCTCCAATTACCAGTTTTATTATCCTCAAGTAGATAGAAGGACTCACAGTTAGTAGAAACCTTACAGGTTCTAGCATTTACCAATCGTGTGTATTCATAGACAGTTATCAACCTCATGAGCATCTATTCTCTCAACTATAACATGGTAATAAGACTTGCTTTGGAAGATCATTATGAGAACTGGCTACTGTGTATGTAAAGATGCTGTCAAACTGTCATTTTTGGAAGACAAAAAGATAAATACATATTTACAAATATTCACATTTTCCTAAGCTTCTCACATATTTTAGAAATTCAATGAAATTTCAAGTACTGTAAAGTATGCCTCTTAAACATTTATCTGCATGTCCTCATTCTGTCTCCAAGGTCTGTGACTTAGTGCAGATTCTCAGCATTTCACACCAGAGTAAGAACAGATTTCCGACTGGGCAGTTTGATACAAGCTGTCCTGCCATGTAACTCATTCTCCACTATGTGGCTCACATGATTTCTTTGCTGAATCTATCTGATTATACATTTTGCACAGAAATTGTGAGTGACCACCAGTTATTTTCATGATAAAGTTTGCACTTATTGCCATGGTAAATACAACCATTCTTACTTTGATCCTTCCCATTTTTTTTTTTTTTTTTGCTTTAGATTTAATTGTTTTATTATATATTACAGTTTGCTATATACTTATACTATCAACCTTATTAATTATATTTCAGGCTTTAATAAATTTGTTGATATATAATTGATATATAAAACTGCACATTTAAAATATATACAATTTGATAAATTTGGACATATGTATATTTTTATGATACCATCATCACAAAGTAATGAACATACCCATCACCTCCCAAAGCTTCCATGTGTCACTTTGCATTCCCCCACCCATTTTTAAATTATTTTCTGCCATAGACACTACTGACTGTACTAACCATAAAAATAAATTATAACACCTACCTCTTACCAATTGACTTCTCTCTTCAGCCTCAGTACTAAGTATTTTACCAACATTTCATCCTCAGAAGTAGATTATAGGTTACTGCATATACTTACCCTAATTTCACAGATAAAATCGAAGTGTATTGATTTAGTAATTGACCGGGAATAACTGGAGGACCAGGAATTGAAACCTAGATAATTTATCTCTAGAGCCCTTAGTTGTACATTACTGTGAATACACTGACTTGTGATCCTTTGAATGTCCTTTTATTTCACATCCATATGGTTTTTCATATGCTCTTTTGGATAAGTCTTTACTGTAGGTCTATTTATACAAAACCTTTACAACTGGGTTCAAGCATCTTCACCTCTAAAAGGCCTTTTTTCATTCTCTGACTGATTGTGTTCATATTGAGATATAAGCAGATCTCTATTGCAGAATCCTCCATCAGTCTGTAATTGTCCTGAGAGTAAAAGTGCTAAACTTTCATCTCATTATGTGGTAAATTACCTCTAAATATTTGCTTAGTTAATTTAGTAAATGATTATAAAAGTTTTATAGAATCACGTTAATTCATTTATCCTATATACTTATTAACTATCTTCCTATGTGCTCTCCAATATCCCATTTAGTCCTTTTTCCATAAACTAGATGATCATTATAAAGAATTAGTCAAATGTTATCTTTCCATACCTTAGAAATCTACAAAGGTTAATTGTTACATTTATAACAAAATCCGAACTCCTCACTTGGTCTTTCATGAATTAAAGCATGCAGTCTGCCACCCTCTAAACTCCTCACTCTTCACATCTTTTACCATCCTCTAGACATCACACTCTCCCTCTGTCCTTTGAATATGCCAAATTTATTCTCTCCCTGGATGTTTGTAATTTATATTCCTCTATTAGAACATTCTTAATCCATAGCTTTGCATGACTCCCATTTCATTATTTTAGATTCAGGTGAAAAAAACTTCCTGTAGAAGACATCTATGATCTTTCTGTGACAACAACATTGTACTCACCACATCTGCCAAAATCTTTACCCCGTTACCTAGGTTTAATTTGTCATAACATTTGTCACTAGCATTATCTGAAATCATCTTACCTGTAAGTGTATAGTTGTTCTTGGTATCCTCACTAGACTATGAGTTCAATAAAGGTAAATTTATAAGCATAGACTATTAAATATCTAATTAATATTTTAAATGAGTGGTGGAGAACACACAATTATGCATGGAGAAAATAATACAGGGGAAAATCTATGAATAATACTTAGTGAGAATAAAAAAAATTGCTAAATAAGTTGTAACACGAAGTTGAGAATTACTCATGGAGAGTAATTGAAATAAGACAAGTTAGGGTAACAGAGATTGAACATATTAAAGATTTTTAAAGGTATAAATGGTTAGAATTTAGTTATCTACTTATATATGGAAGGGAGTATCAACATGATGTTTTTGCCTCGGGTGATTAAATTAATAGTGTTAATACTAAATCTGATAGAATTTCAAGGGGGGGGAACATGTCTATGGGTTAGAGTTTAAAAATAATAATATTAATTTAGAACTACAGTATTGTGTTCTAAGTACCTATGAATATTCTATTAGAAACAGACAATCTGGACTTGGCCATATTTTTCTGGGGTTAAAAAGAGATATTGGAAGGGAAACTGTAGTCAAACATTTGAAATGGATGAGGTCATCCAAAAATATTTAATGCAAGAAGTTAATAATAGACCTCGGGGAAGTAATAGAAACAAGAGAATAAGTGAGAAATATATTTTTTTATAACTGCTGTGTGGTGGTAGGGATAATCACACACTCCAAGAGGCAAGTTTAAATAGTATTCAGAATGGAGAAGAGACAGAGTATAGGACAGATGCCACCTGACTATGAATGTACACTACTGCTTTCTCCTGTGTCCCACTCCACAATTTTAAATCTCAAAGAACAAATTACCATCCTTAAATACTATTTACAACTTAGTCAGGCCACTTGTCCTGTCTACTACCAAAAGTCCTGTAGCCTTTCTAAATGTAATTCCATAAGTACTAAAAAATTTTTGAAGTACCAACCAGAGCTTGGTCTCTGTGTAGGAATATCTCCAATGTTCCTTCCTTGTGATAGTTTGATTTTTACTATATTTATTCTAGGTGCTAGTGAACTCAATGCCATTTTGGCTGTTGGCCAATGTGTATAATATTGGGCATTTGCATTCAGTCTCTCTTGAAGAAGCAGCCATAGTTTGTAAAATGTTACAAATGCATTTTACTCTGTTATTGTGCAGATAGGGATGGGAATGACAGGATACATGCAATCATGAAAATGAATGCTGCTTGTTTTTTTTGGGTTTTTTTTTTTTTTTTTTTTTTTTTTTTTTAGGCAAAGAATAAATTTAAAAGACAGGTTAAGTTAATTACCGTCAGTACAAAATGTACACGGAGCTCTAACTCTCAAAAGATTAAACAAGTATTCAAAATAAAGATTTTCTTGAGAGGAAATATACTCTTCTATTTTTACGTGTTAAAATGAAATACTTATAAAGTTTTCTTTCCAAATATTAAAATAAAATAAATAAATAAAATAAAGAACAATATGATACATTATTATTCCTAACAATTCTATTGCAAAGATAGTTTTAAGGCCTCTGAATCCCAGTTGAAAAAAATTAAAACTCAAAAATATTCTTAACAAGATTGACAAAGAAACTATCATTTCAAATTAATTAGATGAAATAAAAGCAGAAAACTATTATCTGGAGCCAGTGTCCTTAGTCAAGTACGGGAGTGGGATACCCACTTGCTAGACTGGGCTGATTTATTCAGGAAGCCATATCAACTAATTAACATTTAGTTTTTTGCTGTGACCAAACTGATATGTAAGTAGTGTAATATATGAATAACTGCTTCTAGAACTTGAGAGTACTTGAAAACTTAAAGCAATTGACACAGACTTCACTAGTTAGTGTTTGTAAAGTACTTCCTGAGAGTCAGTGCTCAGATTTTGGTTTCCTCTGTGGGGTACAAGAATGTCCTGCCACTCAGCCATTTCAAACTGTAGAGGATGAAGAGTCAATCTTGAGGATATGAAGTCACAGTCTTATTAAACAGATACTGTATTTGATCCATAGTGAACCCAGCATTTTAGGTTGAGTGGAACCATACCTAGAGATGAACTTTGAAACAAATCTTTTGGGACAATTGGAGATCAAGTTTGAACCATTCACGATTTATGTTTTTATGACCTACAGTTTCCCTTAATTTTAACCTTTAAAAATTTTGTTCAATATATTATCATATATAGCTAGCACATATAAATTTTGGGTTCTTTGGGCATACCTTAATGAATAATTTTATTTTTGTTGTTGGAAAAATGTCAGAATTGGTTGTCTGAGAACAGTATTTCACCATTTCCTGCTGCTTCCCAAAATGAACCAAAAGGGCATGAAGAGGGGAGTTGCTGAAATATATCCTCACTCATCATTTGATATAATAGCTGGAAGAGTGAAAACCATGATTTATAGAAGTGAAGTTCAATTATGTTAGATTGTTTCCAAATAAATAAAGCAATACTTGAGGAAAAGAAAAATAAATAAGAATCATGATAATGACTTTTTAATTTGTGTCTTATTTAATAATGACACAATGAAAATTCATTAGGTTTCAATGAAAATACACTAAAAATTCACTTGTCACTTTACCTGTGATGTTTAAAATATGTATACACACATGTGTACAAACAAGATTCATTAAAAAAATTCTTCATGATGGTGAATTAAATCAGTAATTGGTTTTCTGTTAGAAACCTGAGAACTGGCATCCTAAAATTTTCCTTTTCCTTATGAAAATTTTCAACTCATTTTCCAATAATTAAAAAACTAGCAAAAAATTTTTCAAGACTTAAAGGTGCTCTAGGTAGGGCACATCAACTCAACTGCAATGAAAAAACAAAAGTGTCATTTAAGAATAGACTATAATAAAAATGTGTTATTCTTTGTAATGTAGACAGGATTTTCTGTCTAGATTAAAACCATATGAAAAGCTTTGAAGGGGTATAGTTTCATGTAGCCAAAAAAAATTAAAAATAATAATTGCAATATTAATTTCTTAGAATATCACAGGGATCGCTGAGTTAAGATTTTAATTTTATTTTTTAACCTGCCAATTTCTAGGCTTATTTTACCACATATTTTCTTGTGCTCATGTAAAAACTATTATTACCCTAAAATTGTATTTTGTAAAAACATTTGAGGAACATTAGGCCATTGACTTAAAAAAAAACATCAAATTTATGAGATTTGTTAATGAATTCCAAACAGAATAGAAATATGTTTCTAGCTTTTTGGATTGACTTCATCAACTCTTCCTGTGTCTTCATTTCATTACCTCCTACACATATGCTTTCCTTTATTTCTTAACAATATCGTCTAAGCCTAGACACATTTCCACAAATATGAAATTTTAATAGAAACCTAACAGGTCTTGTTCCTCTAGTTATTTCCTGCTCCATCTGTCTTACGCATAACCAAATAGTTGTATATACATAATTTTTATAGCAAAGTCTTGCTCAAAAAACCTGAAGAGATAACTATTATAAGGTCAAACCAGATCAAAATTTCCATTTCAACCATATCTCCCTATTCTTGCCTACACAGATATTTAGGAATCTATAGTGCCTGCTCCTTATGCTATGAAGATATCATAGTTATTCAGTTCTCCAAGTCTTGATACGCCTTCTCCTGCCTTGCAACATTCTTATCTCTCCATTACATATCTCCAAGTCTTACCTGCAGAGCTATTTTTAAAATTTAATTCTGTCATAATAATGGTTTCATTCTCTGAATTTATTATATTTTTATATGCCAATCATGTGGCATTTAAATAGGCTTTGACTTGCTCTATCTATGTAATTGTTTCCTTGTAGTGTTCCTTAAATTTGAAAGCACTTATCTTTTACTAAATCTATTTTATGGAATTTACCAGTCTAGAGTTTACTTCTTGGTATCTATCATTAAACAAACATTATTGAATACACAATATAGTCTTAAAAGTCTACTAAAAACTCCTTTGAAAATTCAAAATAAAATAAACTATTTCCTACTTTATGAGAGCTCATAGTCTAATAGTTAAGTTAAAAAAGCATTTCCTTTTCATAGAGCCACACATATATGAGTTAATCTATGACTTTATACAGAGAGCAACAAGAATTTATTAGAGTCCTTATTTCCAGGCATTGTGTAAGTCATCTTTAAATAAATAAAGTAATATGTTCAATGAATAAGCATAGTGCTAAGAACATAATAAACACTCTAAGAAGGTCTGTTTTTATAATTTTTATTTTAATAATTATTAAAGCTATTTTAGTTATTTCATTCAATATGCCTATAAGATACAGACATTTGTATCTTTTAAGTTAAGAAAATTGGGCACAGGTCATATTAAATAAAATTATTTAACTTTATGATAATCTAGCTAGAATTTAATAACTCTAGACTTTGAACTCATTATCCTAATTTTAGAATCTGCATTTCTTTTTCCTGTGAGTAACTTTGACAATTGACTTTTCCTTCAGTGACATTCTTAAAGTAAGAATGTGTTTGAGTAAAGATCATATTATGCTCATACAAGGTAAACTTCTTATTAGTTTCTTGGTCTCTCATTTCTTTTTTCTTTTTCTTTTTCTTTTTTCTTTTCTTTCTTTTTTTCTTTCTTTTTCTTTCTTTCTTTTTTTTTTTTTTTTGCATTAAAAGAAATGTTTCAAGCAAGAGGCAGAGAATAAACCTATTAGTATTAGAATGTGGCTGCCTTTTTTTTTTTTCCTTTAGAGTTTAACCTGACTATAGTGTTCAGTCATACAGAAGTCCATTTAGTTTGCTCTGGAAACAGTAGATATTATTTGAAGAACTTTAACAAAGAGGTTACAGGCAACGTTGATTTGAATAATAAAAATATCATTCACCTATATTTTAAATCAAAACATTTTATTTGAAACCAGTACCTCAACTTTTTAAATGCTGAGATTACCAGGCAATTTTCTTCACATTTTAAAGAATATGTGGATTATCATAACTGGGGAGTCTCTGTCCAATGGGATCTTCTTTTTAATAGTGCAACATACAAAGACTATCCTAAGAGACTTGAAATGGTAAAAAGCTTTTGCATTATATATCCTAGCCAGTCAGTAGTACCTGAAAGATTCACCATAATCCTTCATAAACCTGAAATTAAGTAAATGTCTGTTAGTGCCACCCAATGGTGAGCCCATAATTTTATCTTTTTATAATTAGTATTATCAAATATATGTGTTTATGTAATTATTACTAATAACACTTATCAATGATGTACTTCAAGCCATGCCACACATCAAACTATATGAAGCACTTTACAAACATGGTTTTACTTTTATTGACTCTATAAGGAAGCTGTTATTATTTTCCACAATTTGGCACATACAGAAATTAAAACTTCTCTAAGATACCTAACCAAATAGTTGTCAGAGCCTAGTTATGAACCTCTTTGTTGACACCCAGAACCTGAACTCTCAACCAGTTGTAGATACTATTTATAAACACAGTTGGGAATGTAGGTAGAAAGAGTAGATAAAAGAGGACATTAAAGAAGAAAAGTAATACCTTTACAAAATGTGGACTCAACTGAAGTCTTAGTTCTTACTTACTATGTTATTTGTGTATTGTTCAGCTAAAGTAACCTAGGTAAGCTCTGTTGCTTTCATATATCCTTTTTCTCAGAGCACAGATATACCAACGTGTCTGTTAGCTTTTTCCCAGTTGTCTGATCTTTAGGAATCCTGAATCTTTAGTTCAAAGTTGGCTGTATTTTTATTAAAAGTATGAGAAATTGAAGATTTGATTTTTTTATCAAATGGTATCAAAGATTTTGAGAATCATCTCCTGTTATTATGCCTGCTTTAGAGAATCAAGTTATAGTATCCAGCATGGAAAAAAAAAAAAAGTACTTTTATTCTATAGCAAATCCAAAACAAAGTAAGAAAGTAAAGTTTTTATTTTTTTCCCCCCATCCTCCATTATCAGACTGAAACGTTTGTCATTGGAGAAAAGTACAAATGCATATTTTTCACTCCCAATGCTTAGATATGAGCCCAGGCTTTCCTCACAGCCAGTCTCTGGCTCAAAATGGCTCTAAAGCATAATTAGTTGCATGGCCTGCTTCAAGAGCTGTGGTATTAATATTATTGGAGATTTGTAACAGACAAGAACAACACTATCTAATTTTTATGTATAAATATGAATATTTTTTTCTAAACCACCCAGTCTGAAAAAAATTGATTTCTATCAGACCTATTCCCAACAAAAATATTAAATAATAGAACCTACTGTTTCCAATGCTTTTATCTTAACAAAAACACAAAAAGCACTACGTTTAAATAAAATGAATCTTAAAAAAAAGTGTCCTGAATGAATAAATTACATGTTTTCAAAGTTTTATGTTCATAACTTGTTTTCATATCCTTTATCTCATTTATTTTTTTCAACAAGTTGTAAGTCAGACAAGACATGGATGAGAACCATTTTGTAGTTTTTACTTATATTCAAAGAAACTAAGGGACCTCCCAAGTACACATATGTTATAAAATCAAATACTAGAATCAATACTCCAGTTTTTCCCACCTCTTTATGACTCCAGTACATTTGCTCATCTGTTATTCAATAATATCCTTCTAAAAAGTAAATGATTTTGGGGATAAATCTACAATACTCATCTAATTTGGGGCATCAAAATGTATATTTTAAGCCTAAACCATCTCATAATGTTTTGCATGTAGTCTACACAGTTCACAGTCAGAAGAATAATTTTTGTAGCTGCTTTTAAATTTGGGGGAAAAAATATCTATTTAATATTAAAATGAGAGATGTCACTAATTTATTCTGTAATATGGAAACAAATCATGCTTTTATTTATAAAAACTCATCTATTTTATGCTCTACTCAAGAAGAATAAATAATTATTTCTAAGCCTCAGGTTTATAATAAATGCATACATTATTTTCCCAGCATCTAGAAGTTAGTAGTTGCTTAATAAATTCTTGTTTATTTTCATACATTGAGAATGAAAGCTCATTTTTTTTAATATGTTATCAAAGGCACAGGAAGTAAAAGCAAAAATAAATGAATGAGACTGTATCAAACTAAAAAGATTCTATGCAGCAAAAGAAACCATCAACAAGACAAAAACAACTGAATGGAAGGTATTTGCAAAAAACACCTCCAATAAGGGGCTAATTCCTAAAATACAAGGAACTCATACAACTCAGCAACGACAAAAAGCAAGCAATGTAATTAAAAAATGGGCAAACATCTAAACAGACAATTCCCACAAGAAGACATACAAATGGCCAACAGATATATGAAAAGATACTCAACTTCACAAGCTATTAGGGAAATGCAAATCAAAACCACAGTGAGATACTACCTTACTCCTGTTAGAATGACTATTATCAACAAGACAAGTAACAACTAGTGTTGGAGAGGTTGTGGGGGAAAAAGGAACCCTCATCCACTGTTGGTGGGAATGCAAATTAGTACAGCCACTATGGAAAACAGTCTGGAGGTTCCTCAAAAAAATTAAGAATAAAATTACCATATGACCTTTCAATCCTTCTTCTGGGTATCTACACCCAAAATTTGAAAGCATTTATTCATAAAGATAAATGCACTTGATGTTCATTGAAGCAATATTCATAGTGGCCAAGACATGGAAGCAACCGAAATGCCCTTCAATAGATGGTTCGATAAAGAAGATGTAGTACATATACACAATAGAATATCACTCAGTCATAAGAAAAGATGAAGTACTGCCATTTGTGACAACATGACTGGATCTTGAGATTATCATACTAAGTGAAATAAATCAGAAAAAGTTGAGTTCACTCATATGTGAGTTATAAAACTGAAGGCAACAGATGAACAAGACAAACAAAAACTTATGGAAACAGACAATAGTTTAGTGGTTATCAGGAGAAAAGTGGGGATATGGGAAGATAGGTAAGTGTAAAGGATGTCAAATATATGCTGATGGAAGGAAATTTAACTTTGAGGGGTGAACCCACAATGCAAAATACATGTCATGTATTATTTAATTGTACACTTGAAACCAATATAATTTTATTAACCAGTGTCACCAGTAAATTTAATTAAAAATTATGTTATGAGCTGAATAAATACAAAGTCTCAAAGCTTAAGAATTGTAATATAAGGACACTATGAGATATGCACAGATGTCCCAGTAGCAGCAAATTTTAATGTTCATTAAATAACTATAATTATAGCAATACCTTAAAAATATAAATGCAATCAAAAATGGAACTGTTGAACATATACTTTTTTCACTGGGGACATCTGCAGACTAAGGGAAGAGATAAAATGTTGAAATGTTTTGCGAATAAGATGACTGTTGGATAGGAAAATGAAGCTGTGTGTTTGGTGATTTCATGGAGCAGAGAGGTGACACTGGAGACTTCAGCAGCCTCAAACTTCACCATAATTCCCCACAAGAAAAACAAATTTTGTAGCAGTGCAGGGTGAGAGGCAAACATTCTAAGCTCTGAAAAGTAGAGTGTTTTTTTCATAGTTTTACTGAGCTCTCAAGACAAAATTTAGAGTTTAGAAACCATCAATAGGAGAGGACAGAGTGACTAAAATAGGCTCTTGGCTAAAAAAAGCTCCAAAAGGTTATGCTTTCCAGAAAGGGTAAATCAGAATAATATTAAAAGCTAATACGAAATACTACTTTTAGCCAAAATTGAATAATAAGGACTGGATTTTCCTTTCTCCTCAAAACAACTTTAAAAAGTTGGCAAATTATATAAAACAAACACTTTCAAACATTGAACATCAGCTAACCAGTTCAGTGATCTTGACAGAGGGAGGAAAAATGAGGTAAACCCTATAATCATCACCACTTACTGAACAAAGTGAGTTTTCAGGACATAGCACAGGAAGGGGAAACTCAGGTAGACACCTGGTTGAACTGAGAAGATTGAGTTAGGATTTCAGGGAATCCAAGCAGCTAAATTCTCAGGGTAGACTATTAGAGAGGATAAAGCTGCAGAGAAAAAGAGAGGAGTTGGGGGGAAGTTCTAAATATCTGCAGAATATTCCCCTTGAGTATTCAGCTGAGTACTAAGCAGTGCATGTGTGTGTGGAAACTACCCAACAGCATCTGAAAGAAAGAGAAGGGGCTTTCTCTGGAACTCTATGGGTTTAAGGATAGTGTTCCTTCCATTTAAAGTAGAAAAACAAGGAATTTTTAGCATACTGGCTAGAGTACTCAGAAGATATTTTTTCAATAGTAAAATAAAATTCCCCTTGACTCAAGGCTGTTCTGGAAATTCTGATGTTTCCCAACCTTCCCTTTCTAGTGTGTTTCCTTTTGGTTAGGCTCCATGGGTAATTCTGTTTTGAAAGTTGGAGGGTTAAAGGAAGGGAGCAGTCATTCTGTTGTGAACACATATGTTGTTGCTGATCTACTGAATCACTTTCTTGACTCAGGGTAGCATCTGAGCCTACAGATGCTCATTCTTCCTTCTGGATTTCATTCCTTCTGGATTTCTCTGACTCTTGGGCCAAGAGCTTGTGTGGTTAATTACATGAAGGGCATTGGCTTATGCAGAATATCTTTCTCAACCAGGTCACAGGAACATTGAAGATATTTTTTAAAAGACCTAAATCAATCATGTTGAGATGGAAAATAAGTCTAAGATGAAAAATGTAAATTTTAAGCCTAAACTATTTCATAAATTTTGCATATAGTCTACATAGTTGAGAGTCAGAAAATAAAGTAGCTCCTTTTAAATTTGAAAAAAAAAAAGTCTATTACCAGAATGAGAGGTATCACTGGCTAATGTATGCTATAAAATGACCACAAAACATGTTTTTTATTTATAAAAATGCATCTATTTTACTCTTTACTCAAGAAAATAAACAACCATTTTCAAGACTTAGGGCTGTAATAAATGCATACATTCTTTGCCCAGCTTTTACAACTTAGTAGCTGCTTAATAAAAACTCATTTGTATTCATATTTATAATTTGTTTGCCTTTTTTGTATTTCTCATTTACTTTCTTTGCCCATTTTTACATACACTTGTCCTTTATGTATCAGCTTCCTCATTCAGTTAGTGAGAATACACATGAGTTCAAATAATGAGAAGTACTTAAAACAGTGAGTAGCACAAAATAATCACTCATATATTATTATTATCACCATTATCATAAATTAGAGCTATTTTAACACAAAAAATTAAGATTTTATTTACAATTCTACTATGATATAATAATAACTGAGTCTATTTTTTTTCTATTCACTTCCAATCTTTCTCCATTTGCATATGTAATGTTAACAAAATGGTTATTAAAAGATTAAATTGCAAAAGCAATTGGATAGCAAGTTAAAGTTTTTAATGCCACTTAATATGACTTCTCTAAAATGTGAGTTCATTTACTCAGTTTTTGAGTGGGAAACATGAGAAAGATCAAAGATGAGAGATTTAATATGAAAAATATGGGATTAAAAATTAATGGCTTAATAACAGTAGTAAGAAAAATTCATGGTAACATCATCCAATGGATATTAGTGCATTCTTAATTAGAGTAGTTTATAAAATCCCTACCATGAATGCAATCAGAGCCATTTACAGATTGTTTTATACCACTGTTTTTACAACAAAAATTGTTCAAACCAGCATGCATTAGGATAGAAATATTTTGAACTCTATAATAAAAAGATAAGAAGAAGTAAGGTTACACACATGCAGTTAATGAAGACTTTCTAAACATGAGAGTTGAGACTATTTTGTAATTAATAAGTTAAATCAGAAGGAAATCCTATTTTCTTCTGCTAGTGTGCCACAAATTTCTTTCAGACATGGCAACGTAGGAACTGATCATTTAGAAGGGCATAATAATAATAAATTTTTAAAAACATGAGTAGAATATATTTTCTCAGAGTCCTTTTTAGAATTTTATTGTACAATTTGTTAGTCAAATGCACTTCCTCATTACCACTGTATTAGTGGTTTACAAATTATATTTAATCCCCTTCAAAATAGATGAACATTAAAGTTTGGAGTTAAAAATTATTCATGTAGCCTAAAGATCAAGACCTAAAATAGATATAAAAATTAACAATATTTTAGGACATTAATAAGCATTACCTTTTCCATCCTACCTACATATGTTTTAAATGTATTTAAGATTATAATTTAGTAATAGTCCAACCTTTTTTCTTAACAGTATGTTAATTATTTTTTTCTGTTTTAAAATGAAATTTGTAATTTAAAAATTACATAATAGTCTATGAAGAATTTTTCACTGTTTATTGAGGCATTTACATTAATTTTGAACTTAACCTACTGTCTCTGTATTTTCTGTATAGTGCAAAGAATTCATAGCTTTGAATAACTGCAAAGGCTCACAGAATTCTGCAAAGGATACTCACATAAAGCCTTTAAAAGAATACAGTGCAGGACTGGGAACCCAAGAGATATCCATGTGCTAGGTCTTGAAATTTGTTCTTCATCAAACGAGAACCATATTTGCTACTGAACTGCCAAGAGCTGTATGTCGAATCTTAGCTTCAGAATATTTATAGTTTTTTATATGGTCTTTTGTGATCCTCTGGTCAGGTAGTAAAAATAAATCTCAAATTGTTTATGGCTCAAATTTAAAGTCATAGAAAAACAAACTAGCTTTGGGTGCCACCAGAAAAAATATCAGATTTTAAACCTTTATTAAAAATGATTATATATTATAGTTGCCCCTATTTATCTAAATGTCAATGTGTGAAATGTAGGCTGTCCCAGTCCAGCTTAAAATAACTATCCCATATAGCAATACATATATTTTCAGTTAGAAACAATAGTACAATTATTTATACTTGTTCATTTTTTTCTTTTAAATTATTTATGAATATAAATTCATAAATATAGTTTATATCAAAGATTAAGCTTAATGATTCTTGATACATATGATACACATGAATAAACATGCTAATTTTGTCATAATTATATCAATACTAGCTCTTATTTTATTTTATTTATTATTTAAAAATTTTTTATTACTAATATTTTATTTTTTACATATGGTTTATGTGGATCATTAAAAGAAGCACTTTGAAAAAATCAAAGTTAATCTACATAATACTTGTGTTATTCTTAAAATACAGTGTCTTTAGTGAAATGGTAATCCACGTAGGTTGTATTATTTTTGAGTAGTAATGGCTTCTTTGATTTACTTACCCCATACTGTCACTTCAGTATTATTTGTGACCATCACCACATTTCTAAATGGATAGTGCTTTTTGCAAAGTCCATAAACTCAAGACCTTGATCTCATTAGCAGTGTTTTGAGAATAGAGCTAAATAATTATGTTTTAATAATCTATATTTCACAGGTATAAAAATGTGTGTGATATTAATGTGATCCTCTATAAATCTCTAGTAGATTTTCCTCTTCTATCCATTTAAAATAGTTACATGATCGTTTTTCAATAAACTATATGATTTTCCCCACTTTTTATTAATTTATCTTTTTTCTATTTAGTCTCCTGTCTTGCAACTGCCGTCTCATCTTCTATCCTTGTATCATATTCAAGAACAGGCTATTGATATATTTAAAGTTTATTTTTCTATCCTTACGTTTGAATTCTAAACTATCATATTTGGCTCAATAACCTTCCTTCCATATGGTGCCAATGGGATGCCAAACATTTGATATCTGTCTATTTTAAAGATGGAAATTTGAGTAATGACATGAATGCATAACCCCAAAATTATATAGATAGATAGATAGATATAGATAGATAGATAGATAGATACACACACACACACACACACACACACACACACACACACACACACACCTTTCAACACAGAGGATTTAATTTAAGAACCCTAGTAAAAGTACAATTCTCCCCCAAATCTGATAGACAATCTTTCTGAATGTTTTTCAAATTCTTTCCTGGTGTGAAACTGCCATTTTCTTATGAAAGTACAAATATCATTGGGGAAAATGCAAGAATTGCAAGTGCATTGCAACAGATAGTAAAATTTTGAAATTCAGGAACCATACAGGTTTATGATTCAAATGTCAGGCACGAAAATAAGGGAAAAATAAACCAATATTTTCCTTTCACCTATTTTTTCCCCAATCTTTTTTCAACAAAGAATTAAATTCAGCGTATTAACTAAAAAAGTTGTAGAGTTGTGAATTTTCCAAACTTGAAGAAGAAAGGTAGAAAAAAAAAAAAAAGCCAGGGCCTATCTGAATAACTGATTTAAATATATTGAAAGTGAAATAACTGAGGAAAGGAAGGCATAAGTCAAGATTGGTAGATAGATGGAGAAACCTAATAATATTATTATGGCTTTAGAACCATTTGGACTTAATATAAAAATAAAGTATAATTCACAAGGGATTACATTTTGTAACAAATTTTCAAATTCTTGCCTTTTGGAGTTAAGTGGAGTGGGGAAAATGAAATCATATTATAGAAAATGAGTAACAACAAGAAAGAAGATATTCAGAAAATAAAATAAAATTTTAGTCTAAATCTTCAAGTATTCAACTTTGGGTAAAATTGCAAAACCTGGAATTATGATAAGTATCAAAACTTTAAAGATAATTTTTAACATTACCTGTATTAAAGAATGCACTCTTTCATCCCCTGATGTAAATTTTAAATTATGCTAACAAAATTTAAATAAAAAGTTTTAGTAATACAGCTTAAATCTACAATGCTCTAAATTCTAGTTATCACTAAGTGCCAAGTTAGCAATAGCAAGCAATACAACAGATATCACTATTAAATTTGAAAACATTTATTTATAAGGATATATATATATATATATATATATATATAATATATATATATATATATATGGATATATGCACCCTGATGTTCATTAAACCATTATTAATGGTTACCAAGACATGGAAACATCTGAAGTGTCCTTTAATAGATAATTAGAAAAAAAAGATATGGTACATATATTCAATGGACTATTACTCGGCCATGAGAAAAGATGAAATACTGCCATTTACACTAACGTGAATGGATCTTGAGATTATTATGCTAAGCAAAATTGAGAACCATATGATTTCACTCATATGTGGGATATAAAACTGAAAGCAACAAATGAATAAGACAAACAAAAACTCATAGACATAGACAAACAGTTTAGTGGTCACCAAAGGGAAAGGGGGTAGAAGGCGAGGTAGATAAAGTTAAAGGGGGTCAAATATATGTTGACGGAAGATTTGACTTGGGTTGTGAACACATAAGGCAATATATGTGAGATGTACTATTGAATTATGCACTTGAATCCATTATAATTTTATTAAGCAATATCACTCCAATAACTCTAATAAAAAAAAGTAAATTCTGCCCAGTTTAAATGTTTTTAAAAATCAATATACAGCTGGAAGTACAGCTTTAATAAATATAAAAAAATAATTCAGTGAGCTCGTCTTAAAAGATAAGTTTGATGAACATATGATATTGGCATAAGAATAACTTCAATTCAATTTATATTGCACAATATCTAACAATTTTTCATATGGTGTATGTATTTTGTTAACATCACACCTGGCCAATTTTTATTCTCCTCTGAGAATCTACGTGATATAAACAGACACAACAGGCAGAATAAAGTGAAATAGGGAATAATTAACAGCTCTAAGCATATGGGATTACAAAAAGCTATGTCAAGGTAAAAGAAAACAAAAGCTATACCACATGTTATTTGGTATTTAAATTAACCTTTATTGAATTATTCTGTAGGAAAGTAATTTTCTTCAGGATAAGTTTTGATTCTAATAAAACTAGAGAATATATATTTAGAATTTCAAAAATGACAAGGTTCATGATTATTAAAACAGCCAATAAATATTTGTCATTGGCCTATATCATTCATGGAAAACTGTTCAAGACCTTGAAGTCTTAACATTGAACAAAATGGAATTGGAATCAATTCTCAAGATGCTTGCCTTGGAAAAAAAAAAAAAAAAGGAAATTACTTGATTAGAAATACAATAATTAGAAATTATCCTCCTTAGGAAACAAAATGATCTGGGCATAAAGTCTTTTATATCTTTTAGGATGATATTAAACTAAAAACAAACCTTAGTATGAGAATCAATACACCAGTTTAAAATCTAAAAGGAAGCATTGGAGAGAGAACAACATGTACAAAGGCCATCAGGTGATAAAACTTTGGCATGTTTGAAGAACTGGTAGGAGACTACAGTTAAGACAATGTATTAGAGGTGAGTCAGTGAATAGAAAAAAAATAATAGGGGGAAAAAAAGAGCTATGAAAAGAAGGCAGGAGAAAAAACATTCAGAACCATGGAAAAAGTTTGAATTTTGTGTTAAACACAATTGGAATTCACTGTATGATTTTACAAAAGCAGGGGCATGCTTTTAAAAGATAAATATGGGGTTTCCTCTTTCATCTATTATGTAGAAAGCTAGAAACTGTGTTTCTTGTATTGCTCTTGAGATAATAAACAAACAAAAAAGATGATCTAAGAAATCACAGTTTTCTTGAGCTCATCAAATAACAGAACACTGGGCTACTACATTAATCTGAATTCCAAGGAAGATATGACCATAAATTTTATGTGTTTATTTGATTAATGACTAGCTATTTGACTAAACGTATTTCTGTGTGTGGCTATGAATATGTGTCCGGATGAAATTAGCATTTGAATCTGTAGACAAAGTAAAGCAGATTGCCTTCCCTGATGTGCCTGGGCATCATTCAGTCTGTTGAAGTCTGTATAGAATAAAAAGGAAGAAAAAGAAGAATTTGTTCGCTACCTGACTGGGTGTGCTGAACATTGGTCTTTTCCTGTACTTGGATTAAAATTTACAACATCAGCTGCTTTGGTTCTTGGGTTTGGGGGCTTGAACTTGAACTACACAATCCATTTTCCTGGGCCTCCAACTTTCAGACATCAGATCAGAGATCTTCTCAGCCTGAGTCAATTCCTTATATATTTAATACATATCTATATTATATATATATATAATAATATATACTATATTAATATATATATAAGTATATAATAATATATAACTATATTAATGTATTAATATATATGTCCTATTGCTTCTGTTTCTCTGGAGAACCCTGACTAATGGAAAAGAATAACCTCCTATAAAGAGAGATTGGATGTGTGAACTGCCAGAACTTTGGTAGAGTTTAGAAGGCAAGAGCAGCCAACATATAAGGGGTAAGAAGAAATCAAATAAAATATTAATGAACCGTTGGGGGTCAAGTGTGGGCTGATGTGTAATTTAATATGAATTGGTTATCTACACACAGGAGGGTTTTGCATTAACTTACACTTTTTTCTTTTACAGGCTACCATTGGGTGCTCACAAGAAGAAGAACTAGGGAGTACTGCTCTGTGATGCAGGTATGCAAATAAAAGGCTACCACTTTATACATGTATGTATGTGTATATGTATGTATGTATGTATGTATGTATTATTTTAAAAATTTTTCAAAATCAAACCCTTTTTTAACAGAAGTGTTAAACTAGTAGAGGAGTGGAAGGAAACTCTGTAACCACTAGAACATTGGAAGAATCATTGAAAGGGGGAGTGAAAGAAAGAATTTAATCCTGGGTAGAGCATCCTGGGACAGTTTGAACTCTCATAACACTGAGAAAAGAGCAAGAAGGCCCATACCAAGAACAACCATAGACACAAGGAATAGTTTGGCTGCCACTAAAAGACAGAAACATTGATAAAGTTTCACCCTGAGCCTAATAACAAAGAACTTCTAAGACTGAGGCTGTGCTGACAAATAAAGAGCCCACTTCCATTGTTGCACCTGGAGCCTAACGCCAAGTAATGAGCAGCAGTGAATGGCTTAACACAAGACATGAAAAAAGACCTACAGAGGGCACAGGCATGCAGAGACAGGTGAAACTGATGGTGAAGCATTAAGTAAAACTCTTTTGTAAGCCAGCTCTAGCATACATGCAAGAAAATGGTAGTATTAAATTCTAATGAGTTTTCTTTGCCAGTAGAAGAACCCTCTCCACTCCCATTGAGTAACATCCCCACCCACAGTGAAAGTGGCCTCTGATGCAACTAACCCTGCATTGCCTAAGGAAAGTGTAGTGGTCTTCTCTGAGGTAGCTATCTTGAAAAATAATGCTGAGCCTCTTCAGGACCCACCTATACCACTTTCTTTACTTCTACCTATCACTAGACTCCAGTTCTAACAGGGTCCTAAAAGTGAGATACATGAGGAGGTTCACTATGCTCCAAAATAACTGCTTGAGTTTTCTAATTTACACAGATGGAAATCTGGGGAACATGTGTAGGGACAGCTATTAAGGTTATGGGATACAGGTGGAAGGAAATTAAAGTTGGTTCAGGTCAATTTATTGATCTGGACTCACTAGGCAGAAATTCTGCATTCAATTCTGTAGCTCTGGAAGTTAGAAAGCACTCTAACAATTTGTTTGGTTGTTTGAAACACAGACTATAAAAAGTTGGCCCCCAGTGAGTGAGTTAGAAATGCCAGATCTGCCTTAATTTAAGGTACAGGAAGGAGGAATTCAAAGGCTTAGGGAAGATTGGAATGTTAGAATGGATTTGTCATTTAAGACTTACCCACTCTGAAAGGGTCAAGAAGACATATATTTCATCAGTACTGCAAGAAATAGATTTGTAAGCGGAGCCCCATCATCCTTGAAGAATTCTTTGATTGCTCTTCTCTGTAGGCCAGACCTTATAGTGTAGCCACTCAACTGAGAAACCTAAAGGCAATAAGGAGTAATTGGATTCTGGAGTGGCAGGGACCAAGTGGCAGCACTCAATCACCAAACAATAAATAGATGATGCTAGCTATTATTGTGTGAATAGTAGATTGAATGAGGTATGAATTAGGATGAAAAAACCAATACAGACTCAGTAATCTTTTGAAAATTTGATGGTAGCCTTGGTTAAGTTGGTATCTTGGATAAATGATGCAGCTGAAATGGTGTAATGGAGTGGATTCACAGATTATATAGCAGATATAGCTATACATATAGTGCTATAGATATATCTTGCAAAATAAAGGAAACTTATGAATCCTAAATATCTAATTTGTGAAATGTGGTAATTAACTGTCACTTACTATAAAAAGCAGGCTGAAGAAAAAAGGAAGCGTTGGGGTACAATCAAAAGATAAATTTTAAATTTTAGACATTTGTGCAATATCTCGAGAAAAACTGAAATAGTAATAACAACTTAAATAATCTTTACTCTGTGACAGGTACACTTTTAAGTGTTTTATATATGGATGAACTATATAAACTCACTTCATCCTCAATGCAGCCATATAAGGTAACCCTATTATTATCACAATATTAGAATGAGAAAAAAATATGACACTAAGTGGTTAAGTGATTTGCCTTAAAACACACATTTCTTAAGTGTCAGAGATAGGTTAGTTGCAGAATTCATGTTCTTATATACTATATCATGCTAACTTTTTAGTTGGTTATATGAATCTTGAACTCAGAAGATAAGACTGGAAATGTAATTTGAACTATTGCCATAAAGGGGGGTATTTCAACCAATAAATTTGAATAAGATCTTTTTAGGCTAGAATGTTTGCAGAAAAGATAAAGAAGGCAAGGCCTAAGCTCTGGGTTTGGAATTTAAGTAGAGAAGGTGGTACTAGCAAAGGAGGTTAAGAAGCAGTGGCTACTGACATAGGGGAAAGTAAGCAAGTATGATGTCATCATGAAGTCAAGTTAAGGAAGTTCAAATAGAGGACAGTCAATTGGCTAATAACACTGTGAGGCTAAAATATTATAGTGTTATACTAAACCAGGCTACTGTCAACAGAAAACCTAGTGACCAGATTGTTTTGTTATTATTGTTGCTTATTCATATGAATTTTTTTCTCTCATATTTAACTCTGTGTGTGTGTCCTAAGTTAGCAAGCAGCCCTGTTCTAGAGTCCTAGATTCTTTACTTTGGGTAGCTCTGTCATCACCTAGGACTCTGCATGTTCAACATGGAGTCACTACTATATTTAGTTTACAGTCAATGGAAATAGGAGAATAAAGATGTCACACCAGTAGCCTTGGGCCTATGTTCTACATCCGCTGGAGCTAAATTAGTTACATAGTCATACACATAACTGCAAGAAAAATTTGAAAATAAAATCTAGCTATGTTGCCTAAAATAAAAAGAGAATAGTTTTTGTTTTGGTTTGTTTTTTGTAGTTAACAGATATTCTTAGCCACGGCAACATGTTAATATGGTTTGGTAGAAGTATTCAGATATCTAGTCATTAATTTAATCATACTTTATTTAATAATTCATTTAATTATATCACCAAAAATTACCTTTCTCCCATTATGTTCCAGGAAACCCAGATATTTTATTGTTTGAATCAAAAATATTTGAGACATTTTCCCCAAAATCCCCTCTTAAAAGAAATTGAGAGAAAGTAACTATATTTCATTCCTTTCTCCCTTCAAAGTCCCTAAATCATGTATATATTCATCATTTTATATCATCAAAAGGTAAATAAAAAGCTAAAGAAATTTTTTTTTCTAGCTAAAATAATATGGGCAATAATATTTAAAGTATACCAGTTGTTAACACTACTTGTGATAAAATTATATATCCATAGAAAAATTTAGCATATAATGGAAAACATCTCCTGGCAATGCAATTTTTAATTATTTTGTATTTAGCTAAAAATAAACGTGCAAGATATTTGCAAGAAAACTAAAAAACTTTCTGTAGGACATGGAAGAGAATATATGAAGGAACAAAAATTATCTGTGACTAAAATTTTAAAGATTTTTTTCTGTTAATATATACATTTAATGAGATCTCAGTCATTATTAACATACATAAACACATAATTTGGTGCCGAAATTATACATCTAGGAATCTATATTATAGAAGCTCTTACACAAAACCTGTATGTGTTTGTGTGTATGTGTGTATTTGAGTGTGTATACTACAGCAGTTTATACATTTATCATAGTGACTTATTATAGAAATGGTCCTACACATTATACTACTTCCATTGCATTGAATAACTTACAGCTATTTAAATAACTGAATAAATATAGAATGTGTAAAAATATATTTAATAAATGAAGAAGGCTACAAAGTAAATAGTCATCAGTTTGTACAAACCAAACTGGCAGGCATTAGTCTTTCCCTGAAGCAGGAAGTAAACTCCAAAGAGCCAACTGAAGAGAAATTTAACTTTCTAATTTACAGAGCTGTAATCTTTTAAATAAGAATGTATTTCCCCTAAAATTAAAAACAAAATTTCTGATAAGAGACAGTTAATACCAATTCTTCTTGTGCAGTTATTTGAGAAATTCTTTAGTTTCTTCTAAAGTAGTACTGTAGATAAGAAGTCATGACAGTTTAAAACCTAAGATAATAGGTTTTTTTTTTTTTATGAAGGTATAAAGAATTACATATACTTTTCTATTGGATTTATAGAACTTATTTGAGGAAGGCTATGGAAGATTAAACAAAAATAAAATGCAGGATACAGAACATTTCTTCACTCTGTCTCTTTGTAATTAATGCTTAGTCAGCTGAGGATGGGGTTGCCTGATCTTGAGCTGCATCAATCCTATTGATCATGATTTTATTAACCAATGGTATCCCCAATAAATTTAACTTAAAAAATCTGGAAGAACATTCAGAAGATTTTGTTGAGCTGTTAAGATCTTTTGTACTTCTCCAGATATAATAGATGGATTTCACAACAGGATAATAACCAGAGCTTTGTACTAGGTGGAGCGTCTGCTTGCTTACTAAAAGCTTCAATTCTTCAGCCTCACACAGCACTTCATGTATCTTGCAAAACTTGAGTCTATTTGTATACATCCTAAACAAGCATTCTAAATGCAAATTGAGACTGGGAAAGAGAATATAAAAAATAAAATTCCTGCGAAAGAAAGACATATCTATAAATATAAACCAAGAAATGAAAATAACATTAAATAGAACAGATTGTGTAGTTTACAATATTGACTCAATATCATTAAAATAGTGGATATTAAAAATGTTTACATGAAATAATATTCTTCAATGGATTGCTTCACTCTTAGATTCTGCAAGCATACCATACTTTGTTGAAGTTTCAGGCCAACAACATGCCTAGAAAGCATGTTTTCAAGACTTAATGTTGTCTGATTTAGGGTCATTTTATAGGTAATTGAAACAATGTCTTGCTGCCAATGTGATTACTTTGGAAATCAGCTTGTGTGACAGACTCTGTTCTGGGTTCTGGGAATATGAAGGGAATTAGACAATTAGTTTAAGTTAATGATTTCATATATTTTTTAAATATATATGTTTAATGTTATAAATTTATAGCTAAGGACCCTTTGTGTGTGTGTTTGTGTGTGTTGTGTTTTTTGCATCGCACAGATTTAAGTTCGATTTTCATTTAAGGTGAAATCTTTTTAACTTGGTCAAATGAAACTTCATTTGGCCAATGTGTCATTTATAAATGTGTTATATAATTTCCAAATATTTGGGGATTTTCCAGCTATCTTTCAGTCACCAATTACTAGTTGAATTTCATTGTTGTCAGAGAATATACATTGTATACATTGTATGACTTCTATTCTTTTAAATTTATTAAGGTTTGTTTTATGGCCCAGTGTATGGTCTCTCTTGGTGAATTAATGTTCCATGGGAGCTTGAGAAGAATGTATATATTTTTTTTGTTTTGAATGGAATATTCTATAATTGTCAGTTAGATCACATTAATTGATTGCTGTCTGAGTTAACTATGTATTTATTGATTTTCTATCTGCTTAATCTGTCAATTACCGATGTAGGACAGTTTGAGGTTTCAACTATGATAGATTTATCTAATTCTCTTTGATATATTAGTTTTTGCCTTATATTTTGATGCTCTGTTGTTAACTGTGTTGGAATTTAAGAATATAGTGTCTTTACAGAGAATTGAGTGCTTTACCATTATGTAGCTCTCCTCTTTATCTCCAATAATTGTCCTTGTCATAAAGACTAAATTTTCTGAAATAATTATAGCTATTTTATTTTTGTTTAGAAGTTTTTAGCATGGCATATTTTTTTTTTATTCTTTTAATTTTAATCTCTTGAGATCTTTATATTTCGAGTAGTTTTTTCAGTCAACATATAGTTAGATCTTGAAATTTTTAATAAATCCATTCTAATAATTTGTTTTTAATTAGTGTATTTAGGCAATTCACACTTAAAGTAAAAATGAATAAATTTGGATTAACATCTACCATATTTGGAACTGTTTTCTATTTATTCCTGAGATTTTCTCTTGCTTGAATTGAGCATTTTATTATTCTATTTTATATATTTTTTTAAGTGGATAAGTTATACTTCCTTCTAAAAATTTAATGGTTGCCTTAGAGTTCACAATATAAATTCTTAACTAATCTAACCCACCTTTAAAAGGACTATTCTATTTCATATGTAGTGTAGGTAACACATAACAAAGTATTTACAATTCCTTTTAATTGTATTTTGTGACATCGGTATCATTTAATTCACATCTATGTGGTATGACCCAGTTAATTGCCATTTATTAGTTTAAACAATTCAAATTTGTTTTAAATCAATTAGATTAAAAAGCTCAATCATTTTATTTTACCTTCATTTATTCCCTCCACAATCCTCTTTCTTTATGTTGATTCACATAAAGTTACTCAACTCCCCAACTCACCAGCTTTTTTTGAATATTTTCTTTTTTAAATTTTCTATTTGCCATAATTTTACTATAAAATGACTAGATGTAGTTATTTTTGTATGTATATTATTTTATTCTCTGAGCCTCCTGAATATGTGGTTTTGTGTCCATCCTTCATTTTGGAAAGTCCTCAGGCTTTTGACTTCAAATATTTTTTTTTCTACTTCATTTTCTCTTTCTCCTTCTGATATTCCAACTATGTATGTCAAGCATTTTGAAACTCTCCCACATTTTTTAGATGTTTTAGTCATTTTTGGAAGTTTCTATTTATCTTCTAGCTCACTGTTTACTTCTTTGTCATGTCCCTTGTACTGATGAGCCCATCAAAAGCATTCTACATTTGTTCCGGTGTTTTGATTTCTAGCATTTTCTTTTGATTATTTCTTAGAATTACCATCATCAGTTTATATATCTATTTGTTCTCACATATTATCTTTTTAATTCTATTGGAGCCCTTAACATAATAATCACAGTTATTTAAAATTTTATGTTTAATAACTCCAACATAGGTGTCATATTTAAGTCTGGTTCTGATGATTTTTTTTTTTTTTCAAGCTGTATTTTGCTTACCTTTTAACATGTCTTGTAATTTTTTATTGAAAGCTGAACATATTGTACAGATAAAGAAACTGAGGTAAATAGTACTCTAATGGGGGAATTTATGTTGATCTTACTAAAAATTGGGCTGTGTTTAATATTTGCTATAGTTATGGATGATAGAGACTTAAAAATCCTTTAGTGTACTTGTTTTGGTCCCCTCTCATCTGTGTGCTTCTATAAATACTCTTTTTTTTTTTATTCAGAGATTATTTATGTCTTGAGCTCCTTCAGTCATAATCTCCCATTATCGTATTAAAATCTTGTTGATTTGGTGGTAAGGTAAAGGTGAAGGGCCTCTGAATCTGATCTGTGAAATTCATAAATGTTTCCTCTCATATAGCTTTCCCTCTTCCCTCATTTAGTTGAGATAGGAAGACCAGAAATGGCTGCGGTGTGAGGAATGTTCTTACCCTACTACTCCAGGACAAGACTCTGGCAAAATCTTCCCCCTAGAAAGCAGCCTTTTCTAATGGAGAAGATCTGGATGTATTTCACAAAGATTCCTCTTTCACTTCTTACTGTTAGAGTCAGGAGATATTGTTCTTTAATTTTCAATGGGAGAATATGATGGTATTCCTGGGGATAAAGTGCGACCTCCTCACCCATGATTGTAGCTTCCAGGAGTTTCTCACTCTCTCACTAGTCCGCAGTCAGCCTCCAACAATTTATCAAAATTACCATATAAGTTTTCCCACAAATTTACTTCTCCAGAATTTTCTGCTTTACTTAGCAGATCTTATCTCTGACTCTCTGGATTTCACTGCATCTCCAGATTTTAGAGTGTATTTTATAACCTTTGAACTCAATTTTTTGATGAGTCCTCCAAATCTCTGGTTTGGGGCTGTTCCCACTTTTCTTTGTGTAAAGATAGGAAAGATGCCAACTTTGAAACTCTAAATTTTAAATATGAAGCTTAAAGTCTCACTAATTTAGCTTGGATGGTCATGAAAGCCCTCATTAGTGGTGCTATTTAATTTGAGACCTCTATGACAAGGCAGTTCTAGCCTTGTGACAATAATGGGGAAGAGCATTCTGTGCAAAATAAATATTATATACAAGGCTGCTGTGAAGGAAGAGCTTAGCAAGTTTGAGTCCAGTGTGGCTGGGACATAAAAAGTGAATGGAGAATGTTAGAGAAATAAGTAAATGATGCAGAAGTGGACAAGAAGAGATAGGTTACTCCAGGTCATAATACGAAATAGATTCTTTTACTAATGTTTTGGAAAGTTATTGGAAGTTTTATGCTGGGAAATGGCATAATCTGATTCACCTTTTAAAAATGACTCCGGCTATTTTGTGGGATAATTATTCTGAGATAAGAGTAGATGAAGTAAGACTAATTGGGAATCTACTGGCATAATTTAACTAAGATAAGAATTGAACTAAAATTGTAACAGTGAAAAAAGAAAGAAAGAGTTAAATTGGGATTTTTTTTAAAGATAGAATCAGAATGACTTTTTGATATAATAGATTAAGACGAGTCAATAAAGGGGGATGCTAACTTGTGAGCATTATTACAGAAAAAAGGCTCTAGAGGGCTCCTAGTTTAATTCATTCATTCCCACATTAATGAAACAAACAAACAAACAAATAATAAGCCCCAGAGAGATTATAAAAATTGCCCAAAGTTGCAAAGCCAGAATGATCACTGCTCAAAATTAGATGATCTTCATAACGGTTACTTCAGTCATAATAACAGTCTGCTTCACTATCTCACTTTTGAGTATTTTTATTTATGTGTAAAAATAATATATTTCTACTTTAATTTTATCTATTTATGGCATTCCCTTTCTTCATCACTTTTTAAAAAGAGCTGTAAGCCAGGCTCTAGTTTCTTCAAAAGTTTGCAAGTATTAGATAATCTTTTCATAACATACTTATGAGCATTTTTGCTCAAACTAAACTGAAAATAAGACGAAACCTCAACCAGATAACTTACATAGTGTGTCCTTATAATAATAACTCAGCAAAAAAGACAAATTCTATACTATAGCACAGGTAACTATCTTAAAAATACATCATACTAAACCTAGATAATTAGTTTATAAAGGAAAGAATATATCCATAGTCCAATGTAAACTCAAATGCACCCAGGTATTCTAGCTGAAACAACTAAATGTGTATGCAAAAGTGAAGTTTTAAGATATATATTTGTAATTTGCAATGCTTTTTAAAAGTATCTATCTTTAACTTGTTTAAAATCTTAACACATTTTGGGACTCAATCCTTATATTATAGTATTTCAAATAATAAAGTGTTAGTATAATTTTGCCAACAGAAAAATCTCTAGAAATAATCCTTACTTTTATAAACAGAAACAGTGATTCTATACGATTGTTGAAAGGATTGGTAAACTTGTGATAACTTATGAACTTTATCTTAACTTTAAATATAATTAAAACATTTGAAAATGGTAAACATTAATATTTAAGTTACAAAATGCCATTATTTACTGTGCATTATTGGCCAGGCACTCTCTTAATTATTTTGTAAGAATTACTTAACTTAAATCTAACCTGAGTACTTTTTTTTACCCTCATTTTATAAATGAAGAATTTGAGGTAATAACAGATTTTATTACTTATATAAGGTCACACTGCCAGTAATTACAAGAACCAGGATTGAAATCAAAATAATCTGACTTCAGAATCTGTGATCTCAATCAACTGCTATATTGCCTTCCTGGTATTCCGCACTGTCTTCTAGTTCTATACTCAATATCCCCACTTTATTATACAACTTTTCACAGAGATTTTTAAAAAGGTACTAATTTTAAGTACAATCATTAAATGAGATCAGGACATAGAGAATATATTTTCACTTATCATTCCCCTGTTGCTTTATTCACCTATTCAACCAAAATTTTTTGAACAGGCATTATAACAAGGTATGAGAAACACTGAGAGTAAAGATAAAGCCACCATCCTCAAGCATTTTAAAGTCCATGAGAAGTCTATAGAAATGAGTGTAAATTCTTTACTTTGATGTGAGGGACATTTCAGCATATTGTGTTCCTTGGACAAGTGACATCAATATCACATGGAAGTTTGTTAGAAATGCACAATCTTGGGCCCTAGCCCAGATCTACTGAATCATTTTAACAAGAGCCCAGGTAATTTGTATGCACAGTGAAGTTTGAGAAGCAGTATCATAAAGGCATCTATCCTAGATACCTATGTTTCCATAGCCCCCACTTGCATATGTTACTTGTTAAAGCTCCCTTTTGCATTTATTCTTGTCATTAATATTTCTTTGGGTGCCCACCGTGAATATAGTTAATGGGCTCCACTCTTACTCAGTGAATAACTAATATTATGTGAGTACAGAGAACTAGAACCAAGATGATTTTTGCCAAGCATCTGGTCTGTTGATATTTGGCTTTAGTGGTCAGAATTTTCTATTATGCAAGATGAGAAATAAGGAAGTGGTTGTATGAGAGAAATATCTACTTCTAAATTAGAAGGCATTGTTTAGAAAGCCAACAAAAGAACATTAACATTAACAACATGGTTCAGAAAATTATACTCAGTGATGTTAGCATAATGATGACAGATACATAATTAATATGCATAGTCCAGCACCCCAGGAAATTCATCCTTAACTCCAAAATAATATGGATTATTTGAGCATGTATGAAATTGTGCAATGGGCCATTTTGATTACTATATCTGATAATTATAGAATGTAGGTTTCTATGTGATGAAAGATGCTAAAATAAAGAGGATTTTAATGTTGGTAGTACTTAGATTACACAGATTTTTATAAAAGTTTATTACTGATACTATGAGCTGTCTGAGGTTGGCTTGTTACAAATAGCCATACTATTTGTATGGTCAATTCAATAACGCTGTTTTTTTAAATTAGTCTGAATTCTTCTACAATCTTTAAACTGGAACAAAACTTTGAAAGGTAAAAACAATCAAACCTATTCAGGATATTTATTGGGAAACTAAACACTAAACTACAAATAACTAAAGTCATTTCTATGATTCCTAGTCCCTGGATAAGCTTCCACTACCTCTCAGTCATTTCCATAGGAGACTTTATTTTCTAATCATACAAAATTTCCAGATAAATATTGTAGATTTATTATCGTTGAAAAGTCAGAAGCTAAGAGAAGAAACGATGAAGCATACTCACGGAAATAGAATTTGTTAGAGAACATTCTGCAGAGCAGACTCTGACACAAAGTGGAGTTAACAAGAATCCATCATTTTGTGTAAAATTTGAGAGTTAAAAAACACCTCACTGCCTGACTAAAAATATATAAAATTATTTCTGCTATAGTCTTAATAACTTAAAATTTGAATATATAAAATATATTTACTTACATGTGTCATATCAGAGAATGTTAAAAAGTAGTTATAAATTATTAATTGGGAGAAATAAATCATTAGTTTGTTATAATATATTAGCAATTTAGCTCAACATTGGAAGTTACCAATAGGTTAGAAGGCCAAAGGTTTTAGTGTCAGACGACCAGCATTTAATCTCCATTCTGTCTTTTTCAGGATGTGAGATCTTATTAACTTCTCTCAGTTTCCTCATCTATAATCTGCATCTATAATCTGAGGATAATATGTACTTTATAGAGTAAGTATTTAAAATATAAATCAATTCAAAATGATTAAAAGACCAGAAGAGACCATGTATGTAATGTCCTTTCTCAATTATTATTTCTCATCTGCTAATAAATTATTTATATTATGAGGCTGCAATCTGAATTTTCTCTATCAATTACAACTGAATCTATCAAGCTTTTCCTGTTCTATCTTGGTGTACATGTTTCCTGCTCTTATTCCCTTCTTTTTTTTTTTTCCTTTTAGAATGAAAACTGCTTTTTATTCATTGCATAAGCTGCCATTTACCCTTGGGCCAAGAAAATAATGCTCACTAAAACAAGATTTAGTCTGAGTAACAGACTAAAGAATCCAAGGCATAGCTATATGTCTGCCACTGAGAAAGTGAATTTACTGCAAGAATTCTCACTACTATGAGTCATGTCAGAAAGAGTTATTGATTTCTTGTCAACAAAAACAAACTCATGCTGATAGCACCTGGAAACCAATTTCATCATTCTTAAATACAACTTTTCAAAAAGAAATGTGCAATTAATACAGACCTCGCAAATTACAGTGTGTTACATACATGCTAATTTAAGAATATACTCTTTGTCCTAAGTTTTTATATTTATTAGTACCATGATCCTTACTATGGTAACTTCTTTATTAAAAAGCACCCTTTGTAATGTTCTATAATAGATAAAATATTATGACAAGGAGAATTTTGGTTTAGCTCTAACAAGTGAGTGTCTATTATACACATTCATACATGCATACATATATGTACACACATATACAGATGTACATGTATACATACACAGATATATATCATATATATATATATTATATAATATAAGTGTATTCATATATCCCTTATCTAATTAAATTATATATAAAATTAGAAACATGAAAATAAAAATGAAGGAATAAACAAACATTTACAAAAATAAGGGTTCAACTTCTTTTTTGTTCCCCATTACAGAATATAGGAATAAGATCCTCTAGTTTTCAGAATTGGCTCAAAATGACTGTCTGTGAGTTAGCAGGAGAGTTCCCTAAGAGAATAATTTCAGTCGTCTAAGCACTGAAGTGCATAAAGTATATAAAGCACACAACCAATGCTTTGGCGCTTTTTAAAAACAAATATTATTAATGACAAGATTATATAGTTATTTTGCTTATCTCACTGGTAAGGACTATTTATGCTCACACATTATTAAGGAGTCACACATTCTCTACAAAAGTTACCAATACCAGGTATAATGTTACATATACTTATGATAATTTACTTATTAAAAAAAAATCTTCCTTGCTTTCTGAAATTCAAATTAATATCAGTTCATTTGGATGTTTAATAAACATGCTTAAATGTCTGTCAGGAATGTTCATATTTCTAGGCATATATCTGATTAATATTAACTGACTACCAAACGCATGTTGAAGTAAGAACATACAAATACCAATGGGACTGGAGAGAACCGCCACACTCATGTTTCAGATATTTTCATAATATAGTAGTTGCAGGGGCTATTTGATAAGGGTGACTTGGGATAATTGTTATGGAAAGTGAATATCACTTGTGATATGTTTTTATTCAAGTGAAATATTGATAGATAAAGCTGGAAGTTGGGCTTTCATTTAGTCAATGAAGAAGCTTACATAATGGTATGGTGGTGCTCAATATGTGTATATAATCTCAGACAGTCTAAAATTCTGTAAGTCTGTGTACTCTAAGTTTTCTACAAAGTAATGATGACAGAGGTAAAAAAAGAAGGATTAGATAACAGGGAGAACAAATGAATTATAACAGTATGGCTTGCTTAAAAAGTCTAGCAGAATGGATAAAATAGAGAATCCCAAATAAAGTAGAATTAGCAATATCTGTGGATGGCTACTAATAATAATCTGTCATAATCAGCAAGAGAGAATGATACTTGGGCTCACACTTTGCAGAGAATCTGCCTTTCCGATGATCTTCTTTTCAGGGATTATGTCTTTATTTACATTTTAAAATTATAAATAAAGGAAAAGAAAATGGACATATCTTCCAAATGTATAGACAGCATTATAGAGTTAGTCTGGGCAATTATATAGAAAAATTTCTTGGTTTGACTTAAGGCTAAGAACAAACAAAATGCTCCCAACGTCCTTCCCTGGAAAGTATTGTCAGAAAGGAAAGGCCCTGCCTGTTACATGAGTACTTGTATGATTGTACATGCATGAAGGGGATATGTAGACACAGGGAGAATTACAAAGAAAAGAAATTAGGAGAAACAAATGGAGTTATGTTTCAGTGCTTTGGGCCAAGACAGCTTGAACATAGATATATTTGCACCATTTGAAGACTTGTTGTGAAAGAAGCAAACAATAAAAAGGCAGTAGTTAGTAATCAAATTAAAGTAGCATTAATTAAAGAATCATTGAAGAAAGCTCAATGTGTAAACACATGGATTAGAGTATTATGACTGCATACTATAGATCACTAGATGTTAACATAAATGTTATCTGTTTCTAGTGTGAATTTAGTTCAATCATGATGGACTGTCTTTGGGTACTAAAACCAAGTTAATAATTCTACAGGAAAAAAAAATCTAAGTTTTTTTTTTTTTTATACCAACCAATTTACTCCTTTACCACAATTCTATAAAATACAAGCTCACCAAACAGTCCAAATACCTAAGACCATAAGAGATCAGTAGCTAGCCCAAAGTGGAGCAGCTAGAAAGTGGCATGAGCAGCAACCCAACACAATCAGTGTGTTTCAGGTTCAAACAAGGCAATTTAGATTCCATGCTCTTAATTATTATTCTTTACTGTAATAAGACAATGCTATTTTTGTTTTCTCACCATCTCTACCACTGCTAAATTACTAAATTTACATGTTTTGTATATGAGTTTCATTAGGTGATCAAAGGTAATTATGGAAGACACGAAAATCACACAAGAGTATAAAGTACAGCATAGGGAATATAGTCAATAATACTGTAATAACTATTTATAGTGCCAGGTCGGTACTAGACTTATTGAGATTACTTTTTAAGTTATATAAATGTCTAACCATTATGCCATACATCTGAAACTAATATATTATTGAATGTCAACTATAATTTTTAAAAATTAAAAAAAATAGACATTGTAGATAAATAGAACTAAGCAATAAGATTAAAAACGTTTTAAAAAGATTTAAAAAATTACAAGTTAAAATTTAGCTTCAATCATTACACACACAACACACTCACACATACCTTTTTGAGATAAAATTCAATTAACAAAATTCATCATTTAAAAAAATTTAAAGTTGTATAATTCAGTATTTTTTTAGTACATTCACAATATTTTGCAGTCATCACTACTATATAGTTCTAGGACATTTCATCATCCTAAAGGGAAACCCCGCATCCATTAAGAAGTCATTCTCTGGCCCCATTCCTACCCGCCTCCATCTCCTGGAAACCACTAATCTGCTTTCTGCCTCTATGTATTTACCTATTCTTGATAGTTTGTATAAATTGATTCACGTCACAAGCGATCTTTTTTGTCTGGCTCCTTTCATTTAGCATAATATTTTCAAGGTTCATACACATTTTACCATGTATCAGTACTGCATTCCTTTTTATTGCTGAAAAATATTCCATTATATGGATATACCACTTTTGTTCATCAATTCATCATCTGATGGACATTTAGATTGTTATCTTTTTGACTATTATAAATAGTTCTGTTATAAATATGTGTATTCCAGGTTTTATTTGATTATAAGTTTTTAATTATTTGGGTCATATACCTTGGGGTCAAATTGCAGGATAATATGGCAATTCTTTACTTAGCTTTTTGAGGAATTTCCAGTTTTCTATAGTGGCTTCATCATTTTACATAATTACCAATAATACACAAAGGTTCTAAAATTTTCACAAACTCATCAACACCTGCTATTTTCCCAGTTTTTGATTATAGCCATTGTATGGGTAGGAAGTGTTATCACATAGTAGTAATTAATAGCTTAATGAATTGAGCATCTTCTCATGTGCTTATTAGTCATATATATATATATTTTTGGAAAAAAAGTCTAAGTCCCTTATCATTGTTTAATTGTTTAGTTTTGTCATTGTTGAGTTGTAAAAATTCTTCATACATTTTAAGAATCTCATTCTATTTACATAGCAAATATTTTATTTCACTCTATAGGTTGTATGGTTATTTTTTGATAATGCTTTGATATACAAAGTTTTTTAAATTTGTATTAAGTTCAATTTATTTATTTTTTCTTTTGTTGTTTGTGCACTTGGTATCAAATCAAGTAACCCATTGACAAATCCAAGGTCATAATCTACTGCTTTTCTTTTCTTTTTTTTTTTATTCCAGCATCTTAGGGTTTTAGTTTTTATACTTAGGACTTTGATCCATTTTGAAGTAATCTTTTATATTTGGTCTGTGGTAAACATCCAACTCTATTCTTTTATGTGTGGATATTTACATGTCTCAGTACATTTTGTTTCCGAGACTATTCTTTCCTTATTGAATAGTCTTGGCATCCTGTCAAAAATTAATTGGCCATAAATGTATGAGTTTATTTCTGGATTATCAATTACTACATTCCTTTGGTCTATATGTCTATTCTTATACCGATACTGTACTATTTTGATTCTTATATATTTGTAGTAATTTTTGAAATTAAGAAGCATGAGTCCTCCAATTTTTATTTTTCAAGTTTATTTTAGCTATTCAGGGTCCCTTGCATTTTCATATGAATTTAAGGATTGGCTTTCCCATATCTGCAACAAACAAAACATCATTGAGATTCAGATCAGGATTACAATGAATCCATAAGCACCTTGGGGAGTACTGGAATCTTAACAGTATCAATTTCCCTCCACAGCTCCTGAGCACATGCCTGTGGGTCCTTTGCCTTGCCATGCTTGTCCCAGCCTGAAGGCTTCACAGCCACCACCCCCTTCCCCTGTCTAAGCTGGACCAGGCAGATGCTTGGAGGAGGTCATGTGGCTCCCCTCAAGGCTCATGAGACAGCTTTCTTCTCCTGGTTCTGAAATGGCCTCTTGGCATTAAGAATTGGGGTTGTCTCTTTCATGCAAACGATATGGGTCAGAAAGTGGCCTATGTTTTCTTCCTGCTGGGCTGCCTGTACTGGTATGGAGGGACACCTCTTTTGTGTGGGCCTGGCAGCACCATGGGGTCCCATGCAGCTCTTGGGTCAGCTGGGGTATGGGAGCTGTGTTGGCCACTGGCCTGCTCTGGGTTTGTGCTGTCTGCCTCTACTGGACCAGTGGAGCTGGAGGTGAAACTGGCACCCAAGGATGACAGGACGGCCACTGAGGAAGGCCCCAATGAAGGAGACTGGCCACTGCTGGAGTGACCAGCAGGGCTGCAGGGAATGGCCAGGTGCTGGACTGCCAGGGCCTGAAGATTGGAACTTTAAAATTTGACCCTTCCCTCTCCCTCAAAACACACACACACAACACACACACACACACACACACACACACACACACATTATTTTCTAATCCATGAACCAGAATGTCTTTTCATTTTTTTAGATGCTCTTTATTTTTTTTTTCAACAATGTTTTGTAGTTTATGGTATACAATTTCGAAACCTCTTTATTTAAATTCATTTCCAGTATTTTTGATGTTATTGTAAGTGGCTTTGTTCTTAAATTTCCTTTTCAAATTGTTCATAGCTAGTGTATCAAAAATACAGCTGATTTTTTAATATTTTGTATCCCGCATCACTAGATTATTCATTTAATAGCACTAAGATGTGTGTGTGTAGGCGCACACATGGAGTCTACAAATTGGGATAGTTCTACCTCTTTTTTTCCAATATTAAGCTATTTTAATTATTTTATTTTATTTTATTATTTTATTCTCTGGATGGACCTTTTAGTGGTGTTAAATAGAAAAGGTAAAAGCAGGCATCTTTATCTTGTTCCTGATGTTTGGGGAAAGCTGTCAGTGTTTTATCATTAAGTATGATATTACCTGTGGGTTTTTCTAAAAACCCATTATCATGTTACAAAGTTACTTTCAATTCCTATTTTATACAATATTTCTATCATCAAAAGGTGCCGAATTTTGTCAAATACTTATTCTGCATCCATTGAGTAGATAATTTTTTTTCTTTATTCTAGTAATGGAGTATATTACATCGATTGACTTTTGCATGTTCAAGGTCCGTATCCATATTGTTCTCTCTGGTCTTAGCAACTTGCACCAAGAGAGTGAGCTGCCATCTTCAAGGCCACAGCCAAGCTGGGGAATGGAAGATGACAACATAATGTAAAACACCATGGAGTTCTCTTATCAAAATTTTGCAGCTATTTTCTCATTAACCATTCTCTTCATTGTTGTAAGTTTTTAAATACATTCTACAGTTCAGAATACTAATTCTGATAGTTTGGGGCAACTTATACATTGATTTTGTAAAGAACTGTAGTGTGGAGTTCCTTACTCTGCTATTTTGCTGGTATCACTCAAGTATATACGATTGATTATAACATAGCCTTTAAAATGATACATTCTTATATGTCATGGGGAAAATCACATTGGTGTATATATGTATGCATTCCCCTCATTTCAAGAATCTCAGCGTTAACTGTTAACTGAATCTCTCATAAGCAAATATGCTTCATTAGCATATGTGTGCTGTTCTTTTAATCTAAAAAAACCTAGAAAGTTTTATAAATAGATCTAAGGCATACAAATTAATACAAAAGAATTGGAATGTATGTAATTAAGCTCAATTAGTTCAAAAGAGTGGTAAATCTTTGCAAATGACCTGGAATCATGTAGCTCCCCAATTCTACTCAGATTCTTCAGGAAGTCAAAAGAATTAAAAAAAGAAAAGAAAAGAAAAACATTCTTACATAAGATACTTAGAAGCAAAAATCAGTATTAAAATCTCTATTTTGGAGGGCACAAGGGTCAATCACACCATTAAAAATAGTTGTAGCTTTCCTCAATTTATATTTATATCTTGATGCACATAATCCTTTTTATGATTTTGGTATTATTAATCAAGTTAGGCAAAGTCCCTTTTCTCAAAGTGTTGAAGTTTAAGGAATTCTAAGGTACTTATAAAATAGCTGAGAAGATTTTCATAATTCATAAATAAGCTTCTTCAACTTTGTGCTTGTTAGTCACAGTGAATATTGCTAGAATGATCACACTAGCACAGCATGTCCTCTGGGTTTATCTAGTACTAATTACACAAGTGACCTTCTAGCTCACAAAGTGAAAATGTCACATTAACACTGGTATTTCCTTTGATGTGCTTGCCAGACTTAGAAATGCACAGTGATATAAATTGTGCCTAAATGTGCTGCGTACATACCCCTTTCTAGTGGCAGAGTGAGGATAATATTCTAACAAATTTGTAAAGTTAACTAGTAAAAGCATTCACACAAATATTCAAAATGTAAGACAAAACCTACTGAAAGGAAAGCAGAACAACATATTTGAAAAAATCTTCTCTTCCAAAGAACAGCTTTTCAGAGTTTATACCAGAAATAACATTAAACAATAAGAGTACTATAGTTATAAAAATTAACTCTTAAATATATAGAACTTAATGGAAGGACTAACCTGGGGGGTGGGGACAAACAAACAAAAGAAAACATTGACTTCTGTAAAGAAACTGAGACTGTAACTTGCTGGGCAGCTCCTTTTTTTGGATATCACGGCTCTAAATATGCTGCCATTTTTAGTGCCGACAGACAGCTGCCATTGGGATATTTTGCTGAAAGAACAAAAGATGTACTCTTCAGTTGGAATGAGTTTGCTATTTCACTCTAATTGTAAGGTGATGACTAAATATATCTACCCCATTTAAGTCAGAATAGCTGAAGAAGTCACAGGAAATTTTATTTCAAAGCCTTTGTGGAGGATGGGGATGGTGAGGTGGGTGAGGAATTTTAGTCATCATGACATTCAAAATGAGACAAGAGCTCCCAGTGGAATTCTGAGACATGATGGCTCTAACATTAATGCAAGTTGGTTTAAAGTTAGTCTTCCTTAAACCCTAGAGTTTCAACATTTGAACTTTGTGTTTATCACCCAATTAACCAGAAAAGTGACTGCAGATAGATTTTTTTAACTTATTTATTTAAAGCAATAAACTGGGTACTACAAATGTTACCCCCAAATATGTGCAATTCACATTCTATAAATATATTCTAAATATGAAGGCAGGATCTGTGTGTGTGTGTGTGTGTGTGTGTGTGCGCGCGCACGCACGCCTGTCTGTCTGTCTGTCTCTCTCTCTTTCTTTCTCTCCATCAGCTTTTAGCAAATCATTCCATTATGGTCTATAAAAGAAAATTGTGGACAAGTGGGAAAGCCAAAGAGAATCAAGGTAGAGACATTCATGTTGAGTACATTTTTTTTAGTGAGATCACCGGGCCTAAAATGTCATATTAAGAGAAAAGATCAGAATAGGATCAAATAGTTTTTGGACTACAATAGTGTGTGTCTTTTGGAGTTGAGGGTTTGGGGACATATATGAACATGGAAACTTATACCTACTTCTGGTATAAAGATTTATGAAAATTGAAGACTAACAAGAAGAACATATGCCGGTAAAGCAGACATCAAGCACAGCATAGATAGCCTAGGTCCAAAGCTATTACAGTCTGTCTCATTCTTTGGCCCTAAGCCTATTTGAGAAAATACAGATTTCCTCAGTAGTTTTTGTGATTTCATATATAGTATCTTAGAAGAGTGAGAGAGCTCATGTAAAGCTGATCAATTGTCTGGTGATATTATATATAATAAGATATCATTGATTCACCTTTTAAAATTTCAAACAATAATATGTGTGAATGAATATTTTTATAATAAAAGTATGAAATCACAAACTTTATGTATAAATCATCATAGTGATGAATTGCCTCTAGGGAGAAAAAAGAGAGGATTGTGAAGAGAAAGTAATATGAAGGATTTAACATTTATCCCTAGTTTTATTTTTTAATAATTAGTATCTGGATCTATTATAATGCAATTATTATATTTATTTTGGGTGGTTGAAGAATGAGTGTTTGCAATTTTACTCTTGATAGATATTGATATTTTAAAAAATATAAAAGATAGGGTGTACTTTCAGTTCTGGGACAAGATGGCATAGATTCACCCCTCTTCTTCCACTACAAATACAAGTAAATACTCTAGGAATAATTCAACAATTACAGAAAATAGAAAGGTGGAAATAATCTCAAAGGTGGAAAAGATGATGGTGGACTGGCTATGGACATTAGGATTTGAAAAACAGCCCTGTTGTAAGTTCTATTTTGTGTATTTATTTGTTTGTTTGTATGTCTGTTAATCTCTCATGTAGTTCAAACTGAGTGCTCAAGAGACCTGCAACCATGAAAGACCAATAAGCATAGGCCTAGAAAAGGGGAGGGAGGGAGAGACAGAGAAGGAAAGATGAAAGGAGGTAGAAACAAAAGAAAGAAGAAACAAAGGAAGGAAGAAAAGAAGGAAGGAGGGAGGGAAGTAAGAAAGGAAGAAAAGAAAGGAAAGAGAAAGAAAGGAAGGGAGGGAAAAAACCTGTTCTCTCTGGGCAAAATAAGAAGAAAGAAGAATTGAGGAGGTGCCTAATGGAGAGACTATACCTATGTCAACAGTATCCTGAATCTGCTTGAAGAACAAGAACCAATTTTATCTCAACATGTGTCCACCACAGCAAGAGTGGGCCTGTGCAATCTTAAGCAACTCATGCCTCACATACATGGGGAGAAGACAGCCCTTCTTCTTATAGCTTGACGATGGAAACAGGTTCAGTATCTTCTGGCCATCTCCAGTGACAGGAGGAACTTCAGATCAGTGTTTTTCAGTCCTCTACATAAGAGTAGTAGTCACCAAACACAGTAGCTCCTGTCCTCTAAATAATGGTTCAGGCCAGGCACCACCAATCCTCCACTCAATGGCAGAAGGTAACTCTTACCAGCATCTCCTATACCTCTACCCAGTAACAAAGAATCATTAAACCCCACAGCTCTTGGTCTTCCACTCAGTGTCAGAAGATTGTGCAGGTAGGTGTTTCCTTCTCCATTACTGGTAAAGTTAGGATGGGAAGACCATTGCAACTGGATGGCAAGGAAAAAGGTCAGGCGAAACACTCTCTGTTGTGCAGTTCTGGCATCTATCATCTTTTACCTAAGGCGATGTGAACCAGGAAAGTGCCTTCTTTCCCACAGGTTAAACAATCAGTAATCTTACCTGAGCTCCAGTGAAACAAGATAATAATTACATTACAAGGATTCAGTAAACTAAATTGTCATTGAAACTACAGCTCACAAATTAGGTCAAAACCAATATGTTAAACAGGACATTTGCCTGCTAAAAATCCCTTACTGTTGAATTGTACATCTGAAACTTACTGAATTTTGTTAACCAATCTCAATCTTACCGTAATAAAAATAAATAATTTTTTAAAAAACAAAAAAACAAACAAAAAAAGATTTAAATAGAATTTAAGAGTTTCTTTACATAAAAGATAAAATGTTTAGGATACTTAAAAAATCACTCATCATACTGACAAAAAAAAAATCCCAACATTAATGAGGAAATAAAATCAACTAATGCCAACACTAGTATGAATCTGATAGTGGAATTAATCTAGCAAAGACTTTACAGTGCCTAACACTACATCACAATGCTTACTTCACTCCTCTCACTTCACCTCATCAGGTAGGCATTGTGTCATTTCATATTATTATAAGAAGGCAAGAAGCGTGAGTATAGTACAATAAGATATTTTTTAGAGACTACATTCACATAACTTTTATTATAGTTCATTGTTATACTTTTTTATTTTAATATCAGTTACTGTTGTTAATATCTTATTGTGGTTAATTTATAAATAAAATTTTATCATAGATATGAACATATAGAGGAAAACAGTATATATAGAATTTGTTAGTATCTATGGTTTCAGGCATCCACTGGGGCTCTTGGAATGTACCTCCCACAGATAAGGGGGGACTTCTGTACAAATAATAATTAAATTTCTGAACAAAACAAACAAATGATGTTAAGAGCAACCAGAAAAAAAAAATAACATATTACATATAAGCACATACCAATTTGAATGATAGCAGATTTTTCACATCAAATCCTGGAGGTCAGTAGGAGGTGGTACAATATTTTTCAACTAGTAAAAAAATAAATAATTTGACGCTGGCTGTTCATATACACACACAGACACACACACACATATTTATATGTGTATATATATAATCTTTCAGGAATAAAAGAGAAATAAAGATAATCTCAGAAGAACAAAAACTAAGATAATTTTTTACTAGGAGACCCACTCTTAAAGAGTGACTAAAGAAAGCTCTCCAATCAGAAAGATTAATAATAATAATAATTAATCATCATCATCATAATAAATATAATAAGAGAAGAAAGTTTAGAATGACATAAAGGAGATAAAAGCAAAAGAATAGTTGACTATAAGAATAAAATACTATTATTCTCATGAGTTTCTTAAATCATATTTGATGTTTGAAGCAAAATTATAATAACATTGTTCAATGTATGTACAGTATATATTGAGATAATTGTATTTAAGAAATGGGAATAGTAATATATACATTATACATAGAATTTATATGTAGAATATATATAGAATTTATAATTTATATATATATATATGTAATTTTTTCTTTAAGCATCCATGGGATAAGTACCAAAATAGATCATATTCTGGTTCATAAAACAAACCTCATTTTGTTCCATATTTTTAAAATTGTTCTATTACAACTGACATATAATATTATATTAGCTTCAGATGTACAACATAGTGATTAAATATTTATATAACTTATAAAGTGATAACCCCAATAAGTCTGCTACACATCTGAAACCATGCATAATTATTATAATGTTATAGACTATATTCGCTACGCTGCATTTTACATTCTCATAACTTTTTTTATAAATGGAAACTTATACATCTTAATCTCTCCTTTAAATTTTTAAATAATATAAGGCATGTTATCTACCCATATAAAATCAGTCAGAGAAACAACAGGAAAATTTTTCCAACACTTGAAAATTAAACAACATGCTTCTCAAAAAACCAATGAGTCAAAGTGGAATTTTCAAAGATAATTTAAAAGAAACATAGAACTGAATGTAAATGATAATACAACATATCACATTGTGTGGTGTGTAACTTAAGGGGTCAGAACAGAGAAATTTATAGCACTAAATTTTTATATCATAAAAGAGAAAATATCTCAAATCAATAACCTATTTCTCTACCTTAAAAAAAAAGTAGAATTAAGCCCAAAGTATCAGAGTGAAGGAAATATAGAAATAAGATATAAAATATATAAGCTGTACCATTACACATAATATTTCATATATGCACATATTTTAATGTAATACTAATAATTAGAAAAATAAGCAAAAGTTTCACATGCCTTTTCCCAGAGAGGGAATCAAATATGCAGCTTAGAGTTATTTGCTAAACTGTTTAATCATTTCATTTTGGTTGACTCTGTAAAACAACAGTTGAATATTTTAAAATGTTGCTATTATACATTTTAGCAAAAAACCTTCAAAGTGTGTGATAATGTATCTACAGCTGGAAAGAGATCATATAAGAAAAGAGCTTTAAACAGAAAGCCAATCTCTGCCATTTTAGTCAGACATTCTATATCCAATTAAAGATAAGATGTTTAAGTTTTCCTTTTTTATTACCAAATATGTTATTAAATTAGTCATTTCTTCCTTTGAAATGTTTCTCAACTGGACAGATTCATTAAATTATCCCCTCCCTCATCCATTCCTCCATCCAGATAACAGTCTCTGGTTTTATTATTTTATTTTGGGCTGGAAAAAAAACTAATTATCCTCTCTGATTTCTATTTTGTTCTACAGCCTAAATAGTCATACAAGCAGCACTTAAGTCACTTAAAATGCCACTACTCTTCTGTCATTCCTTTCAAGTATGAGTACAATGCACCCTGTCTCCTTGATAACAGATTACATTCAATCAATTCCATCCCATTCCATTTAATTACTTAGCATTATCTTCATCATACAAAATGCACTTCCTTTATTCTTCGCTTTTGCTCCCATTCTCAGCACTATCTTTAGTATTATTCCTCATCCACTATGTCTTCCTATCACAAATCAGAACCAACATTCCCATGAAATTTTCTATTGTCTCTTTAATCTACAAAGTTACACCTCATATATGAGGTAGCAGCTGGCATGAAGCTTTCATTTCAAGTCTTTCTGCTTCAAATATCATGCCTTTCATTATATTTTTACTAGCTAATAAAATATAATAAAAAAGACTTGGTAAATAATTCTATTATTTTAAAAATATGTTATTATCTACACATACCCTTTTTTCTGTTAATGTCCAATTAAAAATCTACCTAATTTTGAAAGCTCAATGTTTCTATTAAAAATATCTCCCTCTGAACCTGTGACAGAATACATTTCAAAGAAATTCAGACTCTCCTACCCTAAATAATTTACTTTTTTTAACTCTGAGCAAATAAATTATATATCCACATTTAACTGATTTTTAAATTGTAAAGTCAGGGTGTATTATAATACATATATGAAAAATAAATTTGAAAATAATAGAGCTATTTTGCTTTTCCTAATTTGATAATTTACTGATGCATAAAGTGCAAAATACTTAACCATTCATTTTATATACAAAATGCTTTACAGAATCTCAATTTATCTCTAATTAATAATTTATTTAATTTATATACATCACAGTTTATTTAGAAGTGACTTAAAATCAGTAATACCAATGTTGTTTTTGAAAATCTAGTGAAGTAATAATTTAATTATTGGTCATTTGAAAATCTTTTAGCACTAGATATATAACGTATTTTTATACATTTTATACTAATTTCGTTTAAACTATTTTTTTTCTAACATGTGATTCATCTTCATTTTATATAACTGTCACTTTGTAACCTATAATAATTGCTATATTCTCATGTCTAAAAATATTTTATACCAGTCAGACTTTTTTGCCTTATTGTTCCTTATATTGTACAAAATAAACAGACACATATCAGTTTCATATAACAATATTTTATAAACAAAATAATTATATGATGCATATTCAATTTAGCACACCGTTTCCAAGCTCATTCCTTTTTAAGTGTTTTTATTAGAACATTAAAAAATTACTTAGATCAAAGGCAGAATTAAAGCTCTGAATTGTTTTTATGTTCATGAAAAAAATTAATGAGTATTTTATTTGCATATGGGTTGTCATTTGATTAAGATCTGGCAATTCTATGGAAATAAAATAAAATAGTAGATGCTATCAACTAAACTTAAAAGTGGTCTGTAGATTGTATGGTGAGGTGTACTGAGATGACTTTTATAAAACAGCATACGTTCTTCACTTTACACTGAAAAGCTAGGTTTTTCTCCTAATGTAGATTTCCATGTCTTTGCACAATGACTGTAAAAAGCTCTAAACCATAATGAATTTTTTATTGTATTCATACCATCTCTATCTACCTACCTATCTATCTAGGTAGCTAGCTAACTAGTATGATTATATCATTTTATGAAGTTAATATATATATATGTATATGTATACATACATATATATACACACACATACAGAATTGTGTGTCAGTGTAATTTCTTCTATTGCGGAAAACAACATTCTGTTTTTGTGAAAATACATATCTCAATATGGATGTGACTAAAATTAAGTTTTATGAATTCGGTTTTAGGAATATATTTGCTTTACATACATATGTATATAAAGTTTATCCTTTAAAATAGCTATGCCATTACCTTGGTTGTCTGTTCTGTAAAACTAGATGACTAAGTTCAATTTTAAGGTTATTTGATTATCAATTTTCATTAATTTACAGTGAAAACAAATTGGCTGTTTTCCAAACACTAAAGAGCAGATTGCTTGAGGAACATTGAGATAGATATACTGCATTTCATGAGCTAATTACAAAAATGGAGATCCATACACACACATGCAGATTTATTTAATTACAATAAAGTTGGAAATTAAGTTTGTCTGTTTCTCAGCCTATCCTACTACTGTTCTATTTCTCTCATACTAATCCCTGTCTTGGAAACTTCTGATCTATATATTTATACTATTCGATATCTATGTGCCTTAATTATCTTTATACAGAATTATGTTATGATGGATTTACTTGAGTAAATCTGAAATTCTATCCTCCCCATATTTTATATTTACAATCTTATTTAAATTTAAGGGATCCTGTATCAATACAGTTTTTCAGTTCAACAATGCTTCTTTATAATATCAACTTAACTGGGAGTAAAGGTGTATAATTTAAATTAATGGTATAATTCAGAATAGATTAAAAGTCAAAAAAGTCCTGTTAGGAACTGGGCCACACAGGAGGTGAGTGGAAGGCAAGAGAACTAAGCTTCATCTGTATTTGCAGCCACTCCCAGCACTAACATCACTGCCTCACCTCACCTGAGATCAGGTATTTGATTCTCATAGGAGCATCATTCTCTGATGCCAAAAAGGTTGGGACCGCTGACCTAAAGAGTTGCTTGATATTCATTGCCGTAAATATGTTCTTACAGCTGGCTATGCTCTTGCATCTAAAGAACAAAATGATGCTTCTAATACTAGTAAGTGGGGAATGTTATGCAGAAGCAGGAGAAAAAGACTAAAGAATCTCTTATGATTCTTACAATAAGTCAGAGCTTAGCTGTTAAAAGCATTTCCAAGACTGAATATTTCCAACTGCTTCAAAAAAATGAGATGTTGTAAGTGGTAAGTTTATGGAAGTTATTGTCATTTTGTTCACATAATGAAAACTTAAAAGTGATAGTTAAACTACATGCATCAGAAAATAGGCATTAAGTAAAGAAGTATAAACAGAAAATGAAATACAAACAAGCATGCTTCAGACATCTAAAATGTTTTCATAAACAATATAAAATTTATACCAGCTTTGTTGTATTCACAAAATAGTAAAACCATTAATTTTTTATCATGCTAATAAATTACGTCAAAAAATAAATTAAGAATGATAAATAACAATGAAAAGAAACTAAGTCCTAATTATTCCTCTTATTATTATCTTTGTGACAATAAAGGCTACCTTTCAAGTAATATATGTAAAGCACTTATTATAATGCCTAACAAGCAAAGCAGTTGATAAAATTGTTATAGTTTTGGTTGTATATAACATTATAAAATAATTTAATATTTTTGTTAGCAAGGTAATTTTCTTGTATAATAAAATGTATATATTGTGTTCAATTTAATGAGTTTTGAAAACTGTATATGCCTATGTAATCACCAGCCAAATTTGGACATAAAAGTTTTCACCACTCCTTTTGCCTCTATACAGACAATCCAAATTCTACTCAGAGGCAACCACTATTTTAATGTGTTTCTTTTTACTGTGAATTTTTTCAAGATTTATTTTTTTTCAAACTTTTGATTATGATGTATGATGTGCCTAGATTTTTTTTTTTAATTTCTTTGCATTGAAACTTTTTGGAATTTGGTAAACTTGAGTTTGTATGGTTTGTGTTTGTTATTGTTTACCAGATTTGGAAAACATGTGACATTATTTTTTCAAATACTTTAATGTTACATTCTTTTCATTGCCATTCTAGAACTCATATGTGGATACAGTGTGATATAATCCCAAGTAGTAATCGATTACATAGTCATTTTTGTAAATATTTTCTGTTCTTTGGATTTGATCATTTCTATTTATATATATTTTAAGTTTACTAACTCTTCTGCCACTACAATTTATTGTTAGTTTAATCCAGTAAGATTTTTTTCTATTTATATATAGTTCCTTTCACTTCTAGAGAGTTATGACTCTTAATGGTGTATATTTACCAGCTGAAATTCTTCTTGTGTTCATTCATTATGGCAAAATTTTCCTTTTAGTCTTTGAACATGTGAGAAATAGCTGTTTTAAAATTCTTGCTTCTTAATTCTAATTTTTCTTAGATTAATTTTCCTTTTGAACAGAGATAATACTGTTTCTGTTTCTTCACTTGTCTAGTAATTTTCTTATATACAAGACATAGTAATAAATTGGCTGGGGACATTCCAGATGCTGAAAATCTTTGATTTCCATTTTAATAAGTAGTTAACTTGGCTGGATTTAAATTCTCAATTCTTGGTCTTCTGCTCAGTATTTTTCACTTTCCAACTATTTTTTTCTGCTATTTTTTTATAGTTTTATTTTTCCTTGATAAAAAAGTACAGGGACAGCCAAAGTTTGGGTTTAGTTTATACACAGATTTTGGAGATTCTTCCTTGGTAACTTTGGACTTTTCCCCTCACTTTTCAGAAACTCTTGTACTCCTGCTCTCTGTTTCTGACTCCCTAGATAGACTGAAGCTTTCCATCTGTGTTTCAGATATCCCACACCAAAGGGAGCTTGTCTTAATATTCCACTGACTTCAAAAAGTTGCTTTCTTGGACTCTGTTTTATGTATATTTTTTTCCCAGTGATTGGACAAAAATTGATATAAGAAGGAGAGTAATACAATCCAGAATCAGGGTTCACTTACCTTCATTGTTAGATATATCACTGATTTGGAATTCTCAATTAACTTTTGTTTTTCTTATGATCCAGGAATCCTTCTTCTGGGTATCTACTCCAAAAATTTGAAAACATTTATTTGTAAAGATATATACATATCTATGTTCATTGCAGTATTATTTATGGTATCCAAGACATGAGAACAATCAAAGTACCCTTTAATAGATGATTGGATAAAAAAGATATGAGATTATATATATACATATATATATATATAATTGAATATTACTCAGCCATAAAAAGATAAAATACTGCCATTTCAACAACATAGATGGATCTTGAAATTATCATGCTAAGCAAACTACATCAGACAGAAAACGTTGAGAACCATATGATTTTACTCACATGTAGGATATAAATCTTAAAGCAAAAAAAAAAAAAAAACAAACAAACAGAGATAAACTCATAGACACAGACAACAGCTCAGTGGTTACTGGAGGGAAAGGGGGTGGGAGAGAGAGATAAAAGTAAAGGGGGGTCAAAAAAAATAAATATAAGGTGACAGAAGGAGATTTGACATTGGGTGGTGAACACACAATGCAATATACAGATGATGTATTATCTAATTCTACAGGTGAAACACAATTTTACTAACTAATGTCACCCTGTTCAATTTAATTTTTTTTTTTAAAGCATTTTAAAGATCTACCATTGTCTCTGGCCTCCCTTGTTTGTAATGAGAAGTCAGTGATAAAATTGTCAGTTTTGTTTGGTAGGCCATATTTTTTTTCTCTGGTTGTTTTTAATATCATTTGTTTAAGCATTTAACCATGGTATGTTTAGGTACATTTTTAAATTTTGTTGTGCTACTGAAATTCCAGCATCTTGAGTTGACAGCTTTAATGAATTGGAAAAAATTACTGTTATGGGCTAAAATTCTATGACCCCAAATGTATAATGTTTAAGTCCTAACTCATAGTACCTCAGAATGTGACTGCATTTGGAGACAGGATCTTTCAAGATATAATTAAGAGAAAAGGCAGACAGTAGAGTGGGTCCTCATTCAATATAACTGGTGTCCTTCTACAAAAACATTAGAACACAGATACATTCATAAAGGAAGGCGAAGTCACAGGGAAAAGATTGTTATCTAAAGCTAAGGAGAAAGCCCTGAGAAATAATCACTCCTGCTGACACTTTGATTTCAGACTTCTAGCCTCCAAAATTGTGAGAAAATTAATTTATATTGTTTAGGCAACACAGTCTGTGGTACTTTGTCATACCAGTCCTAGTAGACTAACACAATTACTTTCAAATATCTTTTCAAATCTTTTTAGGTCTATACTCTTTCTTTTCCTCTGGGACAAAAATTACATATCAGTATGGTATCATTCCTATTAGTATCACATTTACTAGCTTTTTTCTCTCAAGGTCAGGTTTGGTCTTCCCCTACTTCCTCCCATCCTTTTTAAAAACTTTATTGAGAGATAATCCACAAACCATACAATTGATTGGATAAACGTTTTTCAGTATATTCAGAGTTAGGTAATCATCACGAGAATCTAACTTTAAAAAATTTTCATCAACCTCCAAAGAAAACCTGTATTTATTGGCAATTATTGCCCATCATCCCCTCTACCTCCCAATATTAGGCATCTACTTATTTTTTTCCCTGTATATTTGTCTATTCTGGGCATTTCATATGAATGGATTCATAAAGTATGTGGTCTTTTGAGGCTACGTTCTTTTTATTAGCTCCCTGTGTCAAGATTCATTCATATTGTAACATTTATCAGTACTTCATTTTTTTTTAAATTTGGTGACTAATAATGGATTGTAGCATATACCTTTACCTCGTATTCATTTATTAGTAATGGGCATTGCATTTTCTCTTTGACTATTATAAATAATGCTGGTATGAACTCCCATGTACAAGTTTTTGTATATACATATATTTTAGTTTTTCTTGGGAAGATAAGTGTTGAAATGTTGATTCATATGGTAACTCGATGTTTAACATTTTGAGAAACTTCCAAAGAGTGTTCCAAATGGAAGCACCATTTAGTTTCTAGCAGCAATGCATGGGGCTTCTAATTTTTCCTTCTTAACACTTTTTCATTGTCTTATTATAGCCATCCTAGGCTTTGTGAAGTTATATCTAATCGCAGATTTGATTTTAATTCCTCCAGAGAATAATGGTATTAAGCATATTTTTATGTGGTTACTAGACACTTGTACATCTTCTCTGAAGAAATGTATATGCATATTCTTTGCAAAATTTAATAGTTTTTTTTTTTGTCTTTTGATAATTGAATTATATGAGTCCTTTCTATGTTCTGGATACAAGTCCTTTATCAGATATATGACTTGTATTTTTTTTTTTTTTCAGTTCTTTGGGTGGTATAATTTTCTTTATAGTACCCTTTGAAGTTTTTAATTTTGATAGATTACACTTGATCTTTTTTTTTCTTTTGTGTCTGTTATATCTAAAAAGGCTTTGCTTAACCCCAAATCACAAAAATATACTCATATGTTTTCTTCTAAGTGTTTTATAACTTTAGCTCTTACACTTAAGTCTTTGATCCATTTTCCTTTTTTTTTTTTTTTTTTGGCACATATTGTGAGATAAGGTTCCAACTTCATTCTTTTACCTGTTTATAGTTAGTTGTTCCAACATCATTTATGTTTAGAATTTAAAATATATATATTATCTTCCCATTGAATTCCTTGACATGAGGTTTAGCCTTGTCCTATCAAATAAATTCCTTATTCTTTTATTTCCTGAAATTTTTATTTACATCCTAACTCTGTGCCAACTTTTCTTCATATGCTCATGCCCAGTTTACTTTTTAAATTAATCATTTGAGATATCTATATACATAAATTTAAAGTTCCTATTTGCTAATTTTAACATCTGGTTTATCGCTATCTCCACTCTTATTGTTTCCTTTGTTAATGATACACCAGATACCTTTCTTTCTTTGTGTCTCATTATTTCTTATTTATGCTGAATGAAGTTGGTACCTAACAGTATGGATTAAAGTAATATTTATCTCCAGAAAATGACATGCTCCTTCTGTCAGGCTTCTAGTGTTAGGTGAATAATTAATCACATCTGCATTTTTCTTATTTTGGGCCACCTTTCTTCATCTTTAGAGACATTCATTTTGAGATTGGCTTTAGATATGTTGAGAGATTGTACATAACTATCCTTTCAGAAGTGTTTAGAATCTGACTACCAACAGAATCTGGAAATCAGTTCCTGTCCATTCTCTCCCTCTCCCTCCTCCTCCCCGTCTCTCACTTTTTAACTGAGTTGCCAGCTTTTGTATCACAGAAAAGTTTCCTTACTATCTAATCTTATTCCATCCTTTTTAACACAGAAAAATTATTATCCCTTGCTACTTTGTCCCCAGGCATTAGGAATCGATACTTAGTCTTGGTCAGGGCCAAAGTTGCATTAAAGAGATTTCTGGAAACTATATCGATATGCACACAGCCTTTAGCAAACACTGTTGCACATTTAAGCAAATCCTTATTGTAGGTCTTCAATGGTTTCTTTCATTTCTCCTTCTCTGTTCACAACATTAAGAATATATCTGTTGCCTGCCCACAGGAAAGAACTGGCAGATAGATACAAGTTTTATCTGTGACTGGTTGCTCTAGAAAATTAAAAATGTAACTTATGCAGATTCTTTCTATGGTAAGTATTAAAGTCTCTTGCAACATTCTATATCCTAATTAAATTAGAAGTCTGAATCATTTTATACTTGGAAGCAATGAAAAATTTGCTTTCTAATAACACTGGTCCATATAGATGTCATTTTAAAAATAGTTTTGATTATCTGCATATTTAAAGAGTAACTCGTATATCTTCAACATAAATACTAAAATATTCATCACTTCACAAGTAAGGGTAACTGGCACCCAAGGATGCAAAGAATATGATTCACTCTTAATATAAAATATATAACAGTTAGTATGGAAAATTTGTTTTTGGTCAAAGCATTGAGATGACAAAAAAAAAAAAAGCTTTGGATAGTAGAAATGTTTGGAAGTATATTCTAAATCATGGTGCAGTGACTCTAATGACAATCAATAATAATAATTTTGATTGCAATTGAATACTTTTCTGAGTCTGGGAGATAAATTGAATGACATATCATATATAAACCACATGTTTTATTGCTATAATAGAAACTCATATTAGCTTAAACATAAATTCTGTTTTTTTCAAAATTTTAGATAAAATTCTAAAATTGATATCAAAAATAATACTAAGGAACCATATTTTATAATTCACCAAATACTTTAGAACATGGGGGTGACGTAAGTATGAGCATTGTTTTAGCCAATGTCTAATAGCACCTAAAATAGGGATTGACTTACCCCAATTACTTATATTTTAATTAATCTCATGTGATTAACCGACTTTAATTCAAGTAGCTGATATCTTATTAGCTCCTACATCATGGCCATTTGTGTTAAAAAAAAAAGTGGAGAAATGTAAATATGAAGAAAAAATAGAAAATATAGCCCCTATTTTTTTCCCTATTATCAGTAGGTTGAGAGCAATATGGCGAGCATTTTTCCAATTGTTTAAGCACTTTATTCCTACCTAATTTTTGGAATTGTTTAGATGTTTTTATTTTCTTATTTCTAATTTTTTGTCTTATTTTCTACTTTAAAAGATTTTATAAATTTCACATATGACCATTTTTAATCACTAGTCCAGAGTATTTTAAACACTTAAATTATATATTTTATCACTATTTGTTAATGTAAAGATATCTTTAAATAATTTTATGTGAATTAACATTTTATCTGTTTCTCATTTTTCATGGATCTGTGTTCTTCACTGACACCTACTTGAGGGCAACATCCAACTTGAAAAACCCTAGTGTCTTCTTCCTCATGATAACTGAGTTCTCAAAAAGGTCCAGTTCTTGGAAATCTTATAAATAGTTTAAATGCCAAAAACAGTTTAGTGCAAACTTGTAGATGAAATCTCTCACTCTAATATACACATCTAGGTTTCCAAATACATTTCAATAAGATAAAGGAACAAAGAGAGAAAAATGTCTTTGCATTGTGTATCACTCTGAACAATTACCATTGAAGTTACTTTTTATTATAAAAATATGTCAGTTTAACCAATTTTTATAGATCATAATTCATTCTAACTACAAGAGAAATAAGCAAAATGTATCAATTTTAAATGGACAGACATTTTTCACTTATTCTCTATACTCAGCACAGTAAAAGTTTACAATGAGTATAAAAAGTAGACAAATATGTTCTTTCAAAGTGCAGCATAAGTTCATGAATCTTAAATTAGTGCTTAGCTTTCAAAACGGTGTCTCTCTCTATTTCGTAAAATAGGCACCTAAGTTTTAAAGTGCTATTACAATCAAGGAGTTGACTGTAAAAACATACCTCACAGATTTGTTCAGAAAGTAAGAGAAGATAATAATTATATAACTATTTACACATTGCCAATAAAACTTGGGTCTTCTTAGATATCCAGGATTGTGTACTCTGTTTACAATTAACATTTGCTCATTTTTCTTTGACCAAATTGAAAGCATTTAAAAATCCAAAATAATCTGAAAGCAGGATATATTATTTACAATATATTTAAATATTACCTCTAATCAGAGAAAAAAATCACAATGGGAATTAAATCTTTCTTTAGGAATCTAGATGAAGCAAAGTAAACAGGTTGGGAATAATCAAAAGAAATGTCTTGAAGCTACAGAATATACAACAGTTGCATATAACGAATTGTCGAGCAAATATAAAGCAAACCACCCAGCTAAATTTCAGATACTCATACCATCCAATTTTACATGGTTTCTCCAAACCTATCAGGCCCAGCTTCAAAAATATGTGACCTATGCAATGGCACAATGTCATATGTTCAAAGCAGTTCCACCATTGGTTTAATGTTCTAACTTTACTATCTTGAAATTTTTAACAACCTGATCTTTGAACTGTGTTTTAAAATTAAGTCTGTTGGGACAATGAAGCAAAAGCATAAGCAGAGAATATGCCTGCAGTATGTGTGTCAGCCACATAAAAGATAACTCATAGTTCCTTTACCTTTCTGTCCTTCTTTACTCAGTATACAGAATACATCAGTATATAGAAGGTGCTGTGTTGGTAGAAGGTACAAAAAGTGAAATATAAACAGTTGAGCTGTTTTTTCCTTGGTTCTGACAAGAAAAATACACATGTGCATGTGTGAGACACAAAGTACAAACTGTGTAATTTGGTTATTCACATTATAAGTCAAATGCTCTTTTATTTGTATTTAAAACTGGAATTGCACAATATAAATATGAACAGTAAAATTCATGCTAATAATTTTAATTTTTAATTTTTATTACATAGAATGACTTCAAACAACAAGTAAAAAGCACCCTGACAATTTGAAAGAGAGAGAGACTGGAAGAAAAAAGAAAGTTTTAATTTATAGTACCATTAACAGAATTCTCCTTGGACATTCATGCATATATTTTGGACTGAGTCTTGCAGGTTGTATAGCCACCCCTGAAACTTATCTATGACATATTGAGAGTTTAGCTATGCTACTCCATGGCATTGCTGCTTCAGCATTCATTCTCTTTGGCCAAGGGGCCTGCAAGGACCTTAAACTGATACTAGTCTTCTCATGCAAGTTCATGACCTAGATAACAGCTCACAGAGTCACAAGCAAATGTTTAGCCCCTGTTATGACTTCCTCATGGACCTCTGTGATCAACAGTCTCTCCACTTCCTAGGCCCTTCCCCTTGTATACCATTTTAATATGACCCCTGTGGAGCTTACCAAAACGTTGTTCTTTTTGTTTGAATTGACCAATCAAGTCTTAGCCCAGGAGCTGCAAAACACTTCACCCGTGGACTCTAATAAAGGCATGTACTCCAGGTCCTGTTTCTCTCTGCCTGCACCATACCTTGACCTCCCTATGTGGTCTGTCAAGGCATGGTGTGAACTTTCTCCAGGATCTGTGATTAATAAACTCTGTTTCAATTTCTCTTATGGATTCCTGTTGAACCACAGTTCACATCTGGCATCCTGTACCCACTTGATAAATATTAACAAAGTCATAACAATTTGTTTTATGATTTGTAACTCACCTCTGTTTATTCATTCATTTCATTTCCAGGGAAAAGCACATCACCATTCTTCTAGTATTTCCATTTTAATGCTAGTGTTTCTTTAAGGACAGTTTCAAATTTTTAATGAATATTTCTGGACAAGTTTCATTTTACTTCTTTTCTGACTTTTTTCATGGTCCCTGTTATACTGCCTGACACTCAAATGTTTCTTTCTGGCCTTGGGCTTTCTCTTATTTTCTAAATAATCTCAAAATTTATTTTCCATTCCCATGACCTTGACTAACACTTGTTCCTTCATGTATCCTAAGTATTTGCACAGCTCAAACCTATCCTCGGTGTATCATACTTATATATCCTAATAATTATTGGACTCTTTATCCTTTCACATTCAACAGACACTTAATATCATTCTTTATCACACATGATCACTTGATTCTGTTATTGCCTTATAACAAGCTAAAATTACTAGTTTTTGTTGATGGTATAGATTCTTTTTCTTGTATTTCTTTTAATAGCCTTCTACTTGATTTCCCTTTCTCTGCTTTCTTCTTTCCCTCCATTAATATCCTGTAATGACATCAGGGTTTTTGCTCTAAAATGCAAATTCAAGGACTGAATTCCCTAGCTCTGAGAGTTCTAAGTTGCCTGCAGAATAAAATCTAAATTTATGTACGCATTACACATGGCTTGTCATGATGTTGGCCTTCCCTATATGTTCAAACTCATCTCAAAGTAAAACCAAATTATTGCCTCCATCCTAACTTCTTCTTGATTGTAACAGTAAAAAACTGAAGTTCTCTGGATTGTAACAATAACAAATTGTGTTAGCTATGGTTTCTTATGCTTCTTTGCTTCATATTCCTTTCCCCCTACCTCTACCTTTAATATCTTGTCATTCTTGATTTACTTTAAGAAATCAGCTACATAATATGAGCAGAGGCTACATAGAATAGTAGTTAAAAGAGCAGACACTAAATTAAGATTATGCAGATCACCTTGCATTTATTAGTTGTAAAACATTAGGTAAGTCAATTAACCTCTTTGTACCATGGTGGGGAGGAACAAGTTGACAGCAGGCCTGTGACTCCCTCCGTCCTATGAGCTGCACAAGGGGTTGCCTCTGCTCAGTCAGATCTCCTTGGAAACCTTCCTCCTTAGAAACATGCTGATAATATTTATTAGCTAAAAGATAGTGAGTCTTTAGGGTAAAATATAATAGGATATTCCTTGTTTATCTTGAGCGCGCGTTTTGACAATTAACTTAGAATACAAAGATTTATGTGGCATAGCTTCTGGAGAATGAAAATTATTTATAAAGAATTCTTCTTTGTGACAAATGGCATATAACTAAGACTCGAAACTTATGAAATGGCACAAACAAACAGAAAAACTTGCTTTGAGAGAAATGTTCTGCAAGCACAGCAAAATGTTTTTTTCACAGTTCCACCAAAACCAAAAGAGTCCTCCTAGTGCAGGAAAAAGGGGGCAATTAGGGAACTGCCTTTGCAGACTTGGCACCTACAGAAAGAAATGTTTTCTGTATGTCTGTTTATTGTCTGTATTCTTTGAATCATTAGTAAAGTTTGTTTGGTGCAAGTTATAACATCCTATGACTGTACTGACACTCCAACACTGGTGTGAACACAGACTGGCGACAACATGGTTTCTTTTTGTTGTTTTTTTGCTTTTTTCCTTTAAGTCCCACGAGTAAACATGGATAACAAGTTCTGAAGCAGAAAAAGGAGGATGAGAAGAAAGAGGAGGATTAATTATAAGGATGTTTTAACATTGGGATTTGGAGGACATCATTTTAGTCCCTGGGGAATTTACTGAATAGATAGAAAATAAAGCAGACAGAAAGTTAACAAAAATACCATTTCCTGGCTATTATAAGCAGCTCTGTTAATATCCTCTAAAAAAGAAAACTAGGACTTTGGAAGGTAGAAGTAAAACCTTTTTTTTTTTTTTTTCCTGATTACTAGAAATTTCCCAGCTTTTTTTGTTTGTTGGTTGGTTGGTTTGGTTTGTTTGTTTGTTTTTGTTTTTGTTTTTATTTTGCCAATCAGAAAATATGATCATGAGCTAAGTAATTATCTTATGACCAGGACTTCTGCAGTGCTTGTTTATAACTATTCAAGTAGCTGATGACGGCTTCAAGATAACCAAGAAATCAAGATATTATCTAAAGATTTGGGCTACTCCGCAGAAAAATGTGAGTAGAAGACTGATTAATCCCAGCTAGCATCACCTGAATAAATAATCATGCTCCTTATTCTAGAGTCTTTAGGATGAAAGATGTTACTTGGATTGATGACCAATTTCTAATAGATTCAAACTTCTGTGAGCAGACTCTTCTGGATGTTAAGATTGCTAACTCATTGTAATTGGTGTTAAACAGAGTTTGGCAGACTTTTCATAGAGTCCTGTTCCCTATTACAGGATATGTTTTCTTATGTATTTTGGTTATTGGGAGAATTCAGTTCCTTAAGATTTTAGGACTGAAATTCCTGCTTCCTTGCTGACTGTAACCTAATGACCATTCCCTGTTTCTAGCCCCAATGACATTCCTTGACTCATGGTTCCTTTCCTCTTTCTTCAAAAAATAGCAACATTTAAAGCCAGAGTTGAGTTCACCTCTTGTCACATCTTCCTGACCTGCACTTCCGCCTTTCTTTCACTTTTTAAGGACTCATGTGATTAAACTGGGCTCACCTAAATAGTCCATAATAATCACCCCATTTTGTGGTTAGCTTATTAGCTACTTTATTTCATCTGCAAACTTAATTCACTTTTTAAATGTAATATATTATACTTACAGATTCCACAGATTAGCATCTTGGTGGGAGGCATTATTTTTCCTACCACTATAGGTATCATGGGTAGAGGTAAGATTTGATCATTTAACATATTGGAGGAAAAATGGAAGCAGCTGATCTCCGTGTTCTAAAGCAGTAGTCCCCAACATTTCTGTCATCAGAGACCAGAGGTCCTATGAGCATCTAATGCCTGATGATCTGAGGTGGAGCTGAGGCAGTGATGCTAGCTCTGGGGAGCGGCTGCAAATACGAATGAAGCTTCACTCACTCAACCACTGCTGTTCTAACAGGCCACGGACCAGCACTGGCCCACAGGTCCAGGGTTGGGAACCCCTGTTCTAAAGAAGTAGTGGAGAATTTCTTTAGTGAACTGAGTAGAGGATGCATTTTTTGTGGAATAGCCCAAGCTAACCTTAGTGTACGACACCATACCTCCTGTATGGGTAAGACCAGAACTAATATATTTTCCAATTAACCAAATAAGTGAAAAACTTCCAAAACAGTAATATTTCCATTCACAACATATATTCTCTTCCTTATGTTAGAATTTTATGAAAAATTATCACTTTATCAATAAACAATAAAATAGATGATTTTCCAAGAGGATTAAGCAACAAGGGACCTGTACGTAATTTTGCATAGCTTTATTACTTTCTTAGAATGTGAATATTGAAAGGTAGTACCTAAGTAAATTATTAAGCCAAAAATGATTAGGATGTAATACATTATACCAAATATATTCTAGGTGAACATTTTTATATATTTTATATTCATATTATTCTGGTTGGACACATTTATTCAGAAAAAGGAAGGAATATAATTTATTGAGCATTGCTGTATGTATGCCAAAGGATTATTACTTGACATTTTTCATAAATTATTTTTTTTTTTTTTTACAGTATATGGCATGTTATTTTCTCTATCACAGATTAATAAACTGAAACTCACTGTGGCTATGTGACTTGGTTTAGAACACTTAGATTCTAAACAAATCCAATCAGGGTGAGTGATACTTCAGGCCTAATTACAGACCTGTTCTCACTCTACTTCATTACATGGTTATTGTAAATAATGGTGCAATGAACACAGGGTGGGAACAGATATCTTTAACATACAGGACACATGCTTAGGTTGTCCTTAGCTTTACCTACCATCCTATTTCTTCTGCTTTTTAGATGGTCTTTTATTTATAGAATAATTTTTAATAACGAAAAATTGTTTGAAAGAAATAAAAATGTGTTTTAAGTTCATAAAGAAAATCTTACAAATTATGCTCCCTTCAATAACCTTGCATGTTTACTAAAATGAAAAACCACCCACCATAAAGTGTTTTTCATTTTTTCTTAACAATGTCAAAATAATGTTTATGAAAAATATTCTTTTATTTTTCTCTATATTTTCCACCTGATCTCTCTGACTTTTTAGATTTTACAATTTTGTTTTGTTGTGGCTGAAAAAAATTAAAGGTCTGTAAAATATCCTCTTAAATTGTAAAAAACAAACCATATTATGCATATTTATATGATATTTTCATCTTAACATATATATAATTTATTTAAAAATAAGTCTAAATATCATATAAGTGAATAATCTACCATATATTTTGATACTTAATATCCTTTATAATTTAATTTTATCTAAAAAGTTAGTCTAATGTTTATATCGTTAAAATGAATTAAAGTTTTCATGGTTTAATTCGCTTCTTACCTACCTCGTTGCTCTAGACTTATTATGGCATTCTCTTGTTTAAATTACAAACATTTATTTACCTGTCATTCTGGAACTCTCCTCTCTGAGCCTCTCGAGGGCAGGGGATGAATGTTAGTAGTGTTTTCAGGATTCACACGACCTTGCATATAATGTCTTCTGCTAAGTTTTGATTAATGAGTGAATAAACGCATGAGTAGGAACCAATTTCTGTCCTCTGCCTATGGGATTTGTGTAACATGTTTTATGCATTTTAAATTGAATTAGAATTTTCATGCGGGAATTAAGGAATTATCTCTTTAGAGTAGAGTCTATATGAAAGTATACTAAGTATAATTTCATATTTATCAAATTCCAAATGCTAAATTGATTTTGTATCTTTATTAGTGTATATATGTTTCAGTGATTCTACATGTGTATACCTTGCAATGTCTATTTTTTTTTTTTAATGCACAAAACTAATTCAGGCTTTTAGCACTTAAGATAGTGGTTTTGGAAAGTTGTAATGGGAGACTAGCAATGATGGGATGGGCTATAAAGGCATGTTCTGGATGCTACAAATATTCTAGGTGCTGGTTGTATGCATATGTATGATGGCTACTGAGCTTATGGTCTATACCCTTTCAAAGATAATGCAATTTCATTTAAGTTGCTCATTTATACTTTTGCTTTTCAATCTGTAATCAATAATTTCAAATAATTTATTTCATTGAACCAGTTTTGTTTTTAAATTGTATTTCATTTTATTAAGAATACTTTCCTTTTACCAAAGATCTACCTTACTAATAGATTTTTTACTATACAATACATTATTATTGTACGTAGCCATAGTACAAATAAGTATAGCAGATCTCTAGAGCTTATTCATCTTAAGCAAAATGTTGTAGCCATAATGGAAAACAGTATTGAGATTTCTCAAAAAATTAAAAATAGAACTACCATATGATTCAGCAGTTCCACTTTTAGTTATTTATCCAAAAGAAATAAAATCAAAATTCCAAAATGGCATAAGCCCTGCCATGTTCACTGCAGCACATTTCACAGTAGCTAAGATGTGAAAGAAACCTAAATGTTGTCGACAGATAAATAGATAAAGGAAATATAGTACACCCATACGATGGAATTGTTTTCAACCTAAAAAAGAAAGAAATTCTAAAATATGTCACTACATGGATGAACCTTGAGGACATTGTGCTAAGTGAAATATGATAGTCACAGAAATATAAGTACTTCATGAATCCACTTGCATGAGGTATCTAAAATAATCATATTAATAGAACAAAGAAGGGAATGGTAGTGTCCAGAGTTTGGGAGAAGGCAGAAATGAAGATGAACTCAAAAATCTTAGTTTTTTAAAAATTCTAATACATATTATTTTATTTGTAATTAATACTAGAATTAATCAATTTGTTCCTAGTTACTGTTTTTTTAGAAACAATTGAATATCAATTTTCACTGTCTGTTTAATTGTATCAGTAAATTAAAAAATATAAATAAAATTTTAGTTCCAGTCATTGTGTTATTTTAAGGATAAATGCATTAGTGTTACTAATTTGAACATGTTCACTTTGGCACTTAAAAAAGAGATACTGCAAACCTAAGAACTATCACTTGTGAAATGAATGGTATTCAAGAAGAGATACTTTGTATAACCACTAACATATACTTGAGAGTATAATTTTACCTATAAAAACTGCTTTCTACAACTTGTCATAATTTTATACATATACAGGATAATTACACCATTCTTTCCAATGAAAAAGAAATTGTAAAAATGCAGAAATGAGTTTGCTTTGGAAGTTATAATCAAATAAGATATAGCTCATTAGAAGAAAATCTGTTCAGTTTTATTTCCTTAAGTCTTAATATAAATACTATGAATCACTCTAACAGCAAAAAGCATAAGAAATAACAGAAATGCATTAAATATATGAGAATAAGACATATTATGGAACTGTGTGCTCTACATGTTAGTGTTTTGTTTTTGATTTGTTTGTTTGCTTTTTCTTTTATTACTGTTTTACTGCTTCTTCTCATATTTTAAAAACTATTTCCAATAGCAGGAAATTATACTAATAGAATATCTAGTTGAAATTTCCTCAGTATATAATGATACGAAAAGTACTCTCATTTTGTGATTTCTTGTCAGATTAAGTTTGTTCATACCTTCTTACACTCACATCTGGCAGATGATAAAAATAGTGAGCAAAAGATTTTTGAGTGACTATTGTGATCTACACAATGGGTCCCTAACCTCTGGGCTACAGACTGGAATGGTTAGTGGCCTGTTAGGAGTCAGGCTGCATAGCAGGAAATAAGGGTGGGGGAGAGAGTGAAGCTTCGTTTGCATTTGTAGCTGCCCCCAGCGCTAGCATCACTGCCTCAGCTCCACCTCAGATCTATCAGGCATTAGATTCTCATAGGGGTTCCAATCCCTGTTGAATAAATAAGCAGAATGATAGTTATATAGTTCAAGTGTATCTGTGCTAATTGAAAAACATCTTATAACACAGACCACCTATTACTGGGTTTCAACAGGTATTTTTCCTAAGAGATCATAGAAGAAAATTTATCTCAGAGGCTCGTCTTTCAATACTATACATTCAGTACATCTATTCCTTTATAGACATAGAAAATGTAAATAATGAGTCCTGAGTAACTAAGCACATTGTGTGAAAACATAAGTGTACCAAAATGCATTTTTCTTCCAGCTTTAAAATTATTTCTGGTGTTACATTATTGAGAAGCAAGGCATATAATATAGATCCGTTTGTACAGCTCCTTAACATCATGGAAAACAAGTATTAAAATTAGATCCAGGCTGAACAAGGACAGGTCACTGGAGTGGAGTGAGCATTTTGATGCAAATGGAAAGAGAACGATTCTTGTAATAATGAAAGAAGCAATGAACCTGAGCTAAGGATGACTATGAGAATCCTGGGCCCACATGTATAGAATATGGCCCCTATCTCCTCTTAGGCTCTGTCCAAATTCATTAGAAAAGTAATTGCAACTGTCTGTTCAAATACTGAAGAACAGCAATTGCTTTTTTCCCCTTTTCCTTGCTATTCCATTCACAGGTAATCTCTCCACTGTCTGCTTATGATTAGGAAAGAACATGTGAACCTTGAATCCCTTGTAACCACTGGGCTATTCACTGTTTGAATGAAATGGAATCTATTGTATTTAGAATAGATTTAATTTTTTATGGCACTCTAATTCTTAGGGTATATAGGGTATATAATTGTTAAAACTCTGTTAGGAGAGGATTACTTTTCTATCTGAGGAGTCAAATCAATGCAAGTCATTTTTAAATCATATTAACAGTCACATACTTAATCTTTTAAGATGTTCTATTGCAAAAATGTATTTCTACCTTAAAAGTAAGAGTGCATTCCACATAGATATTATGACTGTGTCTTAACTGTTCACATTTTGAAAACTGTAGTTTTACTCTTAACTTTATGATATAATTATCATCATTTACTGGTTTTCAAAGTGGTAAAATAGGTGATCAACTAAGCACATTAAACTAACATGTAACTAACATAAAGTTGTGTTCCTTAATACCAATTACAAATGATGCAATGGGATAAGCAGGGGCTTTGGAATTAAAGAGTTTTAGCTCAACACTTTCTGTGTAACAGTTCCTCACTTTTAAAATGGAAATAAAACACCAGCGGCACAGTATAGTTTCAAGTTAAATAAGTTAAATTCACATAGAATTTTCTATTAAATTATATGTATTTTGGAAGATTGTGGAGTAGGTAAAAGCAGGGTTCGTCTCCTCCCAGGTCCACATTGAAATTACAACCAAATTATAAAATAATTAACATGGAAAATCGCCTGAAGTCTAGTCAATGATGACACCTATGACTGATAATATAAAGGAGTCACAGTGAAGCAAGTAGAAAGGGCAAAGTCGCAAATCGGGCTGGTTCTGTACCCGCAGGTAGTGGAGGAACACCAGGAGGGAGAGTGAGGCTGCAGAGGCTCTCCTGGAGATTCTGGCTGTCTGCGTGAGATAGAATGAGACTGAAAACCTAGACACCCCTATGAAGGACTTGCACACAGGCTTTCTGACCTGTGGACACTGACCCAGGACATTGGCAATGGGTCAGAGGCTCACATGGGACTCATTCTGAGAAAGTCTGCACTGGTACCAGAATGAGGGCTGGAAGGGTAGCCACCATTGTGCCTTAGTCCAGCTCCCCTACCAAGCAATCTGAAGACCATGCCAGCTTGACTGTGCAAACCTCTCCCACAGAGCCATTAGGAAGTGCTGGCCTAAAGGGATCAGCGTGCCCCACCCAACCGCAGATGCCAGGGCTTTTGTTGCTGAATGGCTGCCAAGCCCTTCTCTGATTCAAGACCAAGCATTCTCTGTGGGTGACCAATGCTGTGAGCCTCATTTCAAACATAAGGTCAGGCAGACCACTGCTGTCAACAGGAACTTGGGTGGATATTGAGGATCTGTGGGCCAGTCCCAGAAAGCAGCTGGTCTTGCTGTGATCTGGGACTTCTGTGGGAATGAGCGATTGTTACAAAGTTGAAGCAAAATGGCTGCATTGGCCTGACAGCCTTTGTCTCCCTGAGATCCCGCTTCACCCAAGTCACAAAGTGCCTAACAGTCCATTGACGGTAGCCTCCCGTACCCTGCTTGAGTCTGGAGTTGTGCAGTCTGTGCAGGCAACAGACCTTGGCTAGCACAGAGAGTACATTTCGGACTAAACAGTTGTGTGCAGACCACTGCAGCTTTTACGAGGGGATTGCAGAGGTTTATATTGGCCTGACGGCCCTTGACTCCCTCAGCTCCTGCCCCATCCAATACACAAAATACCCACTGCATGTCGATAGGCAGCTGCTCTTGCCCTGAGGTGGGTATTCAGGCCCAAAGTGGGCAACAGCTGACCTAGCTACGAGTGGAAACTCGTATGGGGAGCTACAAAGACAGCGCTGGCATGTAAACTGACACTGCAGTAGCAGAGGGAAACTTACTCAAGAGACCCAGGAGACCCAGGGTCCCTGCACCACCCTACATGCATGTCACCCAGAGGCTTATTCAGTTTCAGAGACTTACAGGCAACTGACGGGCAGTGTCAGGTCTTGAGGAGCACTGGTCTCTCTGCTAAACTGACATAGGTCAGGGACGGGGGATAACTGACCGCTGCCTACAGTGTTGTCTCTTCCACTTACTTATAGATCCAGCATAGACAACAACGATCAGTGGATCGCTTTGTAGTTCTCACTGGGTAGCCCTGAGTAATCAAAAACCATGGCTGACCTTGGCCTACTAGGGACCCTCCCAAAGTGCCACAAAACCAATTCATCTGGAGGCTGGCACCAGACTACAACGGAGCCACTCCTGCCTAGTCCCATTAATGGTATACACAAAGGGTGGTTGCACAAGTACACAAGCCTGCTAGGGCAAATTCCATTCATAGGGTCAGCCCCCACACAGCAACTCTTATGCTCTGGGTGCAGCCAGTTCCCACAATTAGTCAGCCTGAGTGTTAATCCTATCTACTGATGTACTAACAACAATAAAGGCTTGGTGACAACAGAAGATCACACACAACCACACAAAAATCATATTCAGAGCACTTAGCATAGGGGATCAGGAAGAGTGCCACTGGGTCACATAGGGCACCTTCCACATTAGGCAATCTGGCCAAGGCTGAGAGATAAAACAAATATTCCTGACACATGGAAATGAACACAGAGAAGCTAATAAATGAGAGAACAAAGAAACATGCCATGAATTAAACAACAGAAGAAACCTCCAGAAAATAAGCTAAATGAAATGGACGCAAGCAACCTACCAGAGACAGTTCAAAATAACTGTTATAAGGATGCTCAATGAACTTAGGAGGAGAATGTATGAACACAATGAGAACCTCAACAGAGAGAAAGTAAGCATAGAAAAAGGATATAGAGATCATGAAGGAAAAAAAAAAACAGACAGAAATAAAGAATACAATAACCGAAATAAAGAATACACTAGAAGAATTCAACAGTAGATTGGACGAAGCAGAAGATCAAATCAGAGAATTGGAAGACAGGTAGCAGAATACACCCAATCAGAACAATAAAAAGAACAATAATTTTAAAAAATGAGGATAGTTTAAGAGATCCTTGGAACAACATGAAGTGTAACAATATCCAGATCATAGGACTACCTGAAAGGGATGAGAGAGAGCAAGGGATTGAGAATCTATCTGCACCAAGATACATCATAATTAAAATGCCAAAGGTCAAAGACAAAAAATCTTAAAAGCAGCAAGAGAAATGCAGCTAGATACTTACAAGGGTACCCCCATAAAAACGTCTGCTGATTTTTCAATGGAAACTTTGCAGGCCAGAAGGGAATGGCAAGAAATATTCAAAGTTATGAAAAACAAGAATCTACAACCAAAAATACTCTACCCAGCAAGACTTTCATTTAAAATGAAAGATGAAATAAACAGCTTCCTAGAGAGGAAAAAGCTTAAGAAATTCATCGCCAAGAATCCAGCATTAAAGAAATGTTGAAGGGTCCTCTGTAAAAAGAGAAGAGGTCAAAAAAGAAATAGAAATGACAAATATGAATAATAAAATAGCAGTAACTATGTACCTATCAGTAATCACTTTAAATGTAAATAGATTAAATGTTCCAATCAAAAGTGTAGGGGAGCCTAATGGATAAGAAAACAAGATTCATGCATATGCTGCCTACAAGAGACCCACTTCAGATCAAATTGACACTCACAGACTGAAAGTAAGAGATGAACAAAGATATTTCATGAAATTAGAAATGAAGAAAAAGCCAGGGTAGCAATACTTATGTCAGATAAAAAGTAGACTTTACAACAGAGGCTATAATAAGAGACAAAAAAAGGGCTTTACATAAAGATAAAGGAATTGATCAATGAAGAGGACATAACCCTAGTAAACATAAATGCATCCATACTAGGAGCACCTACATACATAAAGCAATTATTGACTGACATAAAAGCAGAGATCAATAGAAACACATTCATAGTAGGGGACTTAAACACCCATTGACACCAAAAAACAGACCTTCCAGGCAAAGAATCAACAAGGAAACAATGGGCCTAAAAGACACACTAGAACAGATGAATTTAATAGATATCTTCAGAATATTTTAACCCAAAACAGCAAACATACTTTTTCTCAAGTGCACATGGAACATTTTTAAGGATATACCACATGCTAGGACACAAAACAAGTCTCAATAAATTTAAGAAGACTGAAATCATATCAACTGTTTTCTCTGATCTGATCACAATGTTATAAAACTAGAAATCAACTAAAAGAAGAAAACTGTAAAACACACAAACACATAGAGGTTAAATAACATGCTACTAAATGATGAATAGGTTATCAATGGGATCAAGGAAGAAATCAAAAGATACCTAGAGACAAATAAAAATGAAAATATAATCACTCAAAATCTATGGGGCACAGCAAAAGCAGTTCCAATAGGGAAATTCATAGCAGGCCTACCTCAAGAAACAAGAAAAAGCTCAAATAAACAATCTAAACTTACACTTAAAAGAACTAGAAAAAGAATAACAAACAAAGCCCAAAGTGAATAGAAGGAAGAAATAATGAAGATTAGAGTGGAAATAAATGAAATAGAGTCTAGAAAAAACATACAAAAGATTAATAAAACCAAGATCTGGTTCTTTGAAAGGATAAACAAAATTGACAAACCATTAAACAGACGCATCAAGGAAAAAAGTGAGAGGACTCTAATAAATAAAATCAAAAATGAAAAAGGAGAAATAACTAAGGACTCCACAGACATACAAAGGATTATAAGAAAATACTACAAGTAATTATGTGCTAACAAATTAGACATTCTGGAAGAAATGTGTACATCCCTAGAAACATACAATCTCCCAAGACTGAGTCAAGAAGAAACAGAAAATATGAACTGACTGATTACTGCCAATGAAATAGAATCAGTAATCAAAATCTCCCATAAAACAAAAGTCCTGGACCAGATGACTTCATAGGCGAATTTTACCAAACATTCAAAAAAGAATTATCACCTATTCTTCTCAAAATATTCCGAAAAATTCAAGGAGAGGGAAGAATCCCTAACTCCTTTTATGAGGCTACCTTGATTCCAAAAGCAACAAAGACATTATAAAAAAAGAAAACTATAGGCCGAGATCTTTTTTGAACATCGATGCAAAAATCCTCAACAAAATATTAGCAAACTGAATTCAACAATACATTAAAAATATCATACACCATGTCAAGTTGGATTTATTCCTGGGATGCAAGTTTGGTATGATATCCACAAATCAATTAATGTGATACACCACATTAACAAATAGAAAGATAAAAACCATGTGATCATATTGATAGATGTAGAAAAAGCATTCGACAAAATCCAACATCCATTTATGATAAAAACTTTCAGCAGAGTGGGAATAGAGGAAATATACCTCAAATAATAAAAGCCATCTATGACAAATCTACAGCTAATGTCATACTCAACAGGGAAAGGGTAAAAACATTTTCTTAAGATCAGGAACAAAACAAAGAAGCCCACTTTCACCACTTCTTTTCAACATTGTATTGGTAGTCCTGGCTATAGCAATGAGACAAGAAAGAAGTAAAACAGATCCTAATTGGAAAGAAAGAAGTAAAACTATCATTATTAGCTGATGACTTGATACTATATACAGAGAACCTTAAAGATTCCACACATACACACATAAACAAACAAACAAACAAAAAGACCTATTAGAACTGATCAATGAGTACAGTAATGTAGCAGGAGACAAAATTAATATTCATAAATTGGTTTCATTTTTCTACATTAATGATGAACTTGCAGAAAAAGAAATTAAGAAACAATCTCACTTATAATTGCATCAAAACAATAAAATACCTGGAAATAAAATTAATCAAGGAAGTAAAAGGCTTCATTTTCAGAAAATTGTCATTAAAAAAAGAAATCGAAGAGATTTGAAGAATATGTAGGTAGGAAGAATCAACACCATTAAAATGGCCATACTCCCAAAGCAATCTATAGATTTAATGCAATCCTATCAAAATACCAAGGACAATTTTCAGAAGAGCTAGACCAAATAATTGAAAATTTACATGGAACAATAAAAGATCTTGAATAGCGATGCAATCTTGAGAAAAAACAAAGTTGGAGGTATCACACTACCTGATATCAAACTATATTGTAAGGCTACAATAATCAAAACAGCATTTTATGTAAAAATAGATACACTGATCAATGGAAAAGAATATAAATAAATCCACGTGTATACATTCATTTAATCTATGACAAAGGAGGCAAGACTATACAATGAGGGAACAACAGCCTCTTCAGTAAATGACGTTGAGAAAATTGGACAGATGAATGCAAAAAAATAAAACTGGACCACCTTTTTACACCATATACAAGAATAGACTGAAATGGAATAAAGACTTAAATGTAAGACTGAAACAACAAAACTTCTAGAAGAAAACATAAGCAGTAAACTCTCTGATATTGCTACTAGTAATTTCTTTTCAGATATTTCTCCTTGGGCAAGGGAGACAAAAAAAATAAACGAATGGGACTATATCAAACTAAAGTTTTTGCATGCAAAAGAAATCTTCAACTAAACAAAAAGGCAACCTATCACATAGAAGAAGATATTCCCTTATGATACAACTCATTAGGGGTTAATGCCCCATATATATAAAGAACTCATACAACTCAACAACAACAACAACAACAACAACAACAAAATCCAATTAAAAAACGGGTAGAAGACCTGAATATATATTTCTACAAAGAGGAAATACAGATGGCCGATAAACATACAAAAAGATAATCATCAAGAAATGCAAAATTAAAATCAGGAGATACCACCTTACACTGTCAGAATGGCTTTCACTGATAAATCAAAATACAAAGGTTGTTGAGGATGTGGAGAAAAGGGCACCCTCATATGCAGTTGGTAGGATTGCAAATTGTTATAGCCACTATGGAAAACGGTATGGAGATTCCTCAAAAAATTAAAAATGGATCTACTTTTTGATCCAGCAATTGTAGTTCTGGGTATTTATCCAAAGAAAAACCAAAACAATAATTTGTAAATATCTATGCATCTCTATGTTTATGGCAGTCTTACTCACAATAGCCACGATATGGAAGCAACTCATCAACAGACCATTAGATAAAGAAGTTATGTTTCATATATACAATGGAATGTTACTCAGCCATAAAAAAATTAAATCCTACTATTTGCAACAACATAAATGGACCTAGACGTTATTATGCTGAGTGCAATAAGTCAAAGATAAATACCATAAGATTTCATTTATATGCAAAATCTAAGGAACAAAAAGAACAAACTAATCAAAAACAGACTCAAAATATAGAGTATGATCTGGTGACAGCTAGAGGGGAGAGAGGTTAGAGGGTTGGGAGAAAGGGATGAAGCATTAAAGAAGTACAAGTTAGTAGTTGGTAGACAGTCATGGGGATGGGGAGCATGGCATAGCGAATGCAATAAGCAGCAATGTAATGACTATATAGAGAGCCAGAGGGAAAATAGAGTAATCAGGGGGATCGTTTCATAAACTATAAATGTCTAACCAAATACTTTATACTTGAAAGTAATAATAAAATAAAAATAACATGTTAAAAAAAAAAAAAGAAGAGACAAGTGGCAGCAAGGATGCAAAGAAAAGGGAGCATTTGTGCACTATTGCTGGATATGTTAAATTGGTTCAGCCATCAAAAAAAAAAAAACAACAATATGAGAGTTACTCAAAAAATTAAAAATAAAATTACCATATGATCCAGTAGTCATACTTCTAGGTGTATATCCAAAGGAAATAAATTACTATCACAAGGAGATATCACAGTCCTGTGTTCATTGCTTCATTATTCACAATTGACAAGATATGAAAAATACCTGTGTTCATCTACAAATGAATGGGTAAAGAAGATGTAATATAATACATACAATGGTATTTCTTCAGCTATGAAAACAGCAAATTCTGACAGTTGCAACAAAAGGGATGGACCTTGAGCACATTATGCTAAGTGAAATAAGTCAGACAGGAAAACAAGTACTGTATGTTCTCTCTTACATGTGGAATTTTAAAAAGGCTGAACTCATAGAATCAGAAAGTAGAGTAGTGGTTGCTAAGCATTTGTGGGTGGGGAAAAGGGGAAGATGTTCCTCAAAGGGTACAAACTGAGTTCTAAGACAAATAAGTTCTGGGAATCTAATATACAGCATGATGATTATATTTTACAATACTGTATTATATACTTAAAAATTACTAAGAGAGGAAACTTAAATGTTATCACCAAAAAAACATAATTAGAGGTATGGAAATATTAACTAACGCTGCTGTGGTAATCATTTCATAATATAAAATTAACATGTTGTACACCTTGATTTACACAGTTAGGAGGGGCAAAGACACAAACTGGGTCGGATACCACCCTCGGGTGAGTTATATCTCAAGAACCTGAAAAAAGAATAATGCTACATTGACATGTCAATGACGTGAATAACTGCTTATGACTAGACAATTTTACCATAGAACTATTCCTCCAAATATGATATTGTGATCCTATGGTATTGTAACATTTACACATTCACAAGGAATTTTGTGCAAAATTGTCATGTGTACATCTAATTATCTCAAGTCGATATTCATAACAAATTCTAAAAAAAAAAAAAAAAAAAAAAAAAAAAAAAAACCGAAAAAGTACCAGCATGTCGGGACCAAAAAATGCCTAGGCTGTGGTTAAAACAGAAAGATAAAAATAGTAATGGGTCCAGATGCCTGCTAAAAGATTTGTTATTTTCTTCTGCTGGAATATAAATAATCTGTCCATAAAATACACAGACAAGCTGGAACCTTTCCTCCAGTCTTTTTTAAAAGGGATTTGTAGAATTGTTTTATCCTTACATTGTACCTATTACTATGTCAAAACAGTTTACTGGGAATCTCTATTACTAACTTGTTATTTTAATATGAAACTGAATAATTTAAATATTTCATATATGCATTATAAAAGTACCTACTCAAGAATTAAAGCCTCTAATATTGTTTACTATTTTACTGTTGAGGTTTTATTACTTAAAATAACATATGTCATTATTTTATTTGAAGATATTTATTGGAAGATAAATCTGTTTTGGTGTAGGGTTTATTTGCCGTGTGTTATTCAACTAAATCTATAATATAGAGTTCCAAAGATATTTTTAATAGCCTATTGTACACATCTGCTGTCTCTGATCTTTTGACATTCCTATGTAGTGCATTTATTCATTTTGCTTTGTCCCTCAAAACATTACTTTTATGCTTTGTAGTTCTGCATCATGACTCCTTGGTGGTCTTGAACAAGCATGGATGAATCATTGTATTGGCACCATAATAAAGATAATTGTTTTATACATTCAGGGTGGACAATTCTATCAAAACAGTGACCTACTGGTGTTTTGAAATAAAGAAAGAGACATCATGATGAAATCTGAGAAGTAGCTGCCATGTTAATCCATGTCACTTCCCTTATGGGAGAAATAGTGGTGATGAGTTCATATAGTTTTTTGTTTTTGTTTTTTTTTTTTGGTCAAACTGTCTCTGCATTCACATTTCAGCTTTATTGTTTATTAGCTATATCATTTTATCAGTTAATCAATATCCTAGATCTTTATAATTCCTTTCATCTCATCTTTCTGACAATTAATAAGTAAATAAATAAATAATTATTTAAGCTAGGAAAAGAAATTTTGGAAAAACCCAAATACTTGATTTCTCTGTTCTCTTATAAGGTTGTTTTTCACTGATGAATAAAATCTCACAACAGAATAGATGAGAGAAATTAAATATTCATGATCAATAATCTAGCTGTCTATACATTTTACTATGCATTTATAGTCCATGAATTATAAAATGTTACATTCTTATTCAGTCTCTTTAAATATCCATGCATCACCTCAATCCCCACCCTATATGTCTCTCCCACTGACATTATTATCTCTAATATACTTTTACAGGTACCTTGAGTTGTCAGATATAAACTCTCTCAACCTCCAAATATAAGTACATCTTTACTCAAATTATTCTATTTGTTTAAACAAAGAAAAATTTTGGTCCTCCAGGTATATTCTCTCTGAGTAGTGGTACCTCTGTGAATAAATGAGAAACCAAGGATGAAAACAAAGCCTCATATCTGACATTTTCATATTATCTCCCTAGACATCCACTCATCAATGTCATTTATCAATAATTTCTATATAGCTTCAATTATTAAAAATTATAGTAAAGATTCAGAAGAGTACATATTAAAAGTGTATGGCTGGGTTGATTTTTTTCTGAAATTGACAAAACTGCTGTTGGATTTTTTTTCAACTGTTTCTGTCTATATCTATTTAATCATAAATCGTCTTTCTTCATCTATTCATGTAATGAAAGATAGCTGTTCATAGAATGTAGTTACATCTTGAATTCCTAGAGTAAATCCTATTGATTATAATATATGATCTTTTTTATAAATGTCTAAATTTGATTTACTAACACTTTTCAAAAGATATTTATATTTACATTCAGGAGGGATACTGGTCTTCAGTTTTTTGTTCATAATATTTTGTCTAATTTTCATGTAATATGAAGCCAAAATAAAATGATTCAAGGATGTGTTCTTTCATTTTCTATTTTTCTGGAAGATTTTTTTATAGAATTGTGTGTGTGTGTGTGTGTGTGTGTGTGTGTGTTTCTCAAATGTTTGATAGAATTCTACAATCAGGCAGTGTTTCTTTGTGGGAAGGTTTTTAATCATTAATTTAATTTTTTAAAATATATATAAGGATATTCAAATTAATAATAGCTTTCTTAAGTGAGATTTGATAGTTTCTTTTTAGAAATTTAAGTTATCAAATTTATTGGCATAAAGTAATTCACAATATTCCTTTGTTATTTTTTATCTCTAGGATCAGTAGTTGTAGGTCATACTGGAAACTTTTTTTTTTAATAATTTTTTTTAATTAACAAATTTTAACGATCCTCCAAAATTGTAAACATAGCTTTCAGTCATTGTATATTTTCATCCTTTATTTAATTTTATTATTTAATTTTCCTTATTGTTCTGATATTTAATTGTTTGAAATTTATGTCAGTGAATGAAATGAGGTGGAAATGTCAATTATTCCCTAATCTTCCCCAGTAAAATAGCTAATTGCTATAATGTACTTTTTTCTAATTTATCTTTTCTTCATTGATTTGAATTTCTACATTCATTATATACTAAATTTGTATGTACCTCTATGTCTGTTTCAGAATATATGATGCTAGTTCATTGGTCTGATTCATTTTTATTTTATTACCATATGATTTTAATCACTATCACATACTTCTCTTGTGGATCATTCTTTCTTTCTTCTTCATCCAAGTTGTCTTTGCATTTCTTTGTCTTTGCTATTACCTCCTTAATTAATTTTAAAAATAGATTGTCAATTTCACTCAGAGAAAAAAATCCATTATAAATCTAAATAGGTTTGCACTGAAATAAAGATTATTTGAGAATTATTGACATAATTTTAATGATTATTTTTTATTTACACCTCAAATATTTTAAGAAAGTTATGTTTTCTATATTATAGACATTTGTTCTCTCTTACGTAATATTAAACTTTATTTTTCTTTACATTGACTGGTGCTAATGCACTTACTAGGAATATATCAATGCAGCTGTTATATTGGTGGTAATTTTACCTAATAGTTGGAGTTTGGCTTTGGTCCTAGAAAATTTGATTTCAGATTCTATGGTTTTAACATTATTAGCATTGTATACAAAATTGGGAGGACAAATTGAAAAAGGTTTTAAAAAACCAAATGTTATAAGAAGCAAATTTTATTCTCCAGGTCTGGGTTGTCCAATACAGTAGCCATATATGTCTACTGAGCAAATTAAAGCATGACTGCTATGATGGAGAAAGAATTAATTTTAGTTTACCCAAATATATATTTAAAAGTGAGAAATATAATTTCGTATTAAATAAACAAGTTTATTGTTTTGTTAGACATACATTTCCCCTTAACTATTGAATTATGTAAGATGTTTTTATTATATTATTGCACTTTCTATTATTACATATAAACATATCACAAAACTAGTCAATGTGAATAAATTGATTCAGTTCAAGTGATGTTTCTCTGTGCAATGATATACCATTGTAATATTTTATGAACACAGCACAAGTTACAGCGATACCTATGTAAATTAAGATTGACAATTAAATTCAAATACTAATTGTTTTAGTTAAGGTATCTTTAAGTTATTTTCTAGTTTAACAAAATAGACCAGTTACAGTATGTAAGATCAAGTAGTTCTGCAGAAGTTCCTCTAAAACTGTAAAATAAAGACAAAAGTAGAATGAAAGAAGGTAGGTATGAATTTTGGTATGGATGGCAATTGCAATTTGCTGCAACAGAGAAAAAAAAAAGATTTATAAATATTCCATAAAATTTTATATGTATAACAGAAACAAAGTATTTAGACATTTTTAGCAAATGTATAGTGAATTTGATAAAAGAGTCTTCTCAATAGACAGAAAATACCAACAAACTTGGTTGTCTAAAACCAAAATTAAATATCCAACAAAAAATTTAAAAAATTATAAACAGGATCTGAGCCTATAACTATGGACAGCTAAGAAATGGTTTTAATTTTTGCATAAAAATGAAAACATATCTAGAGGGTGTATCAGTTGGGGTTCAACCAGAGAGACACAAGAGGAAATATGTGTGGGTATGCACATACGTATATATTGAGAGAGAATCATGGTTCTCAACATTTTCTGTCTGACTTATAAATGAATATTCTTAAATAAAAATACTAGCAGATATGATCCAACTGAACAAAGAAAAGTAAATCATATTATTGTAGAGCTTATTCTAAGAGTATAATATGAGGACATTAATTAATAAAATCTAGTATAATAATAGAGTCAACGGGAAAATGTTCCACCTCTGTAGATGTAGAAAAGGTATTTGAAAGCATCAACACCTATTCACATTTAAAAACAAGAAACTCATTAAAATAGGAATATAAAAAAAGAGAGAGAAGAAGTTGGCTAAACAAGTCCAAATCCAAAGAGCAAACTATTAAAGAAAGGAAGAAATTATTAGCAGACTGAAAGTTACAGACAACTAACTACAAGTGAAGGTGGAAGCTGTTGTCCATAGGTCAACTTTCTGTCTGTCTCTTTATCTCATTCTACCTCTCTTGGGGAACCCTCAGCCATATTTTAAGGACTTTAACTGATTTATTCAGGTCCAGCAAGATTAACCAGTATAATTCCCCTTAAAGTCAACTGATTAGTTATTTAAATTACATTTGCAAATCTTAACAGCAACAACTAGATTAATGTTTGACTGAATAACTGGGATCTTAACTTATCCAAATGTTACCTCTGGGTTGATGTGAAATCTGGCGTTGCCCTAGCAACATGCAGGTGGAAATGTGGTGTGCCTCAGTTCTTTCCCACTGATATAGCAAAGAATTACAGCTTAGAAAGATGCTGAAGAAGTAAGATTTATTGAAAGTTCATTGTAAAAGGAGATGGGCTGCACTAAGGAAGGCTGCAGCCTTGGAGTTTGGGAGGTGAAAAGATAAGACAGAATAGGCTGCAAGGGAGGAGGAGAAGGTTTTCAGAGAAGAGCGCTGTAACAACGCAGAAGTGGGAAGATCTATTTATATTTGGGCCATGGGATGGGATGTCCTAGATGATCCCTATGTGAGGTTACCTCGACTGACAATTGGTTTCTATCTAACACTTTGCCTACTGCATGTGTGCATACCCAGAATTCAGTCTATTATAATTAGATATTAGATATTAGAATTTCCAGGCATAGTCATGATATTATAATGATGGTATAGTGAGGCTGAGTTTGTGGGAAGGTTAGGGTAGTACTTTCTGCACATTTGTGGCTGGTTTAGCCAGAATCTTTTATGATCTTTGTGCTCTAGGATTTAGGGTAATTTATAACCTTAAAAGTGAGGTGTTTTGTTTTTTTTTTGTTGTTTTTTTTGTTTTTTCTGGGAGGTCCTCGAGGAAGGTCTTTAAAGGAGGTTTCTATGGTTACAGAGCTGGGCCTTCACTCTTGTCACTCATGCTTGACTAACTACCTAACACATTCTGACACACAAAAAAGACCATCATAGATGAAGAGATGGTAAAAAAATATATATATATATTATTTCAGTTATTTTCAACAAACCACAAAATTATTTCTTAGAGAATAGTAGAGTTTTCTAACAGTTTCAAAAATCTAACAAAAATTACAAGTTTTTTTGCTTTAGATTTAAATGAGTTATGACAGATATTGCCTTATTAATTCTTTGGCTACATTTGTCTTAAAGAACTTCCAAATTTATAAAAATGTTATAAATTTATAACCTAATAATTGAAAGTGGTGCAGAAATATGTTTTTTTTCCTTCTGTGAAAAATAATTCTAACCTCATGCAAAAAATAAAAATAAATCCTATCACAATGGCCAATGTTCTAGCTATGTTAAGTAAAATCTGGATATATTGGAATTTGTAAAGAAAAGACTAATGTTTCCCTTATTGCTATATTCTACTGTGTGATATATGTTGAAAACTAAAAATATTTATATTTACTTTTTGAATCAGACTATAAAAAGTGGCATAGCTACTATTGTTTAAATTATTCATTATGTACATGCAAATGCAAGAAATAATCCAATCAAACTGCAGAAATGTTTTTTAAAAATTACATATTTTATTGAGTTGTGGAAGAGTTTTGTAAGATTTACTGACTGTTAACTCCAACTTAAGATTCTTTTTTTAAATCAAAAGAATGTTTGTGAAATATTTAATATCAAAGAAAATAGGTTAATGGTAATATGGTTTGTATTTTTTACTGTTACACTGTTATGAACAAGCCAAATTTCTACCTTAAAGAAAGAAAAAAGATTTTTTGTGACCAAGATAGAAAAGTAGAGAAATTTATGTTGACATTAAAACATTGTATAACATAAATCAACAATAAAGCTCTTATGCATTATCCAAAAGATCAAACTGTAGAAAATGTCATTGTAATAAATAAATTATGTAAATTAGCTACAAATCTAAATGAGAGAAATGAAGAAATGCTTTGTAGATATTGATAAATTTAGATTTACTTTTTCAATTCATACAGTATTCATTTTCATTCAATGTCGAGTTGAAACAAAAATAAGTGAATTAACTTACCCAATACAATATACAAATGATATATTATTGAACTGTACTCTTGAATTCTATATAATTTTATTAACCAGTGTCACCTCAAAAAGTTTAATAAAAAACACTGGGAAAATAAATGTTTTATTGTAAAAAATAAAAATAAAAAAGTAGATCCAAAATTAACCCAGCTATAATTTTGAAACTGGTATCCTTTTGCTTTAAAGTTCAATCTATCTTCTAAAAAATCGACTACTTTTATGAAAGTGTATATAAATATCAAAAGAAGAATTATTTTTTGTATTTAATTCAGTTATTGGAAAATATGTATCTGTTTGAAATAACAGGTATGTGAATGTATTTTCAAATGTAAATTTTATGAAATCTAAATACAGAAGCAATATTTCTGTTGAATGTTTATAGTGTTCAAATTAAGGTGTTTGAAACACACTAATTTCAGAGATTTAGTGTGAAATATAATGTGAAACAACTCATTAATAGCTTTTCTATTGATTATATGTTGAAATGATAATATTTCAATATGCAGTTGATCCTTGAACAACTGCATGGGTCCACTTATATGTGGATTTTTTTCAACAAATATAGTTTATCCCCAAATCCCTGGGTTTTGAATCAACAGATTCAACCAACCAAAATGTTGTTTTAATTCACAGTTGAGAATCTACAGCTGCAGAGAGCCACTGTATGCATTGTTCTACGACATTTTATATAAAGGACTTGAGCATCCAATGATTTTGGTATCTGCAGAGGTCCAAGAACAAATCTCCAGGCATACCAAGGAACACTTGAAGTTTGGAGGGAGTCAAAAGTTAAATATGGATTTTCAACTGTATGGGGGTCGGTGATCCTAACCCTTATGTTGTTCAAGAGTGAAGTGTATAGGGTTAAATAAAATCTATTATTAAAATTCATTAACTTGTTTATTTTTAACATTTTTAATATGACCACTAGGACTTTTAAAACTACAGTAGTAGCTTATATTTGTACTGGCAGCACTGCTCTAGACAATTGTAGTCTATAAAGAAATTTCACATCTCTGTGTTGGAATGATGAAGAATTACTGAGAGCACAAGACTAAGAGAATTTCATAAATATCTTTTGCATTTTTGTTCAATTTTATTCCTAAAGATATGTAACTTCATTTTAAATGCAAATAGCACTTCTTAGGCCACTGAAATTATCAAGCCATTGTGTTATAAATGTGATAAAAATACAAATTAAAAAAATCCTCACATTGAGGAATTTTGTCATTCTATAAAAGGCAAAGAATGAAACACACATACACGTGTGCACACACACACTTAAAGAGAACTAAAAGTCCTGTCTCCTAACTTAATAAAATACTCTGAAAATTAATTATTTAAAAGAAGTCCTGACATCTTACAGCTATGTCTTAGGTTTTGAAGAGGCTGATCTATTCTCTTAGGAATACGTTGGGAGCATACTTACAAAATAAACAGTTTGATTAAGTCTTCACTGTACATATACTTTACTATTTCATAAAATCTGATGTCTTTCTGAGGAAACAAAACACAATTAAGGACAAACCTACTCAAAAGCATAAAACTATGCAGATAATATTGTATCTACAAAAACACTGTACTTGAGGACTTAACGGTGGGGTCAAGGAGGAGCACAGTCTGAATTGCTACTCTTCTTTGCTTCCAAAAAAATGTCTCTTACTGTGTCAAAATGTCATTAGCCACTAACTTTCACAGGGTTGCTCTTGCAAATGACTTCAAAGTTTAACTGTAACTCCTCCTTTTTAAATATTTTACATATTTTAGAAAAAAATAACTATATTATATATACAAAAAAGTGCCAATGAACACTAATAGAAAAGTGAAAATTTAGTAATAAAACATTCTCTTTAATACTCTGTAGTCACATTCCATACTCCCTACTATCAGATGTCCTGGAACTACTACTCCAGGCCATCTGATAACCTTCTTCTTAGTTTTCTTTTTACGTAATTTATGAATGTTTCTCTATATCATATAGTTTAATATTGTTTTGAACATTTTATGAATCGAATCATACTGTATGAATTCTTTTTTACTTTTGACTCATTGCTCAAACTTACATATATGAGATTCATCTAATGTTATTGCATGTAGCTGTTATTTTAGTCATTCTATTTAATTATAGTATTTCATTGTACAACTATGCCACAATTTATTAACTTTTTCATTGTTGAACATTTAGGCTCATTGATGAATTTCATTCACATTTCCTGCCACTGAAGTTTAAGCATGGTGTTTTAAAGCGTTTATTCTAACTTACTTTTGTTTTCTTTGTATTTTCAGCTATTATTTAACATTATTTTCAGACTCATATTTTCTGTAAACTAATGAATAATTTTGTCATGTGGTAGTTATAAAAAGTAAGATGTTGGTTCAAAATAGAATATACCCTGTAGCTCACAACCAGGAACTCATAATGTCTCTCTAGAAAAAAGCTTATAATAATGCTAAATATTTAGATCAATGAATTGAGAAACCTAGGAGAAACAGAAATTATTTTAAAGAGAGATGGAGAAAATTCTACTAATGTTCAATTTTTAGAATTCCAGCTTTAAATGAAATTAGGGCACACTAAAACAGAAAGAAAATTCATGTTCCCTTAAGTATATTTCCTGTTATATAGCAAACGAGTGACTGTATGTTACAGTAATTTATTACATGTGGATTGTGAACTAGATTTGAATTATATTACATGTGTGTAAAATGGCTCCACTAATATTAAACCTCAGAAATGTAAACAACCTGTTTTGCCGAACTGAAAATGTTTACCCCAAGAGTGAAATTGTTTTGATCAAGAGTGATAACCAGACACCCATGCGCCTGGCTGATAAGACACTGAAGACGTCACCGCTACACATAAAATCTCCAGGACTCTCTGCCTGAATCAGAGCACTCTCTCTCTGTCTCACAAGAGCTTGTCTCTCTGTCCCTTGATTTCCTTCTTGGCCCAAGACTCTGTCCATCTGAGAGGCCTCTTTGCCGACCAATGGTGATTGACCGGCAACTAGCCAGAGCAGATTCCGCACTCCGTTCCTGCTCAGCGTGTGTCTGTCTCAGCCAGCATCGCCAGGTGGTCTGTTAGGACTGAAAACCATCAGGATCTGGTATGAATAAGCCCTAGCATGCTTGCAATCTTATTTGTTTGTGTGTCTGCATCCTTACTTAGTTGTTGTCTCGCTGGGCTCTTCATATTTAAGTATATTAAGCAAAGTGCTATTGCGGGTTTGAACTGGCTTAAGGGCCTTAAGGAACAAGCAAAGCCACCTGTGCATAAGTACAAGAAAAAGAGTGACTTGGACACTGTATCCAAGAGATAATGGAGTGTCTGATACTTATACCTATGCAAATCTGATCTGTAAATATTTATTTCTATTGTTTTGCACGTGTAGTACTCACATAGTCTAGCTTTTTATGTCATTAAGCATAAAGTGTAATATGGTATTAATAAGTAAAGAAATAAGCAAATTGCTTAGAATCACTTAATTTTCTCCACAGATACTTATTACACAGCTTTTTATGAAAGATTTCTTGTCATTCTTGGGAGTATCACTGGCTCTTTTCTCACAGATGCATACTTTATTAAGGAAATAAAAATCGTATAAGAAAACCAGCAATTGAAATATCAGGAGGTGGAAGATCCACTGCCAGGATGAGGAGGTCATAAACCCAAATCCCAGTGAATCAGATTTAAATGGTGAAAACTATATTTAAAAAAACTAACATCTCTAGAAATTGCCCTAAACACATAGAACAAATAAGTAAACATTTACTCAAGATAATCTAATAAATCTTGGTAAAAACTGTGAGAGTCTGTGGCACTTAAGCTATGAGCTTCTCACACTGTCTCTCCCCATTCCAGTCCTCACCAACAAGTGAAACAGATGCTTCATTCCAAGCAAATTTATCAAGAAGATGACTTTATAATCTCTTCAGCTCCAATCCAGGAATATGGAATCTGCCTAGGAGAGACAAACTTCCAACATTTCTCATTACTTCTCACTCAGAAATTACCTCTTCTATCTATCACTCAATTATAGGGGAAGATCTACTTCAGGAACAGCAGGCCAAGAACACCAGGGCTTTATTTACCCTCGACCTGGTTCACTCATAGGGCAGAGGTTCCACACTTGGAGAAGCAATTTCAGAAAACCAGAGGCTACTACCCTCAGAGGCATACTGCTTAACAAGTAGCAGTGTCAGTCTAAGAGTAGCAAAGTACTCTTGCCACAGGCAACTCCACAGCAGTGAGTAACTCAGGATTTGGCCCAGGAAGAGAGGAATGTAAGCCAAAGCAAACCAAATAAAAATATAGAGATCCAGTGCTGTCTACAAAGAAGCTTACTTTACATAGAACACAGTGGGAGGAAGATGAATCCTAAGGGTGTTTTCAAAAACAATGAAGATGTTGGGGGTAATTAACAGGATATTTTCAACTCAATGAGAGCAAAGAGCTAAATCAGGCCAGTTATAGTTTATCAGAGAGACTAACCAAAGAGACAGCCACCCAGATAATATAATATAGAGAGACATATACGTATATATGTACACACACAATAGAATATAATTCTGTTAGGTAGCTAGTCAGGCATGAGACACAGGAGCCAATGCCCAGCTCTGTAACCATAGAAACTTCCCTTGAAGACCTTCCTTAAGGACCTCCTAGAAACACCTCACTTTTAGGGTTATAATAACCCAAATCCTAGAGTATAAAGATCATAAAAGCTGCTGGCTAAATCAGCTGCAAATGCATGTGTAAAAATATTGCCCCTAACTTCAGCCTTATATACCATCATAATAATATCCTGACCATGCCTAGAAATTCATAAGTCTAATTATAACACTGAATTCTAGGTAAGCACACATGCAGTAGGCAAAGTGTTATATAGCAGCTGTCAGTCAAGGTGACCTCACATACAGATCATCTAGGCCTGCCCATCAAGGCCCAAATATAAACAGACTATTGTGGTCCGATCAAATCTAAGACCACAAAGCCAATGGAGATGAATTATGAGCCTTTATTAGCCAGCCAGAGACTGACTCTCTACCAAGCAGGGTTAGAGGAGATCAGTCCCTAGCTTTCAGAGGAGGCAGAGGATAAAGCCTAAAACCACATCAAAGAAGCAAGCAGGTTTATAGAAGCATAAATTGGCCATTAGCATATCTTTGCACAGAATATCTCCTAGAACTACACCCTGGTTAAACATTAAACAAGCAAGCAGATTATAGAAGCAGAAGTTGGCCATCTGAAAATTTTCTACTCTTAACACAGACCTTCCCACTTCTGCATTGTTACAGTTCTCTCAGCTGGAGACCTGCTCCTCCCTGTGGGGTGTACAATCCTATCTCTTTATCGCCTGAATTCTACAGAGCTGAAGCCTTCCTTAGCTTGACCTATCTCCTTCTAAAATGTACTTTCATCAAATCTTACTTTTTCTCAATCTTACAGACCTGTAATTCTTTACTGCATCAGTGGGGAAGAACTGAAGAACAGCACACAAGGCCACCGTCCACCATACTCCACTATCCACCTCCTCCTCCTCCTCCTCCATGCCGCTGGGGCGATGCTGGATTTCACACCACTCCAGCAATGACAATTCAGCCATAAAAAAGAAAGAAATCCTGCATTTTACACAAAATGGACGAACCTTGAGAATATTATAAGAGAAATAAATCAGACAAAGAAAAGCAAATACTGTATATTCTCACTTATATTGGAATCTGAAAAAGCTGAATTCATAAAAGTAGAGTCTAGAATGTGTGGTATCAGAGCTGAGGGCAGGGGAAATGGGGAGATGTTAGTTAAAAGGTAAGAACTTCAAGCTATAAAATAAATATTTTCTGAGTATCTAATGTATGGCATTGTGACTATAATTAATAGTACTGTATTAAATATTTGAAAGTTGTTAAAAAAATTTATCTGAAATGTTACACCACAAAAAAAAATTGGTATGTGAGGTGAAAGATATATTAACTAATCTAATTGCGGTAATCATTTCACAATATATGTGTATAAAATCATCATGTTGTACACCTTAAGCTTGCATATGTTATATGTTTATAATCTCAATCAAGCTGGAGGAAAAATAAAGATCAATCAGTAAACAGTTTAATGGTTCCCAGAGGAAAAGCGGAGAGAGAGGTAGATAAGGGTAAAGGGGGTCAAATACATGATGGTGACAAATTCGACTTTGGGTGGTGAACACACAGTGCAATATACAGATGATATATTACTGAATTGTACACTTGAAACTTACAGAATTTTATTAACCACTATCATCTTAATAAATTTAATAAAAATAAATAAATAAAAGAAAAATAGAACAACCAGCTGAAAATGTGGAGACAGCTGAGTACAATGCCAACAAAAGGAGAGTGTTTAACAAAGAGATCAAGGAAAAAGACAGTTAAAGTGATCCCTGATAAAAGTAATTGTAATCCCAGGGTGACTTTTCAGGCCAAGGCTATATCCTCTAAAGACAGAAATCAAAAGATTCAAAATGCAGGGGAAATAGACTTCCCTTAAAAATATCTAGCCAAGTCACCAGACAAATAAACAAGCAAACAACAAAACAACAACAACAACAACATTGGGGTAATATTATAATATTCAGAGTTGTTATCTTAAATGTCCAATTTTTTAGCAAAAAAAAAAAAAGCATGATGCATACAAAGGAACAGGAAAGTATGATCCATATATAGCAGAAAAAAATCAAGAAGCAGGAACAGAGGCTAACTGTGAAAAGTCCCTATATTTAATAAATAAACACTTTAAATCAGCTATTATAAACATGTTCTAAGAACTATAGGAAACCATGCTTAAAGAAATAAAGAAAGGTATGATGACAATGTCTCATAAAATAGAGAATCTGAATATAGGGACAGACACTATTTTGGATATTAGTATTTGGAAAGTACATTAAATGAAATGGAAAAAAATCTACTAGAGATAATAGATTTAAATTGGCATAAGAAAGATCAGTAAACTTGATGATAGGTCACTAGAGGTTATCCAATCAAAGGATAGAGAGAAAAAGAAAGAAAAAATGAACAGTACCCCAGAAAAATCTGTGACACCATTAAATCAACCAACACATATGTGTATCCAAGATAACTTGAATCAACAAGAACAATGAACAAATCTATTTATTTAGTAAATAAAGTAATGTAGTTGCTCACCTTGTTCTCTTGGCTTTTTAAAAAGATATAATATTATACAAAATAATATGAAATTGCATTTATAGCATATAATATATATTACATTAACAGCACAAAAAGGGGGAAGAGGCAAAAAAGAGCTGTATAAGAATAACATTTCTACATCTTACCAGAATTTAGTATAAATCTGAAGTGGATTATAAAATAAGATGTATATGGTAAGCCACAGAGCAACCGCAAAAAAAAAATAGCTTTAAAATATAATGAGACAATCCTTAACACAGATAAACGCTACACTAAAAAATATTCATTTAGTGGAAAATAAAGGAGTAAAGAAGAAAGGAGTAAAAAAGAAAGGAGTAAAGAGAGAGGAAAAACATAAAAAAATGTGGAAAACAAATCTAAAATGGCAGACATAATCCACCATCAATCGGATAATTAAATGTGAAAGAGTTAAACAATGCAATCAAAATGTAGTTTATCAGAGAGGATTAAAAACATGACTAAACTCTATGTTGTTTATAGTAGACACACTTTAAATGTAATGCTAAAAACATTGAAAATAAAATAGGAAAAGATATGCCATGCAAAAAAGCAAAAATAAGAAAGCTCAAGTGTTATACAGATATCAGACGAAATGACTTTAAAACCAAACATGCATTAGAGATAAAGTCATTTTGTAATAATAAAATAATCAATCTATAAGAAAGATATAACATTATAAACATACATTTTCCCAATAACGAAGACTCAAAATGCACAATGCAAAAACTGATAGTACTGAAGGGAGAAATATGCAATTCAATTATAATATTTAGAGAGTTCAATAGCCTTCTTTAAGTAATAAATAGGACAACCAGTCAGAAGATCAAGAAAATTGAAGACTTAAAAACATCATCAAACAACTAGATCTAACAAAGCGCTCCACCTGAAAACAGCAGAATACACATTCTTCTCAAGTACCTAAGGAAAATCCTATGGAATAGACCTTATTCTAGGCTATAAAATAATCTTCAATAATTTAAAATATTAAAATCATACAAATATGTTCCCTGATATTATTAAGTGAAATTAGAAATCAATAACAAAAAATTGGGGGATTCACAACATGTGGAAATTAACATGCTTTTCTAAATAATCGATGGGTTAAAAAAGAAATTATAAAGAAATAAAAATACTTTGAGATAAATGAAAATGAAAACATGATATACCCAAACTCACTAGATATAAGACTGCCTCACAGCTATAATTGCTTATATCAAGAAAAAAGACTTATTTCATCAATAATCTAACTTTTTAAATTAAGTAACTGGAAAAAGAAGAACAAATTAAATCTAAAGCAAGAGGATGATAATCATAAACATTAAATTGGAAATTAAGAAAATTGAGAATAGAAAACAATAAAAAGTCAAGAAAACCAAAAGTTGATTATTTGTAATTACAACAAAATGGGCAAAACTTTAAGTAGATTTATATAAAAAAAAAATTCAAATTACTAAAATCAAGAGTAAAAAAACAGTCATTATTTTGATCTTATAGAAATAAAACGATTATGTGAACCTTCTTTGAACAACTGTACACAAACTAAATGACTTGGATAAAATAATTTGTCCAGTAATTTCCCAGAAAGACAGAAACTGCCAAAGTTGATTCAAAAAGAAATAGAAAAATCTGAATAAAATTATACAAAATACAGAGATTAAATTAGTAGTAAAAGTATTTTCTGCACAAAAAGCCAAGGACCTGACGGATTCAATGGCACACACTACTAAACATAAGAATAATCAATAGTTCCCAGCTTATTCTGTCCAGTATTACTGTGGTACCAAAACCAGAAAAATGTATCACAAGAAAAGAAAACTAGAGACTAAATTATCCTATTATTACACATGAAAATCCTCAACAAAATTCCAGCAAACCAAATCCAGTGACATACAAAAAGCAATATACAACACCATCGAGTGGCTTTGCTGAAGGGACGAAAAACTGATTTAACATCCAAATATCAATTAATGTAACATACAACATGACTAGAATAAAGGATAAAAACCCACATGAGCATTCAATAAATTATGGCTTTTATTTTCATGTTTTAAGATAGCTTCATCATACCAAGTTTCAGAGAGCAGGAGATAGAAATCATAGGCACGTGTCCATTCTTTTAAGGATACTTCTAGAAATCCACATGTTTCTTCTCTTCTGCTTATCCAATTTGTCAAACTAATTGAAAGACATGAAAATATTGTAATAACTTTGAAGAATTGAGGCTTTTATCTAGGCAGCAAATTTGGGAGGCAATTAACAACAGTGTAAGCTTCAGAAAATAATAATTGAAGTTCCTTTAGAAAAGACCATGATTATTCACAAAGAGTGAATAGAATGACAAGAGAAAAGAGACTACAGGGAAGAGGAAAGCTAATATTAAAGATACAAGCAGATTTGCAAGAAAGAAAATCTCAGAGACATAATCAGGAAGCTGTGGGTCAGACTAATTAAACTATTGAATACGAACATCCATAATCAACCAAAGTTCTAATATTAAAACAGCATTAAAATTTAACTTAAAAATTTCAAATTAAGGCCAGATGAATTTCAATCACCTGGCTGCATTATGGTTTCTTTGGTCCCAGAAAATTGATTTAAATATTAAGCAAATATAATTATAAATGTATAGGCATTTGCAGTCATACTATAAAGAACTTCTTAGAATTAAAAGAAAAGAGGGAAAGAATGTGGCATTTCTCTGTCTCTCTCCTCTCTCTCTCTCTCTCTACATGTGTGTGTGTATACATATATGTGTGTGTATACATATGTATACATACTATATCTACACGTGTATATACACACATATATGTAAAATTATACAAATATGTAATATTAATGACATTTAATGTAATATTAAAGAAAGAAAAGAAAGAATCCAAACATCGATAATTTTAAGTTAATTTATCCTGTCTTCCTTATATTTAACATTCAGAAAGCAAATTAGTGCCTGTTTTAACTTACACTACTCAGAGACTCTACATGCTGTGTACACAGAGGAATGGAGCACTAAACATTTATTTAGTGAAATGATCAGATAGCTTTGCATGTACTAACTTATTGAACCTTCATCTATCAGATTGGAACAAATATTATCTCTATTATGTAGCTGAGGCAAGTGAAGAACAACGAAATTAAGTAAAGTCCCTAAAATCAAACAGCTGCATCTTGTAAATGACAGAGCCAGGACCTAACCTTGCTCATCTGGCCCCTGAGCCTTTTCTCTCAAATATTTTACTACACACTCCACCCACGTAAATTGAACATTGAGAAAAATTAGGGCTTCTTTTGTTGTTATGGAAGCTAAGAAGAAGAATCATTTGAAGAAAGGAGTGGTCAAGTGTTTCAAATAGTGTATTAAAGATAAAAAAACAAGTATTTCTATGAAAGTGGCAACAAGGGAATCAGTGACATAATGAAGCTAGGTAATTTCAATCATATTTAGATAGCAATTAATTATGTGAGGAAAGGCATTTTGATTTCAATGAATCCCCCTGGAAATGACAGGAGAGACATAGACAAATAGAGAAAGTTCAAGGGCATGAGTTGGACACTGATGTAGGATTAAGGAGACTTTTTTGAACATGTATTTTAAAATGTTGATGGTTTAAAGCTTTCAATGGATGAGAGAAGGTTGAAATTATTGGGAAAAAAATTTGAGGGAAAATATTACAATCCTAATTTTAATTTAATTTTAAGTATGATTATTGTACCTATTTAAATAGTTTACTGCAAGTGGTATAATACCCTTATATTTATTTATTTAATAATATATAATATATTATATATAATATATAAATGTATGTGTGTATATATGAATATGTGATATATGTATATATATATATAAAAAATATCATTGGAGTCTGGAGATCAGTAAATTTAGGACCATCTTCACTTTTCTCCTATGCTGAGTCTAGTTTTTCATAGACCTAATGACTGTATACATTATTTCCTCCCTCATTTTACTTAATCAAATTTTACATCATCTGCTAAGAAATATTACAGTGGAGGTATATTTTTGAACTCATATGTCAGAAACAATTTCTATTTTATCTTGAAATTTGATAAAAGTTTTGGCCTTGTAATAGGAATTCTAGAGTAAAAATCATTTCCCTTAGAATTTAAAAGACATAATCCATAATCATCAACCTTCAAGAATCGCTGTTTCAAGTGTTGATGTGACTGTAATTATGTTCCATTGAATGTGATTACTTTTAACTCTCTGAGAAATTTTAGAATATTTTTTCTGTATTCCTAAAATTCATGATGAATCTCATGAGTCTTTTTTTTTCCTTTTAAGAAAATTCTTGCATTCTAGAGAATGTTTCGTGTATTTATGTGTCTGTCTTCTACTATTTGTTTTATTTTCTCCTGTTGAAATTATCATTAACAAAATGTTAGAACACAGAATTTACTTTCAAATTATTTTATCCCTTTTTACCTAATTGTTGATCTTTTTTTTTCCTGTGTGCTGCTTTCAGGAAGATTTATTTATTTATTCATTCATTCATTCATTCATTTTATTTTGCAGCACTGCAAGTACTACTATACTTAATTTGGCTAATATGCATTTACTTTCCAAAGATCTTTCTTACTTAAGTGTCCCTTTTTATTTAATCGATGGTGTTGCTTCCCTGAATCTTTGAAGATATTGATTTTGTTTGACTTGTTGTGTATTTATAAGTATTCATTTGCACACAGTTTAATAAAAAATAGTTCTGAGTGATGTGTTATGTAATATCAGCAATGTCTAAACTGGATCATTCTACTGTCAACTAAACAAGAGCTATTATTTTTTAATCAGATTGTTTTCTTATTGTTGAGTTTAAGAGTTCTTTGCATATTTTGGATAAAGTTCCTGTATTGGATGTGCCTTTCATGAATATTTTCTTCAGTTCATGGATTGTCTTCTAATTCTCCTGACATTTTCTTTTGAAGAACAAAAGTTTTTAATTTTGATGAAGTCCAGCATATCCATTATTTCTTTCATAACCATATCTTCGATGTTATATCTAAAAAGCCATTTTCATAGCCAAGGTTATCTAGATTTTTTAATAGTTTTATAATTCTGTGGAAACTAGTTCTTGAAATAAAATTCTTCATTGAAATATGTTTTGGTTGATGGCTGGAAGTTGGACAGAATGTGTACAAGAGTCCTAGAGCTGATAAAATTGCTTGTTCCTCTATCTTTCTTTTAAGGTGGCTACGTATGATAAGGTAAAGAGAGAATAAGAGTGACTTACTGAATGTCAGTGGCAATACCCTAAAGCATCTATGGAAACTGGAAGATAAAGGGCATATAACTACTCAGGAGAGACATGTACCATAAGCTTAAATAGTTCCTATTTTCAATTAATACTTTGAGATTAAGAGGAGAAAAATTAAGCAAATTATTAAAAATGAGTCATTGAAATTAAAGTAAAACACAAATAAGGCTGCTTTATTACTTAACTTTACTGGATATAGGATGCATTACATAGACAATATTATCTCTGATCTCAATGAAATATATAGATTCACTATTAGACAACTGCAGTTACAAATAAATTATAAAATAGTCAAGAAATTATGAAATACAGTAAAATGTAATCCTCCATGTTCATCACAATTTAGGAAATAGATAAACAGAAGTATAAAGGCACATGTTATGGTTATAAAATCCAGAGGGATAAGCCTGATATTTTATTGATCTGATATGGATAAGATAATTTATATTTATTTAAAGAACTATTGGGAAATTTTTATTCTGTTGAAACTGAATGATGTAAAACGGGGATGAAGTGTCTCAGTATGACCCTTTTTTTAATCATAATTGGTGATGCAAATGGATATTATTTGAGTTTAAGTGGACACATTGAAATACCAAGTTACAATTATAAATTAGAATATATTATTTTGTCACAAATATAAACATGTGTGATTATATTAATTTTAGCAAAGATTAAGAGGGAAAATATTTTGTAATGGAAGACTGAATATTATAATATCAATATAACTTAAAAGTGCTATTAGCTATGAATTTAGCATATTTTATGTGATTAAATTAAGGTTTACTACAACAGTTTTAAATAGCTTCAAAATGGTTCATTATAATAATTATATGTATAATAAATTAAACATAAATCATTTATTTTTTTAAAAAATAATGATAAATGTTGATTTAAAATTACTTTGAATTTCTTATATTTCTTACATATATATTTTTTAATTTTTTCTATTTTTCAAATACAGTTGGTATATAATATTATATTACTTTCAGGTATACAGCTTCATTATAGACATTTATATAACTTATGAAGTGATCACCTCGATAAATCTAGTATTTGTCTTATACCCTACATAGTTATTACAATATTATTGACTATCTTCCTTGCTATATTTACAACCCCATAACTATTTTTAACTATGAATTTGGACTTCTTAATTCCTTCCCCCTTTTCACCCAACCCCAACTCCCTTCCCATCTGGAAGTCCTCAAAATGTGCTCTGTATCTATGAATTTGTTTATGTTTGCTTATTTCGTTCTTTAAATTCCACATGTAAGTGAAGTCATATAGCATTTGTCTTACTCTGCCTGACTTACTCCATCAGCACAATACTCTCTAGGTCAATCCATATTGCTGCAGATGAGAAGATTTCATTCTTTTTTATAACTGAGTAATATTCCAATGAATATATATATACCAGCTTTTCTTTAACCATTTCTCTACTGATGGACACCCTGGTTCCCTCCACATCTTGGCTATTGTACTAATGCTTCAATGAACATATGGATTCACATGTCCCTTCAAAGTAGTGTTTTGGTTTGTTTCAATAAATACCCAGAAGTGGAATTATTGGGTCATTCTTTATTCTTGTTATTGTCTTTGTTTTATTTTTTCTTGACTGATTTTACTCCAATATGCTTTTATTTATTTATTTTTAATTAAATTTACTGGGTGACAGTTAATAAAAATATATAGGTTTCAAATGTACAATTCAATAATATACCATCTGTATATTGTATTTTTGTTCACCACCCAAAGTCAAATCTCCTTCTATCACCATATATTTGACCCCCTTTACCCTTATCTACCTCCCCCCTCCCCTCTTTCCTTCTGGTAACCACTAAATTGTTGTCTGTGTCTATGAGGATTTTTTTTGTTTACTTGTTTTGTTCATTTGTTGCTTTCAGTTTTATACCCCACATATGAATGACATTATATGGTTCTCAACTTTTCTGTCTGACTTATTTTGATTAGTATAATTATCTTAAGATCCATTCATGTTAAAGTCTATTTTTTCTGGTATAAGTATTGTTGTTTGTTTTCATTTTATGAAATATCTTTTTCCATCCCTTTACTTCCAATCTGAGTGCATCTTTCAATCTAAAGTGAGTCTCTTACACTATATGCAGCATATGTAAGGGTCTTGTTTTCTTATCCATTTAGTTATCCTTTCTTTTGATTGCAGCATTTAACAACATTTATATTTAAAGTAATTGTTGATAGATATGTAGTTTTTATTATTCATATTTTAAATCTTATTTCCTTTTTTTTCATTTAAGGAACTACTCTAACATACTGATTTGGTGTTGATGACTCCATTAACTTTTTCTTGTCTAGGAAGTGCTTTATCTTTCCTTCAATTCTAAATGATCTCTTTGCTGGGTAGAGTAACCTTGGTTGTAGATCCTTGCTTTTCATACTTTAAATATTTCCTGCCAGTACCTTCTGGGCTGCAAAGTTTCTGTTGAGCAATTAGCTGACAGTCTTATGGGAGCTCCCTTTTGATAACAAATTGCTTTTCTCTTGCTACTTTAAAATTCTTTGTATTTAAACTTTGACATTGTAATTATGATGTGTCTTGGTGTGGGCCTTTTTGGGTTTATCTTGTTTTGGATCCTTTACACTTTTTAGGTTTGTATATCTATTTCCTTTGCTAGGTTTGGGAAGTTCTCCATCATTATTTCTTCAAGTAGACTTTCAGTTTCTTGCTCTCTCTCTTCTTCTTTGGTCTTCCTGTGATACAAGTGTTGTTAAGTTTGATGTTGTCCCAGAGGTCCCTTAAACTGTCCTCAGTTTTTATAATTTGTTTTTCTTGTTGCAGTTCCAATTGAGTGTTTTCTACTACCTTATTGTCTAAATCAATGATTTGATTCTCTGTTTTTATCAAATCTACTGTTGATTCCCTTTAATTTTTCATTTTAGTTACTGTATTGTCCATTCTTAAAAATATTTTTCTATCTCCTATTCATGTTTTATATCTCTTTGTTGCTAAGGTTCTCACTGAGTTCATCAACTCTTCCCCTTGGTTCATCGAGCACTCTTATAACCAGTGTTTTAAACTCTGCATCTGGTACATTGCTTGTCTCTATTATTTTTAGTTCTTTTTCTGGAACTTTCTTGGTTCTTTCATTTGGAACACATTTCCTTGTCTCCCACTTTGACTGCCTCCTTATGTTTGTTTCTATGTATTAGATAAGGCTACTATGTCTCCTGGTTATAGAAGAGTGGTCTCATATAATAGATGTCCTATGGGGACCAGTCACACAGTCTGCCCTGGTCGCCTGAGCCAGGTATTCTAAGTGTGTCCATTGCATAAGTTGTGTGTATCTTACAGTTTTAGTTGAGTCTTGGTTTCTGTTTGCATGTCAATGAGAAGATTCACCCGCAGGCTGATTTGTTGTGAGGTCTGGCTAGTGACTACACTGGAGGAACTGTGTACAGGGGCTAACCCTATGAAGTAAGATTCACTTTAGCAGGGCTTAGTGCCTGCTCAGTCTGCCCTTTACATGTGTTGTTCTTGGATGTGGCCCTGGGTGGTGCTATAGTTCTGTCTGAAGTTGGCTACTGGGCATGCCGGCCCCCAGGGCTTCCTGGGAGGTGCCCTGTCACAGGTCAAGTTCAGCCACAGCTGTGCCCTGCTCAGAGCCACCCGGAAAGACAGCAAACAACTTATTGATGGCTGCTACCCATGCTGGGCTTGGATATGCCTCGAGAGGCCAAGCTGGCAACCAAGGCCAACTGATGCTAGTACCAGGCTTAGGCCTGCTCAGCAAGAGGGATGGGCCTCTCTGAGGCCAGATGCTGCCTGGTTGGGTTTTGCAAAACTTTGAGAGATTTTAGGAAAGTCTGCAGCATAAGCTAAGCAGGCTGTTTGTATCGAAATGTCACTGGAAGTGGCTTGAGTGAGCCTGCAAGTCGGATGGGGAGAAGTCTCAAGGAATCACCAGGGCAAGGTGACTAGTATCAGAAAATTTGATGGAGAGTCAGATATAGAGGCTCCTGTGTCTGCACACTTGGAGAAGAGAGGGCTAAGAAAAAAACAAACAAACAAACAAACAAAAAAAACATTGGATTCTGTCAGCACTTCTGTCTGAGAGAAAGCTATTCCTCCAGCCTTTACCCTGAAGCCAGAAAAGTTAGTTCCTCCGTATATGTCCCTGTTGCCTTTCAATCTGCTGCCTCAACAAATGATGCTCAGAACAAGTGAGTTTGTCATTGAGTAAGTCCATGTGCAGGCCCCTTAAAGGGAATGTCTGTGACTCCAGCGGCCCTCCCTCTCATTCAGCCACAAGTGCTGGTCTTCACAGTCAGAAGTTGTGGGGACTTCTTTTCCCAGCACTGGAACTGGGTTGGGGAGCCTGGTATAGGGCCAGGGCCCCTTACTCCTCCAGGGGACCTTTACAACTGAGCTTATTCCTCCCAGTTCTCAACCACCACATGTGAATGTGGGACTAGCACATTACATGTTCCATTCCTCCTACCAATGTCGAGGTAGCCTCTTCTGTATCCCCAGTTGTAGGCCTTCTGGTCAACTACATTTCATGTGACATCCAATGATGGCTATTCTGTAGTTTATTTTTTATTTTTTAGTTTATTGGGGTAGCACTGGTTAATATAATTATATAATTTTCAGGTGTACATTATAATTTGACATCTATATATTCCATTGTGTTATTATCACCCTATTCTATAGTTTAGATGTAATTTCAATGTGGTTATGAGAAGAGGCAAGCACAGTCTTTATCTACTTCACAACCTTGACTGGAAGCCCATTGTTATATTTTATTTATTGCAACATTAATTTTGTAAGACATAAATTGTTTGCAAATAGTTCAATCAATAGTTTTTAGATAATGTATCTGAATAAAGTGAAACATACCACTGTAGCCAATTGACTTTTATATACTTACACAGAGAATGGAACTATAGTTAAATATAACAGTTTGATGTCAGAATATTTCTAGTTTTAATTTTTTCTCACTATAGTTTTCCCTAAAATTAAAACTATATGTAAAAAAAATCCTTCCAAATATAACACGGACACACAATTCTAAAGTGTGCTATATCAGTTTTAAAAGAGTGAAAAATATTCTCTTTGTTCTCTTTGAGATATGAAGTATTAAAACAATTGCCAGATCATATGCTGCAAGTATTCTGGAGAAGACTAGGACATAATACAAATGAAGCAAATAATATGGGAGAGTAAACAAGTGAGTTTTCTCTTAGCCACGTACTAATTCTTGCTTATTGATTGACTCTTCTCCAAATGGTGATTCATGGAACTGTGCTACTTTATGCTTAGGACCTCATGCCCACCCATATCTATATCAAGCAACCAGAAATGAAAATGAGAGAATAGAAAAAAACACACTATATTAAAAGTCCTGTCCCATATTGAAAAGTCCTCCATATATCCATGGTGCCTTCTGCATGTGCACTGAGGGGAAACCAAAATATACACATAAGTCTAATTAACTGAGAATCTGAAAACTACCTTAAATCATTGTGATCTCCCCAATTAACACATAGATTCCTTTAGCAAAGGCTGAAACACTAATAGGCTCAAAATATTTCACCACAAACTCTGATCAATTGTTGATTGACCATTAAGCAATATAGACTAAGAGGCCACCCCTAGGATTCCAAAGCTAAAAAAAATATATATATAAAGAAAGATTAACAATGATAGTAACAATAAACTGAACAGTACATCCGTGGCCACACACAATCCAGGGGAGATACTGGGTAAATTTAGACAAATAAAGTTACTAAAGGAATAAGCAAATCAAATATAATAAAAACAGTGAAACATAGAGAAATTATAATCTATAGTAGCCTAAAAATATTATCTAAAATGCATAGTTTCCAACACCTAAAAGAAATAGAAAATATCCAGAGAAACAGAAAAGTATTACCTGTATGTAAAAATATAGCAGTCAAAAACAGAATAGAAAAATGTTTAAAGTTATGAAAGTATATTTAATCTCACTCATACGAGACCTTTTTTAACTCATCAGTTTAGAAAAAATAATCCATAAAATCATAGAGGGGAGGCTGTGAGGCTAACTATTATATTTACTGTGCAAAATAAAATTGGTTTAACCCTTAAATAGGAGAATTAGGCAAGATTTATTGAAATATAAAATGCATATACCCTTTGCTTACCAGTAAATGAACTGATAAAATTCATGTCTTCATGCATCTTACTTAAAACTAGAGGGGGGCGGATGGTGAGGAAGAGAAGGAGGGAAATGTGTGTGTGTGTGTGTGTGTGTGTGTGTGTGTGTGTGTGTGTAATACGTTATCCATGTAACTACAACATATATATTTATGTGAAGAACTGGAAAGCAAGATATGAGAATTAAGAATCCTGGAGGATTCCACTAGAGATAAAATTGTGAAAGAAGTCTTTTCTGAGGAGGAAACTTTTGAGCAGTGATACAAATAAAGTCAGGAGTGAGTTAATTCCTAGGTTGATGGGAATATAATATCGTGGTAATAAAATGAAATTGATTTCTTCAAGAAAAAATAAGCAGTTCAGCATATTAGATACCATAAAGTGAGATATAAAAAGAATAGGTAATGAAATTAAATGTTACCTATGGATCAGACCATGTTGAGACTAATAAGACATGGTAAAGATTACATTTTCAGCATGACAAAAACATTTTGGAGTCTTTAAGTCAGATAGTGAATCTAAGTGGATCCAGCTTGTGAAGAAAAGATTTTTAATAAGCCAAGAGTGGAGACAAGAAAATGGGTTAGAAGGTTATTGCATTATTCTTGGAAAACAAACATTTTGGTTTAGGATGAGATGTTACCAATAGAAGAGATGAAATGTAGTTGGATTTAGAACACATTATAAATGTACTGCAGATCTGATATGATGATAGGTTTATGAGAGTTAGAGAGGAGTTTGAAATATTACCAGTAATTTTTAAAGAAAATCTTATAGTTCTACTTATTGGGTAGGCTTTGAAGAAAGAAAAACTAGTTCAATTTTATGCAAGCAATCATGTACAATAAATGGCTTGATATATGAGTGGATAATGTAGGAGGGTGATATTTAAAATGTAGAGCTAAATGAGATCATCGAGTGAAGATGTGTACCTGAGAGGAAAAATAAATTCATTGGCAGAAGCTAGGGACACTCCAACATTTAGAAGAAAAAGAAGAATAAAATAGAATCCAACAAAAGAGACTGAGAAGACATGTCCAAAAATTGAGAAAAAAACATGAGAATATACTATCCTGGTACCTAAGTTGAGAAAAAAATTTAAATTTATTTGTCTCTTTGTTTTAGTATAGGGAGTGATCAACTATCTCTAGACACTACTAAGGAGTTGAATAAGGTCAGATCATTGTTATTTCACAATGTGAAGTTTACTGTTGACTTGTCCTAAGTGGTTTCAGTCCAATCATAGAGATAAAATTCTGATTAGGTGAGTTGAAGAGAAAACCAGTGGTAAAAATTTAGAATTAGCAAATATTTGCTAGTCCTTCAGTAAGTTTTGCTTTCAATAATAGCAGCGAAACGAGACAGAGGCCGAAGAGTTATTCGATGTCAATAAATGCTTTTCTAAATGTATTTTCTAATTAGAACAATCTAGTAAAGAGGAAAAATTAATGCTGCAAAAAAGAGAGAAAAATATTCCCATTATAGAATGTTTAAATCAGCAAAAGTTGTTGGGCATCACAGGGCAAGTAGAGAAGGTAGTCATTTGTCTTAGCGTGAGCTGCCATAACAAAATACTGACTGGGTGGCTTAAAAAACAGAAATTCATTTTCTCACAGCTCCGGTGGCTGGAAGTCTGCAATCAAAATGCAACATGGTTGGTTTCCTGTGAGAATTCACCTCCTAGCTTACATGCAGACACCTCTCACAGTGCCCTTATGTGACAGAGGGTTTGGGGAAGGAGGGGACAGAGAGAGAGGGGGGAGGGGAGAGGAGTTGAAAGGTTGATTGGTCTCTGATATCACTTCTTTGAAGAGCAGTAATCCCATCTCGAGGGCCCCACCCTGGAGACCTGTTCTAAAATACCATAAAGATGAGGGTTAGGATTTTTGAATACAAATTTGGAGGGAGGTACAATTTAGTCTTAGCATAATTGATGGAAGTATAGGCAGATTGTTTGGGGACATATGTCCTTTGATTGACAGATTTAGCAAAATGGTTTTTTTCTTATAAATTTGATTATGTATTTTCATTTAGGTACTTTTTCTTCTTTTCTTCTTTAAGAAAAGAATGTTTCTGAACTGGCTCCTATATAAAGTCCCAGTCTTGGCAACCATAGATACATTTCAAAGCCATTTTTATTTCTTTCCCTTTTCCCATGGTGAATAACTTCTTTCCTCATTCCCTGCAGTGAGGTAATCGGTGAAGAGTATGGAGCAAAGAAAGTGCATTGAAGGTTTAAGGAAAGTGTAAGTATAAAATTATCCTTTTTAATATATATGAGATGAAATCACACTAGTATAATGTGACACATTTCAGGGATATTAATTCTAATATTAAGAGCCAAAGATTGGAAACATTTGAAATGTCCATTAACAAAAGAATGATTAAATAAATAGTAGTATATCTATAAAGCATATGTCATAAAGAAGGCAAAACACATTGAGGCTGCTATCTGTAATGTCCAAGATTCATTTGATGGAAAAAACTCAGGATATTTTATTTATGTAAAAAATAGTTATATTTATACTTTAATTGATGCAGAATATGTTAAAATAATAGCAAAAATTAATTAACAGAGATCACCTCCATTGCACTTATTTGCTTACTATCTGTCTTATTCATAAATCTGTGAATTCCAAAAGTTCATTAATATATATATTCTTATATGCACATATATACATACTACTTTAAATATATTTTAGAGAATACAAAATAGAAAAATGTGGCAGAGAAAAAGAAACAGATTAAAGTTGGTGCCATGGTTCCTAACACAGTAATCCTTGTTATATCATATGCATTCAATAATTTTTTAATTAAAAAAATGAATGAATAAAAGAATAAAGGATGAGAATTAGTATGTTATCTTATAAAACACTTTTCAGAGCATCTATGGAATAATAAGCATTATCTATTATATACTTCTGTGAAATTAGCCAAGACCTCAAATTATGATTAATATATTTACAGTTTATAAATTTATAATATAGAACTTAGTTGAAGTGTAAACTTTTGACATAAGAAACATCCAACCCTGAAGATCCATCCATGTCATCACCAATAATAGTGTTTCATCTTTTCTTATGGCTGAGTAATATTCCATTGTATATATGTACCACTTCTTTATCCAATCATCTATTAAAGAACACTTCAATTGTTTCCATGTCTTGGCCACTGTGAATAATGCTGCTATGAACATCAGGGTGCATATATCTTTTAAGATAAATGTTTTCAAGTTTTTTCGAGTAAATACCCAGAAGAGGGATTGCTAGGTCATATGGTAGAGAATTTTTATGAGTTTATTTGAGCCAGGAATAAGATCTCAAAGGCTCCGGAGAATGACAGTTATACATCTCTCATATATTTGAAATTGAGGGTACATATGGGAGGTTTCATGAAGATGGGAGAAAGAAAGGTACAGGTAACTAAGAAGGCTAATTATTATTAATCCTCTGAGGGATATGAAAGAGAGTGGGTATTCCTTGAGGGTAGTTATTCCTCCTAGGGGTCTGAAAGAGAGGATTATTCTGGTGTTTCAAAGGTGTTGACCTAGATGCACAAGAGCAACAGACAGGCTTCAATTAAGGCAAAGATAAACCTTTTTATAGGCCTCAGGTGTGACTATCCACTATGATCTGACCAGTTAAGAATTTATGATCAGATCACCCTGCGAGGTTACATTCAGTCAGATTTATTGCAGAACTCCTTTTTATCCACAAAATGTTTAATAAAATACCTTTCTTCCACTTTACATATCATAGCTTGCTTCATCCACTAGGTCCTACTTCCTATTACTTTTGACATTGAATTAAAAGGAATAAGAATAAAAAAGGACTACTTAGAAAAATAGGGCAGCAACCACCTTGTTAGTGTCAAATCTTAATTTACTTATTTGCAAGGAATTTCAACTCATAAAAGGTTGTATTCTTCACTGCACATCTCTCTTCTGCTTTAAAATGCTGTACTAAGGGGCTCACAGAATAATCAGCCCCTCTGAAATCGTTTGGCTGAGCTAAATAATTCCTAGTTCCAATTATACTAATGAAACAGTAAAGGGAACTGCTCATTTGTGAGCTGCAATACAGTGTTTAATTGTTGCTTCTCTAGAAGCTTGAAAGATATACATGTCAATATCTTAGCATTTTATGATACAACTGAACTTGGTTAGTCTTAATAATATACCTAGGGTCAATAAATCCATAAGGTTTTTTTTTTTTATTAGTTTGCCAATGTAATTCAAATTTATATATTTAATGATTTTCCAATAGCTATCAAAATAGAGAATTTATTAATTATAATGTGTGGACCACTCTAGACTTGTTGAATTGTGAGGATTTATTTGATTCTAATGACATTCACAGTGGCTGATTTGACTTAGCTGTGGATTGTATTTCTCTTCCTCTGCTTTGTTCTTCTGTATATCATCTAATATCAATTTTTTTTTCTGGCTTGTATTTATTTTAACTGAAACAGGCATTAATTCTTTTGATGAAAGATTTTATTACTATGCTGAATATAAAAAATAAGGTAAACATAGAAATTTTACTTGTTTTTCAGAATTACCCCAAAGCTTACCTCTCCATTGCATCTTTCTAGGCTTGTGGTCAGAATTAATTTCAACTTTTCACACTCATAGTTCACATTTTATCTAGCATGTTAATTTAACATTATGAAGTTTTTTGTTTGTTTAGTGAGTTATTAGGAAAATGTATGTCTTCTTCATTAAAGTGAGCTGCCGGGGCACTAGAGACTACATTTTACTTGAACTAACTGTTCATTCACCAGTGTTCTTTATAGAACATCATCATGATGGCTCTACACTGATCACTGTATTATAACAAATTGACCATGCAGATGTACAACATGACTTCACATGGTGGGTGTATGGGATGCTTTGAAAATCTGAATGAGTGCTGGTTTCCTCATTACCACTTTAAGATACAGCATAGTTTGCTAATTACTTTGTATATATTCAATTTGAAAATAATAGCTTGGTGGAGAAAAACAAAATCCACTGAAAAGTTGAAGGAAGATTAGAATTTTTTTAAAAATGTATAATTTTGTCATTTTCAAAAGCCATAACATCATTAACATCAATATATGACTTGGCTACATTAATGTTTTATGTATATAAGTTGAATTAAGATATAATTAAGATAATAATACTAACCTTTGTGGAAGTGAAATTAAATATGAATCCATATGACATCAGGTCACTCTATTTTTAGAAATATATATTTAAAAAACATTTTGTACAGTTGTTATTGTTACATATCTATGTTTCAAAAAGTGTCTTGAATATAAAGGGATAAGAGAATTTTTTCATAACGGATAAGTAGTATTGCCTACCAAAAGAAACAAAAACAAAATCAAAATTACTAAACAAAACAGTCTTTTCACAGCTGATATCCTATTAACCACAGGAGACCTACCTCCCATTAACATTTTAGAGCATCACCAGTTCTAGCAACTGTGCTAACCTGCTTGCATTTCAGCCAAGGCATTGTGTTTTCTGTGTTTTCTCATACCTCTAATTTATGCATATATATTTCTCTGTAACTAGAATATAACCTTTTTCAACATCTGCTTACCAAAGAAAGCATCTTTCCAGACCTTCTTATTTTGGCAGCTTCAATTGCTGCCCAGGCCAAGTTGTACACTTTTTTCTTTGTGTTTTATTAGTATCCTCATAATAGTTGTATAATTATTTAGTTATATTTTACTATAATTACCTAATAATCAGCTGTGAAAGATACTATTTTTTACCTGAGAAGACACCTGACACTCAGTAACCTTAATGCTTTTGTGTGACCCTTGATATTATTAGCTTTAAATTTTTATTATTTCTTAGAGACTTAAAGTCACATATATATCTTTTTCTATATAATATTTTTTTTCATCTGCTAGGTTGGGCTCAGGAGGGGGATGATTTATGTATACCTAGGGTGATTTGAGATTCTATGTTACTGTACTAAGTTTCAAGATTGAATTTCAAAGCAATCACAGTACTCTGTGATCCCAAGGGTAACTGAATACATTCTGAAATTATTAATGTAATACTCCATAGGCCCTAAATTGTTGTTCCCAGGCCATAGCTTTTATGACAAAAAGAAGTTTACAAAGTATGATTGTTAGTTTTATGTGTCAACAAGGCTAGGCTATTGTATCCAGCTATTTAATTAAACACTAATTTGGGTGTTGTTGTGAAAATATCTTTTAGCTTTAGTTAACATCTGTGATCAATTGATTTTAAGTATGCTACATTCAATAAAGTGGGTGGGCTTCATCCAATCAGTTGAAAGTCCTTTAGAGCCCAAACTGAGATTTACCAAAGCAGAAATTCTGCCTCAAGACTGCAGACTCAAATCCTAATTTTCTTTCATATCCTGAGTTTTTAGCCTGTATAGATTTATTGGAGTAACATTAGATAATAAAATTATATAGGTTTCAAGTATATAATTCAATAATATGTCACCTGTACATGTCATTCTGTGTTCACCACCCCAAGTCAAATGTTCTGTCACCATATATTTGACCCTCCTTACTCTTTTCCACCTCCCACCTGTGCCCTTTCCCTCAGATAACCAATAAACTGTTGTTTTTGTCTATGATTTTGAACTTGCCTGCTCCCACAATCACATAATTCAATTCCAGAAAACCCTAACTGATACACACAGCATAAGAAATTACAAAGAATACAACAGAAGCAAACAAACAAAAAAGGTAAACAGTAAACATAGAAAATATCAATGAACTAATCTTGTCAGTTTTTTTCAGGACAAAAAAATATATAAAATTAATATTGTGATCATAGCATTGACATACTCTGAAAATATAGACTGACTCATAATACATAATGCTTTGATTAATTCCTTGTGATACTTTCATTTTAAAAAAATGTGAATGTGACATCAGAAAAAGTGATAATCCTATTCACATTAAGCATGAAAAAGTCAGAAAACATAAAGCAAATATTAACAACCCTCAATGATAAAACATGCAGTAGTTAGGGTATTAGATATAATATCTGAAAATAATTTAAAGCATAGTTATGGTTACATTTTGATGTCATTAAGTAAAACTTCCAAATGAAATCCAGAGGAAATAACACATTATTTTATACTCTTAAATCACATTCATTAATAATATAGCATTTAGTATATTTAAAGTATTTATGAGGCGCATTTTTATCCATATACTTCCTTTTTTTTTTTTTTTCAAATCAAGAGAGAAACTGGGAGAAAGTGAAAAAGTAGGGGATGGGAGAAGGAGAAGGAGGAAGAAAGAAGAAAAAATGTTTTTGCTTTGATGAAGAAAGATTTTTCAACATCTATGTCTCTTTGGGAATCACAACATGTATTTATCAGAGTCTACATTTTTCCCCATCCATTTTTGATAGTGATTGTGTATTTCTATTTTTTTAATTTACATTGCATTTCCAAAACTGTAAGATATTTTTGTGACTACTTCAGACAGACTCTGACCCATTATACAATTATTTGCACATAACTGATGACTTCTGCACATGTACAAAGCCTCATAGATTCTAGAACAAATACTGGCCAAGGAAAGAAGCGCTTCAGAATTCTTAGCTTCATTGTAGATTTACTTTAGATTTGGAGTGGGGAATACTTGTGTAGAGTCCTAAGCAACTCCATGTTGCTCAGTTGTTAGCCTGCCCTCTTCTTTACCCTATTTTTCCAAACCAGAAAACTAGGCTTCTGCTGTTTTCCCATATACAATTATAGTTTTTTTGCTAGGTGGGAATTCTTGTGTGAATCTCAGTTCCCTGGAATAGCGTCCAAGCTAAACTCTTTATCTAGGAAAGTATATTTTCTCCACATTTCCAAATTATCTCACCTTGCCCATGCTTTGAATGAAATAATTTTCTAGAATTATTGGGTGGCTAACTGCATTCTTCTAGGTCTGAGAAACTAACAATTGAGTCTAACAAATTCTATTTAGTACCATCTTTCTTATTCCTCAACAAACCTTGTAATTGAGGCCCTAGCATGCCTAGAGCCTAAACCAAACTGAGTAAAAAAATAAAAACATGCATTAAATTAATACCAAAGGTACAAGAAAGTTAATCTTTCACTTAATATAGACTTAAATAACTGAATATTTTATATCAAGTTAATAAAAGTAAAAATCAACCACAAATGAAAAGGATACTGTAAAAATAGATTCGGTCTTAAAATACAAAAACAAATTCTATTGTTCTAGAGAAATTTACAAGTGAGAAAACAGTATATTAACTATGTAAGAATATGTAACCAGCTTCAGAAGAATTTTGTGGTTTTGTATATAAAACTGGTAGTCATACAGAGCAGAAATTCTTATACATCTACTTCTTAAATAGTTTTTCTCATTTTTCAAATTTCTGTCAAAATATGTGGAAGGTAAATGCAATATTAATGATTTGCTAAATAAGCCACATCATTTTACAAGTGACAAAGTTCAATTGATAAGAAATTATGTTTTCTTGTAGAGTGCCTGGTTAGGGCCTTTGTGCCATTTATTCTGGATGAATTTTCTACCTTGCATGAAAAATCAACATTTATGGCCTTATGAAAATTTGTCAGACACTCTGTATAATTTAGGTGTTTACTAATATGTATGATAGATATAAATAGTAATATCTGCTGGCAAGAAATATTACACATCTATCTCTGTGGTGAACAGTAATGAATAATTTGCAATCTTCTTCATATACTTTACTGTCACTTTATCTTTTTATGATTCAATTAGATATGTCATTATAAGACAGTCTACTGTGTTAAGACTGCAACTTTATATTATTAGAAAATTATCAATGTGTTAATATTTATGTAGTTTTCAGTGACATAAATTTATTTTCATTTTAAGAACTTTTCACAGTGTTTTACCTAAGTCTATTCTCAACCATCCATGATTCAGGATAGATTCAGGAGAGCTTCAGACACGAAAGATGTACTATTTAAGTTACATTCCAGAGCTTGAGTCCACAGTTAGATTAATCTGGGTTCTCAAACTTTAAAGACCTCCATGGGGATAAGAGAAGGTTAGAGGTTATTGAAGACCTAACAGGCAAAATACAGTACTTGAGCTTCATTGTGATTTCTATAGCATTGAGAACATTTTCCAGTAACACTTTACAATAATTTCATCCAGAAGTAGTTTCCCTTGCTGCATTGTTGAAAATAGGTCACCACTACCACATATGTATTGCACCCATGGGAAAGGGGAAGAGGAAAACACTAACATGGTCCTGTTATCACATTAATCATAAGCTGGTAAAATATACAAACCATGAACACATTAACAAATTATGAATTATGGATTGAGGTATGTGTCCCAGACTCCCCACAGTAAGCAATCTCTTTTTCCTCATAGAATTCTATAAAAGGATAAGACACATTTAGAATGTAGGGTCCTATTTATGTCTCATATTAATTAGGATATTACTTTGCTTACTTCAACAGAGGCTAAGTAGAATTTTAAGCTGGTAAGGCAGTCCAGAAAGATAAGACAACATGATAGTGTGAAGTGCCTCTAAGACCTGGATCCTTCTTTCTTGACTGTAAAGTGTCTAGCACATAGAAGATACTCAAAAATTGTAAGTGAATAAATGAATGAATGATATGATTTATGTTTTGCTTTTCCCTTCCCCCCAAACACATCTTCTCTCCCACACACACACACACACACACACACACACACACACACACACATGCACACACACATACTTGTAGAATAGGATAGATCTTAATTTAAACATTGACTACCAAACTCTACAAGTGATAAAATACATAACTTATATCAGCATTTTTAATTTTACTCAGTTCTTAGTTTCATCAGGTGAACAGCCGCATGTTCTGGGACTTCTAATGATTGAGAGTCTCGTTTTCCAAGACTTCACTGTGTAATGGAATTCTCGTTATAGATACACATTCCATATGTATCTGCTTGTTAAGGCATATGTTTCACCACCACCACAAAAAAGTGTTTTAGAAAATGCCTTTTATCAGGATCAAGGATTTATAATCCATTTTTCTTCAGATATAAGCAGAGAAGTATGCAAATAATAAAAATTAGCCAGTAGGTTTTTGAAAAAAAATATCATCTCTGAATAATTAGACTAATTATATTTTAATTTTTATAGGCCTACTTTAAAAATGGACATGATATCCCATATTATTGTAGACTTATCATACATACAAATTATGTTTATACTTCTTACATGAAGTGTGATATATACCCACTTAGATTTCACAGGTCAATTTTTAAAAAAGTATTGAAGTAGGATTTCTGCAGACAATTCAAAGGGTGAGAAATGGAAAATATTTTGTGAAATAGAAATATTTTATTGAATCAAAAGGCTTTTATCTGAAACATGATATAGAAAAAGAGATTTTATATGAATTTTATAATTCCACTTTTCTAAATAATAAGGAGTCAATCAATTCTCTAGATGAATTCTAGATTTAACTATATTTCTAATGTGACTTTGGATAAAGTTTATTAGTAGTGATTTAGTAAATAAAAAAGTATCTCTACATATTCAGGACATGTTCAAAAAGACATCCAGTGATGCTAATGAAATTAAATGAAAATGATGAATATAATAGCTACAAAAATAATTTGAGAGTTATGCCAGAAATCTGGTGAAAAATACTTAGGTTTAATTTATACAAAAGTCATCAGGTTATTCAAAACTATAATTTGAAGAAATATTTTAGTAATCAACAATCATTTTCAGAGACCCTTGACATTCTGAACTGGCAAATTATGGTAAAATTATAATTTTAAAATCTTTTATTTATATGTCAATACGTTAAATAAGTGGTTCTCGGTGAGGGAAAATTTTGTCTTTCTTTACCCCCCTGAATCCCAAAAACCTCCCACCTCCACTGGAGATGCTTATCAATGTCTTAGATCTATTTTGCTATGACTGGAGACTTATTATTGACACCTAGTAAATAGAGGCCAAGGATGCTACCAAACATTTTTTAAAAGCAGGGGTCCTCATCCATAGGGTCCAGCAATTCCTCTGCTGGGTATCTACCCCCAAATTTGAAAACATATCTTCTTAAAGATATATGCACCCCAACATTCATTGCAGCATTATTTACAGTGGCCAAGACATGGAAACAATCAAAGGACCTTTTGACAGATGATTGGATAAAAAAAGATGTGCATATACATACAGTGGAATATTACTCAGCCATAAGAAAAGATGAAATACTGCTGTTTGTGACAATATGGATGCTCTTGAGATTATCATGCTAAGCAAAATAAATTAGATAGAAAAAGTTGAGAACCATGTGATTTTACTCATATGTGGTTACAGAACTGAAAGCAATAAACAAACAAGACAAACAAACAGAGACTTGTGGACACAAGTTTAGTGGTTACCAGAGGGAAGGGGAGGGGTGGGAGTAGATAAGGGCAAGGGGGGTCAAATGTATGGCGACAGGAGGAAATTTAACTTTGGGTGGTGAACACACATGCAATATACATGAAATATTATAGAATTGTACACTTGAAACCTATATAATTTTGTTAACCAACGTCATTCCAATAAATTTAATAAAATAAAAAAAGATGAAATGAGGAGTCCACAAGTACAAAAATACTTCGACTGTCAGGTAGATATAATGGATATTAAGAATTATATAAATCAGTTAAGATATGTTTTAAAAAATTTTTATCTTTCAAATTATTTTATTATAAATATTTCCTGTTAGTCACAGGAAGCTCTGATGCACGTGTTTCTCTTATATTTTGTTGGCTCTCTACATTCTTTCTCTGAATGTTTGAGCTTCAATAAATTTGAATACAAAATCCACAAAAAAGTGTGGGTTTTAGATTAATTTGAAATATTTCTTAGGTGACAAAATTAATCTTTTAAAAATTCTAAATATATACATAAATGTGCAGTTATTAAAGTAATAAAATACCCTATTTTCCAAAAAAAAGTAATTGTTTGATAGTCATTGTTTAAAGTAGCCTAAATTATGAGATACATTTTCTTTAATCTGTTCATGTATAAGATAAATAAATGCAATTAATTTAAAGTATAATTACGTTGGAATTTGGGTTGTTATGATCCTGTAAAGGATATGTTGGGTAGTTGAATGAAATACCTATTGCATGAAAAGTTGTTATTTCTCTTTGTGTGCTGACACTTTATCAAGGATAGAAAAGAAGGAAAAACATAAAAATTGCTATCAAAGAGAAGCTCCCTATTTGTTCCCACATAAGATTTTTTTTGTGAATCAACAATGGTAAAAGTAACAATTGTATCACTCCAACCAAAAATGAATAAAACAATTACCAAAATAAAAAGAAAATTTATCCAAAAGAAATTAACTGCATGTTTTTCATATTTTTAATGTATTAAAGAATATAATATTTTGAATTTTTCAGAAGACTCTCTTCACATTAAAATCTCTATTATTTTGTAAACTTTTATACTAGAAAAATGTTAAGAATTATCATTAGGTGGAAAGAGGAAAAAGATAATAACAATTTCTGAGGGTGACAAAAGAAAAGTATTTTGTTTTTTTAATCAATAATCTCTCCCTATTGAAGGCACCAGTGAAAGACAAAACCAGCAAACGACACTGAAGTGGTCTTTGGGTTATTTTCTTATTAGCAAATCTTAGAAAATGTTTTCTTTTATTTACATGTCTAAACTATTATGCCTCTATCTAATAGAGGAGAATAATTACTTTCCACAGATTTGCTAGGTCAATGCAAGAATTTCCAAATTATGAAGAAACATGTAATTGTACCAGGGTAGTTTTTTAGTTCTTTGAATTTGTGCAAAGTCAACTGCATATCAAAAAAATCCACTTTGTAGAGTGTAGCCTGGCATTTCCTTAGGATCTCAATATGTTTGCTCATGCCCTTGGAATGGCCATGTTGTGACAGCTGGAAGGTAATTAATTGGGGTACAAAATAAGCTACTGCAACAAGAAATTCACAGAAAACATTGGCCACGAATTAAAGATAAATTTCTTTTTTTCTCACATAATAGTACAAAATGGAGTGGATTCCAAATCTAGTAGCATAATTTTGGCATCTTCAACACGTGTTTTTATCCCTGCATCCAAGACATAGCTTCACTTATTGCATTTTCTAGTCAAATGGAAGGAAAAAAGGGAAATGTAGGGCAGAGAATTGATTCTTTTTAATGTTATGCTTAAAGCAATAGTTCATATCAAAATAATGGTGTACGGCCTAGCACAAATTCAAAATTAATTTTTCTTTTTTCCCTTCCAAAACGTATGACCCATTTTTCAGAAAAGCTGCAGTCGCTGGGCTGATGTTGAAAGAGAAGGGAAAATAATTCTGCTTGCTAACTAGTCAGTCCTTATTGTTTCAAATTCCTCTTCTAATCACTAGAAGAGCTCACAAAATAAATACCCACTTTCTCTTCCTCTCTGGGGTGAGGGGAGAGATAGACTTCTTTATCCTCAGTACGAGGTCTGGCTTCTGTCTGACCTTTGCCTGTCTCCCACCACCACTCTCTGGGTTCTAGGTACTATCTAAATTACCCCACCCAGCTAAGCTGGAAAACTGCCAGCAAAGTGCCCCAGGCCCCTATCCTTGCTAGAATCATCCTTTAAAACAACTTAAAGCAGTCTGAACATCAAGACCAAGTTCAAATTTAGAATTATGAAACTCCTTTGCAATCTGAATAGCAATGTGACAGTATGTGTACAGCAATCTCCAGGTTCCCTTCTTTTCCCATGTCAGGTTCATGCACAGAATTCAAGGCCTCCTTCACACCTACCCTAGTAACTATTACTTACCCATCCCTCCGCTTTAGATATTGAACATATTAGCTCCACTCCAGTCTACTGACTGATAAGGTGGCACACGGGAAAATGAACTGTACAAACCGCAAACACAGGCTGGGGGCCTTTCGGGCATGGGTTTTCTAGTGGTTTAACGGAGATTGGTCAAAAGGCAGGGGAAGTCCCTTTGACTCCAGACTCCTTTGCTATAGAAGAAAGCCAGAGAGGGGACTTCTCAATACATGGAGCTACAGCAGGACCCCTTCTACTTGTCTAGGGTCAGTGCTAATCCTACAGGATTATTTAAAAAAAAAAAAAAATCACTTAACCAGACTGGAAAAGGGATAGATAAAATGCCTCAGAGAGGCACGCATGTGGGCTTGGTTTTGAAAGATGAACACATCTGGGGGAACGCATCTTTTCTGTAAACTCATAACTGCTTAGGATCCATATTCCAGACTCAGTGGCAATTTATCCTCCAGCTATAACATAACTTCTCTACAAGAATATTAGTCTAAATATTTAAGTAACTGAGTGTTTAGAAGCTTTCTTTTTCAATCATTCTTATGTCTGCAGTTCTTTTTTTTTTATCTTAGTTTTACTTTACCTTCTATTCAAATTGACTTACTTTAATTTGATTCTGCTTTCTCCTTAACATCTACATATTTTTTTCTAACTTTGATTCCCACTCTGCTGTTTCTACCCATGTGCTTTCACAGGGTCAGTTTTCCTTTAAACATCTCCATTAATATTCATGAACACAAACGAATAAGTGTTAATCATCAAGAGTTTGAAATAAAGAACAAAAGAAATATGGAAAGAGGGAACAGTCTGGGTTTTCTCCAATTCCTATAATTATTTCTAACCACTGATAATCATCAATGTGGATACTATATGCCAAGGCAATCATTTCTCAAATTAACAATAAGTACACTCTATTTAAAAATAAACACAGTAAGAATATTTAGAGAAAAATCATAAATTTCTGTCTTACCACTCACTGCTTTATATGATTTACATGTTTGAGTGCTTCCATAAATTGTAAGAATCTTAGTATAAGATTTACCTTTAAACTTAACAAAGTGACTGACACATGGTATATTATTTGCTATTAAGCTGTGTTTTTCAATTAATGTTATCCACCTATGTCAATAATATTAAAGCAGAAGTATATAAGCACTAGCTTTAAGAAAGTATAATCAATGTATTTTCTGATATTTATTAGCAGAAAAGCCACATAGTATTGAAAGACACATAGTATTGAAAGCCACATAGTATTTCAATGTTTGAATCAGTTGTTTAAAAAGTATAAGCAAAACTAAAAATTCTAGGCCTTCAAAAAGGAATTGTAAGTAGTGGAAAAGTAGGTTTTTTTTTTTTTTTTCTTAAAGAAAAAAAAAAGGACCTTTAGAAATTCACAAGAAGACAATTTAGAATTTTCTAAACTAGAAACAGAGATTAAAAGTAGTTGGTATCATAGGATCAAGGGAAGGCCTGACATACATTTCAAGATGGCATAGATGACCGAGTGGAGTCTAGTGAGGAAAGACTACATCATGGATTGGTACGTATATATGCATTTTATCGTGCAGGCCTCCTGGCAATCCACATATCATCTTGTAGAATAAAAATGAATTGCAGAGAGATGTGAATGCTAACACATTTAATGGGGCGATGAGAGAATACAAACTAAAAGTTTGTACAATTACCATGAATTAGCAAAATTATTCCATAAGCCAACTTAGTTTCAGTCACAGGAAATCAAGATTACATATGTTCACACAAATTATGTCTTAATAATTTCTCAGTAACTATAAAGCCAAAAATAATGTTTGAATGATAGAATAGTTTCTTACAAACTTATGTTTGACTCAGGGTTTAATTTCCTGAATCTGATATACTTAATCTCCTGAATGCCTGTCTCATTTTTAAAAAAATATTTTTCTGTATTATTTTTGCTTTTTCTTTTAATCCCCTCAACGCCCCCCCCCCACTTCCACCCTTGACCCATGGATCTTGCCATTTCCCTCCCAGAACTGTATCTCTGAAGGTGGGGCATCCTCTCCCACACAGTCACTGCATGTACCCCAGCTGGTGCACTCAGGAGGCCTGGGGCACCCAAGGTATGGTCCATGGCTCCACCTGGGGCATGAACCCAGGACTTTCTGCATGCAAAGCGGCATGCTAACCACTACACTATGGAGCCATCCTTGTCTCATTTTGGCTTATCCTTTTGTGGGCCCAGGCTCCAGCCTTCTTTCCTGACATCTAACTGTTGGTCAGTACTAACACTATCACAGGTTAAAGCCCCTTTATCTATTTGTCAACCCACTGTTACAATTTCTTGCCAGTTTTTCTTGAAATTTTGCAGCAGTAGGACACATTCAACTGCAAGCAATAAAAGCCTAGTGAACAGAGGCATAACTGATATAGATATGTATTATTTACTTAATAAGAGGTCTGAAGGTTGACTATCTCCAGGTTAGTTTATCAGTTGGTAGTAATATTACCAAGAAATTATTAGGCTCTTTTCAGATTCCAGTTTGACCATACATAGCTGTTGATATTTTAATCATTAAGGTTTTCAACTCATGATAACAAGATAGCTGTTGTAACTCTAGATAACTTATCAAGTACAAGGTAGAAATAAAAGAAAAGGAATAGTGCCAGTAAGGAATTCTTCAGCATTTGTCTTTGTTAGAATATGGCAAAAGGTATTCAGGAACTTTTCTATTAAACTCTCTTTATGTTCCATCAGACATAAGTAGGTTGAATAATGATCTGAAACATTCAAAGATTTCAAAAAAAAAACATCTTTCTGAATGATTACTACATTAATTTTGAACAATATCAGAGTTCAATTAGCTTGGACAGCAACAAAGATATATTCTTCTTGTGATGAATTCTAAAGACTATGTCTTTTGTTTTTCCAACAGAAAGTTATGCACATTTTCTTCATTCTAAAAATCTGCCATTTCAAATAATATTTGAAATGAACTTGTACAATATCATTGGTGTTTATGTATGCTGAGAAGTGATTCTTACCTTTTCAGATTTAACATGTGAGCCTAAGGAAAATGACCATATGAAGCAAATTGGAATAAGATTTTTTCCTCAAACTAACACCATTTGATTTGGAAGTAAATTCTATGAGATCTTACCATTTATCAACAAAATACCTCTGGTTTCTAGAGGTGAATTAAAACTTAAACATTTACATGCACATTAAAATACATGATTTAGACAGTTGCCTGTAATTTAATGAATTCTGTCAACTAAAAGATAGGAAATTGAAGACCTTAAACTAAGGTTCTTAGAAGCATGTAGTGCCATGAGGTAGAAATCTTCCTTAGAAGCTTGGACCAAGCAAATGACAGCACAAAGTTGTAATTTTTCACTCAAGATATCAGAACCAGACACTGTAGCGTCCCCTTGCCAACTTCCTAGCCTCTCCACTTTTATTGACTTTTGATATATCCTTCTTCCCTATCCTCATTGTAACTGCAATCTTCCATAAGGAACCTTACATTTTATTATCTTCTCCTCCCACTTTTTCCTCCTCCTTCTCCTCCAAGGTGTTCCCTCAATAATAGCCCCCACTCCAGGCCCTCTAAGGAACCCAAGAGCTATGACATTTCTTTAGTCGACTCACAGCACAATCCCACAATGCTATTTCTGATCTCTGGTTATGGACTCCCTTATCCTTGGAAGCCTCAGTTGTCCCCAAATTCCTAAACTTATTTCTGATTTAAGTATATCCTTTGTATTAACACTAGGGGCCTTTAGCTTTTCTCTATAGATTTCAAATAGAATATTATTTAATACTTTTCAGAAGAGAAATTTATGCTTCTACCTTAATGTATGCAAGGTCCTTTCATGGAAAAAAGTATTTGTAATTACAACTAATTTACTGCCAATACCTACACTGTTATTATGGGAGGCAAGAATATGCATTCATAGTTTTGCTATATGTTTCTAATAGACCTATATGATCCTGAGCATGATTTTATCTTGTATATTTGGAACTGCCTGTCCTGCAAAGAAAACTCCAGGAATTCTTCTATTTCTAAAGGCTGAGACAATGTTTCAACACAAAAGCTCATATAAAGTCCAAAATACAAATCTATGGGAAATTATTCTCATGAATGCTACATAGCCCTTTTTGGGACATTACTTGTGGCAACTGTGCCTATAAAGTCTTTCTAACTGTCTTGGATCCTGCTACCTAAATAATCTAATCAGCCTTCATCCAATCTTTATAAAGACTGACTTTTTTTCTTATCTTACCTACTTTATTGCCTCTGATTTAAGGTTTTCAGGCACCAATCAAAAAAAAAATATATGTTGCATATATAAGTAGGACATGGGCTACTTTTTTCACTAGGTTTTCAAGAAGCTTTAGAACAAGAGTCTAAGAGATTGACAGTAAACCTACAAGACTGACTACCATAGCAGTTCATGAATAGGCAACTTTTGTGACTGCAGCTTTGGGAAATCACCAGGACTATGAACAACCTTAGTGAAACCACTAACATTATTACCAATGAACTCCAGAACTCTGATGAGTAGTTCTCAAATGTGGTATGACACTGGACATAATGGTGGCTTCCCATGGGGACATGTACAGTGGTCAGAAGTGATTATGGCACATCTTCTCTGAAGGTTCTCTGATATCTATGCCATGACCAAAAACACTCAGACTGAAAACCAGAAAATTCATTGGCTCTCCACTATTGTCTACAATCTACTAACTAAGAACACTTTAGGTCCAATGTCCTAGAATATTCTCAACTAGCTCCTTTAAACCTCAAATTTTAGTTTTATTTCTTTACTCAAAATTCAATAATTGTTTGAAACAAAGAACATGAAATCAAGCCCAACTCTGAAAATCATTTTATGGTTTATGCAAAATCTTAATTTGACAATGATTCTGATTTTACCCTTAATAGAGTTTAAGAACAGATTTTGTTTATTTTAAACAACAGGGGGTGTGTGGCTAACCAACTGTTTATGGTTATGCATAAGTTACTCATGTTTGACTTGACTCGGCCAAATTTTAGTCAGTCTTCTCTCCTCCTTTCAAGCCTCTGAACTTTGATTTGCTCCCAAGATTAAGAAGTATTGAAGTACAGAGCATCTCTTCTTAACAGCTCATTCCAAGAATAAACCTACTATTGAAACATGACTTGATGCAGCATCCTGTTTTCCACCACTCAATCATCCACCAATCCTGCTTCCACAAAGTTCCTTCTAGCCCTATAACCCCTTCTTTATAAAAAAGAAAGAAAGAAAGAAGAAAGAAGAAAGAAAGAAAGAAAGAAAGAAAGAAAGAAAGAAAGAAAGAAAGAAAAAGAAAGAAAAATGAAGAAAAGAAAAAAAGCCTTTCTATGTTTGATTTTGAGACACTTATAGATCCTGAGATCAGAGCATTCTCCTTATTGCAATACTCTTTTTTAGTCAAGTTTCTTATTACCAAAGTCTGGATTTTATTTTTAAATGATATTAGAGAGTTTTGGAAGAAGACCCACACCTCAAATGTTGATTGCAGCCTTTTAAGGCACTGATCAGAGAATTTAGCTAAGCCATGTGTAGACTCCTGACATGTGGAAATATAAGATAATAAATGTGTTGTTTTATCCATTAAACATGTATTAATTCATTAGTCAGTAATGGAACACCAATAAAAGCAGAAATATACAACTTGAACCTGAGTCCCAATATAGATTACAACTTAAGCCCATTCTTTAAATAGAAAAACTGCCTTACGCCCTTAATGTATTCCATGTAATTGTTTTCTTCAATATTTTACTTGACGTTAAATAGAAAATTCCTTATTCTTATTTACTATAATTCACATAATGGTCTATACTCATTCAAAAAAATTTATATTAAAAAGTAGCTATTTTTAATTTTAAAAATATTTAAAATAAACTAAATTCTTCTGAAAGATATTTTGAGAGAGGTGGTATTTCATGACAAAGACATTTCTCATTTGCACGTGAGAAATACTGTAATATTTACATGAGAAATACTGTAATATTTATTTAAGATTGATATGACATATACTATTGCCCATAGTAATTACATTTACAAATAAAATATGTCCTGTTGGTTGGCCAATAATATTCAATTAAAATAAATGTTAACAGACACGATTTTCATTTCGTTTTCATTGTAGAGTCATTTCTGGCAGATCAACAAATAGAGAACTTGATGGAGAGGATACTGTTTATTCTAAGATGTGCAGACTTAGTATAAAGATGGTTCTAACATTAGTAAATATTTCTGTGAGATAATAAAGCTAAATTTGGGAGATATAGTTTTGCCTTGGTAGTAAGCAAATACTTATTTTTACCAATTGCACAGTGGTCTTTACTGTGGTGATTTATAGAGTTTTGTTTAATCTATTCAGATGTACCTGAAGATATTTTTTAAATCATAATTTTAGAAAAAGATATGTCTAATGATCTACTATGCTGAATAATATATGAATCAGAAGTCATTTTTATAAGTATTTGTGATTTATTCAACAGATATAGAATCCTGGATTCCCTTAGTCCATGGTAGGAGGTGTTTAGGACATTTAAGGAAATAGCCAGACATATAATGGGATGTAGCCAAGTCCCGTTTTTCAAGCTAACAGAATATGCCTCAAAAGAAGCATAATAAACTGAAATTATAACAATAATAATGATTTTTTAACTGCATTCCAAGAAAGAGAGGACTAGAAATGTGAATATGTCATTATATTCTTCTATGTTTACTTAAGAAAATTTAAGGATAGTAGGGGATGTGTTATTTTATTAAGGCAACAAGCACCTAACACTTTATTCCAGTATTATAGATTAAATTCATAGACTGAGTAAAGAAGTTGTTATTTTGTGCCACAAGATATAAAAAGTAAAGTTGGCACAAAAAGGATTATAAACTTATGTAACTATGTAGCTTTTAAAACACGCCCAGCTTAAATTTTTAAAAGGAGATATATATTTGTAATTTTTTAGTAACCAATATGTTCAATAAGTTGTATATGGTGCATGAATTTAACAAAATATCTGGGAACTTGGCCTTATAGAAAGCAAAACAAAGAGCTAAAATCTTGTAATTAATTCACATTTTAAAATCCTTTAATATAATACAAAATAAAACCTCTTTTTCATAAAGATCATAAGCAAACATTAAAAGAATTGTTCAAAACGATGTTTTTTTTTTTTCCCCCTGAAATCATCGTAAATTAGAAATAAAATAAATTTAGGCAATTTAATGGATGCAGTCTCTGTCATTGATAGCTTAAAAGAAATAGAATTCATAACATAAAATCTTATTTTGAGAATTTTCTAATTCAACATGATATCAAGTATTAATTTACATGTAGAAATATTAGTGTATCTATACCTTATCATCAAAACTGGATCTCATTTTGAAACAAAAGTATAACAAGAACAATAATATTTATGTTAACTAGATAATATTATAGGCACTTTAGATGCACTTCCTTTTTTAATCTTTAAAATATCCTTCTGAAGTGAGTACTATTTTCACTCCTATTTTACAAATGGGGCACCTAAGACTCAGAAAGATCAAGATTAATTTACCTGAGACTTAATCAGATGTAGAAATAAGTTTTCAGATACTCTTTCTATCAGTATGTACGATTAACTAAGGCTAAGAACAGTGATGTAAAATAAAGAAACTTTTCTTCACTGATCCATCCCTTCCTGTTTCCTCATTAACATCTATTCCACGCTATGCCAGATTCCCATGCAACATCAGGTGCCAACCAACATTAAAACAGAAAGGGATGTGAGAGACATTTTTACTTTTCTTAAAAGTCATTCATTCCAGTCTATTTCTCAAAGAATGTATAATTTTAACTTTTTCCCTATAATTAAGTTATGAGTGTCATGTTTTTAGTCATTTGTGACCACCAGCAATATATGGAAAAGTTATTAGAGAGTGGTTATGAAAGCTAGACATCTCTAAAGCTACACATGGTGGCAAGTCTGATAGCACAGCTGCCCTTTGCCTCTTCCTTTTGCTCTGTAGACCTTTGTGTCCTTCCTCTGACCTCAGACTCCCAGCTACTACAGATGACGATCAGGCTGCTGTGGTATAACAAGGGTCCCCAAATTTCTGCTGCCTCAAGCCTTCTAAGAGCCAGGATATAAAAAATGCACAAAGCTATCACTTCACTGACATAGATTTGTGAAAGGAATTGTGAGAAATGTTACTGAGGCAATGAAATACCAGAAGATAGTTAAGTTTTAAAGAGGCTTCTTTCTCAGGTGATGCTTGCAGGTGATCTGAATACTACTTTATTCAATCATCTAATCACTAGATCACCTAACCATGCTCCCCCTGATAATCTATACACATTTATTTATAAATTTGGCAAGTAAAGTGGTCTATTATGTTATGTATATCAAATCTTACAAATAAATGGAACTTAAGAAGGATGATATTTAAAAGTAATTTATTTCAGAACCTCAATGTGTTGCTTAATGCTAAAATGTGCATACAATGCACTTTTTAAAGACTATCGCTCCAGAAATTTCAGGGGTCTCTCTGACTTTTAGTCATAAACTCATTTTTAAACTCTCTTGCTTTATTCTGGTACATCCTGCTTATTCCCTTTCTGCTTTATCCTAAATAGATTCTATTTCTTTATTGTAACTTTGAAGCGCCCACTTAGCTTCATATCCAGTTTCATGTTATTTATGTGATTATTTTAGATTCATGTTTTCTTTTTATAGACATACTGAAAAGGGTCTTGGGCTCTGAAGTCATAAATGTGATATTATTAAGATGTATATGTATGCAAATAATTTAGATGTAAAGATGATAATGGTTTATTCATTCTCTAGTTTTTCTATAAATATTTGAGGGCCCCTATTGACTAGACAATATTCCAATTAATGAGGGTCAGTAGTAAGAAGAAAAAAGAAAAATCTGTACATTTACAGAGATTGCATCCTGCTGCATCATGTTGGTGATAGAGAAAATACACACACACACAACACACACACATACATGCACACAAATACGCACACACATACACACTATGCCAAATGGAAATAAGTGGTATAAAAGTAGAGAGTTTTATACAGTTGCTTAGGGAACACATTTTGAAACTGGCTACCACTCCCATCACTTACTAGCTATGTGACATTGGACATATTATGAAATCTCTGTGTGTTTCTGTTTCCTAGTTTGTAAGTCACAGATAATAATATTCTAGTGTTGTGAGTATTAAAATATGTGAAACACTTAGAACAGTGCTATATGGGCTAGCTATTGCAATATGTGTTAGCTATAATTCTATAGAAAGGAAATAGAAAGCATAAAAAAGAATATATGGAACTTTTGGAAATGCTATTTTATATAGGATGGTCACAGAAAATTCTTAGAATAATGAAGGTATACTGTACATAATCACAAATAACTATATTGATATTATATATATATAGGATCATGCTTATTCCCAGTTTTCTGAGAATACTAAATTCTCTGCATTGTAGTCTTAACATTTGATTTTCAGTTTGAACAATAAATTGTGGAGTCATGTTATTTTTACATGAGGGAGAACATATACCATTCAAAAACACAAAGCTACATGACCATTCGGGATGTATGGAAGTTATAATTGTTTTGTTTTTTTTTTTGTTAATAGGTAAAATATATTCATGAAATTGCTACTCAGAATCATAATACATATTTTCTTCAGATAAACTTAAATATTTTTTAAAAACATGAAGCATTTTAATAAACTTTTACTATATGTACTGATTAAAGAAATAACCAATTATATAGATTTTTCCTTAAAGTTTATCATCTGACAGCATCTGTTATCATTTAACATCTAATAAGAATATGTGGTAACAGATAGCATCTGTTATCATTTAACATCTAATAAGAATAAGCATATGTTAATAACTTAAAATAAACAGAGTTGGGAAAAATATAAGTAGAGAAATGAACTGATTTTGAAAATGCATAGAATAAGAACATTGGTGTTTGGCTGTGGACCAGACTTAAATCTGGAACTACAGTGTCAAAGTATATACTATAAAAATACTTCCCAGATTTAGGTCACAGAAGTGTATTTCATGACAACAAGTTCAGTACTTTTGGGAACAGTTCTCAGAATTTGCTGCTGAGGCTGTATCTTTTCCCATCTATAACAATCACAAAATTGGAGATGGCATTAATCTCTACCCAGCATCTTTTTCTTTTGCTCTTCTAATACCACTAATACATTTCACAGACCTTGAACAGGACCATTAAGTGAAGCTTAATTACTTCTGCCCAAAATAATACACCTTTTCCTCGTTTCCTGGAAGAGAAAGGCTAATCAACTGTCATTCGGCATTATCTTAGTTTTGGATATGTGCTGTCTTCAGATTTTTTACTTCAGAATCCAGCTTGCTATCACAAGCCATAAAAAATAACCATTTTTTAAAATAACAGAAACTGCAGTTTGTTTTACTCTATAATATACCATGTCTTCAGGAACCCAATATTTTGCCCAAGTCATACAAAAATTTTAAAACACAAATCTAATTTTTAAACTTTTCAACATTTCATGCTGAAAAATATCCAGTCACATGAATCAATAATCAATGAAAAATTAGGTTATAAATCCTCATTGTCATCATGTATTAAACTACTGTTTCATAGTATGCTTTACCCAAGCTAGTGAGCTGGACTCCAGATTTCAGCACCCCCAGTTTGGTTCCCCTTTCCAGTGCAAGCTGATGACTTTTCTTCCCAAACATGGCAAGGAAAAAAAAAAAAAAGTGTTTTTGTTGGTTTCTTGGAACCAAACAACTTTGTGGTCTCTGAACCACAAAATACCCAACAGGACTCTAGAACCTATCTGTGTTATGAGAGGCAGTTTGGGTGGAATCGATAACATCTGGGTTATGCAGGGGAAGCCTAGAAACCCATTGGGCAACTCAGAGAGGGTGGGGCTGGGTTCTGCCCAGGTGCAGCTCCCACAGAGGCGGAAGAAATGAGCTTAAGACAGCAACTGAGGTGGCCATTACAGGAACAACTACTAAGAAGTTATGTGTGAAACTAGGTAAAGAGTTTGAAAAGAAGCCCACTCTATGACTTCCAGGACTCCAACGAGATCTCTAGCTTGCTAGTAAGTGTAGAAAGACATAATTCAATTGGAGGATTCTTCTTAATGTACGTACTCAATCGATCAGGAACAATTGGTGGAATTTGAGTATTTGGCCAAACAGATGAAACTTCTGAAGCACAATAAATAGCATGAGAAAGTTAATGAACAATTAGATGCCATAACAAGGGAAATGGAAAAATCAGAACATTTGCTGGTAACAAGGCATTGTAACAAAAGTCTGTCTTCTGAAACAAGTGATACCTAAAAATCCATGTCAATAATCTCCACGACTAGCTGGAGGAATTGAAACTTTTGATCAAGAAAGAAGGAACCAGGAGAAATGTAGCCAGCAGAAATTGGTGCACACCTTCTCACATCTGACAAAGCATCGTGATCTATGGGAAAACAAAAACTGAAAACTACCACCTACCACTGGGCAAATAATTCCTCCTCTTCATATAGTGCTCCATATAGAAGATGAAAAAAAATATACAAGATTAAAGTGCCTTTGAAGATTACCATGAGGTTTTTAAAATTGAACAGAAGATTGGAAGAAAGTCATCATGTGAAAAAGCAAAAAAAAAAAAAAAAAAAAATCCAGGTCAAGATTGGTTGGCTCAATAAGATAGCTGAATTCTGGAAGACTTGTTCATTTTTTTGGAGAAAGTGAGAGTTTAATAAAAATAGCAAAACAAGAAGGCTAAAAAGATAATAGCAACAGCCTCAAAATTAGGCAAATTTTATATATTATCAAGTATAGGGTCATAGAAAAGAATTCTGTAAATTCTACTAGTGATGTAACAAGGCTCTATTTAATTCAATAGCATGCTTTTGTATCTAGTGAAAATCCTGTAAACAGTATTCACTAGGCTTGCTAACAAATGTAAGTATACCAGCAAAAAGACATAAGGGTACCACAAGGTGAAATACAGTAAGCCAAGTTGCCATCATGCAGTGTTTCCAAGAGGACCAAAAAGCAGAAAAGCTAACACACATGAACACCATAAAAGTCTGCTGACTTCAACAGCATTATGTCTTAAAGTCATTTAAAAAATATCCAAAATCAGATCAATGAGAGCATTCTAGATCATGGAATTTAAATTATCCAAGGAAAAAATACAAGATTATCTCAGCCATATATAACTAAAATAATGCAAATTTTTATTTAAGTAACCAAAGATGATTGATTAAAAAGTTCACTTTGAGACTAGCAGTAGGCATATATACTGAAAGATTAATAGTGTCTAATATCACACAAATATTCAATGCTCACTCACTCACTTACGCTGTGTTCAGGTTTGAACAAATTTTTATATATATATGATCTCATTGAATCCTTATGATAACCCTTAAAGAAGAAATAAGGGACAAAATGACAACACCATAAATGTGTTGTAAGATCTAGGATTGCAAAGGTGTTCTAATAAACTCTGAAAAAAATATATTTATAAGATTCAGTCAGTTCTGGCTCTTTAGACAAAAAATTAACAATTTGTCAAATAGGTCAGAATATGGACTAATGTAGAATATTTCAATATAGATATTCTCAATCTTAAAACAGTTCATCTTAAATCACTTGATTTAACACTCCTACCAATAAACTGTAGTGTGAGGTAGCTATCATATGGAGGGAAGACTAATTGAATTGGAACTGTTTCTCAAATATCTTTAAAGTATTTATCGTACATTATTTATAATGTATATTTATAAGCTGACTTAATTTTATGATTTAAACTTGAAGATCCTTGAAGGCCAAGGTCCCTTTTTTATCTATATATCTCTTTCATTATTCATTACTACGCTTTTACCTAAGGTAGTTGTGATTCCCAAGAAATGTTTTAGAAAAGTAGAGAGAGATATTTTTAGTTATCATAATCATTTGAGATATTTAGTAGATTTAATTAACTGAAGACAATTTTTCTAGATGTAGTTCAATGCATGAGTCATTTATATGTAATCAAGAATTGCCCTACATCCTCTCTGACCTTCCAGTGTCTCTCCACAAAGTCATTTAGGTAAAAAAAAAATAATTAATTAAATTAAAAATAAAACACCGTAAGTTTGGGAGGTGATACATAAATCCCTTTTACATTTTGCCAGTTATAATATAAACTGAACTAGCAGAAATGTACAATTCAAGGTGAAGTTGAATTTATTTTACTTTAAAGCTACTGGAGATGGTTGTTCTAGCTTAAGGTCTACATCCTTAATTAAATTTTCAAAGTCCCTATTAACAAATAACATCACATATTCACAGCTTCCAGGGATGATAGCTTAGATATCTTCAGTGGGCCCAAAACTGAGTAGGCCCTTGGGTTGATAGCCAATCTTAAACTCAGGCCTTTGTCTGCCTACACTCTGCTTTCTTACCTATTCTCCACCACACAAAGTCCAGGGCCCAGATTTCCATTACCAAAATCTTAATGTCTTTTTCTTCTTAAATGTACAATTTAATGTTTCATTATGACCAATGTTTTTAATATCTTCACAATTACCCTGTTCTTTCTAAGATAATTAATAACTAAAGATGAGAAGACACTTGTATCTTGATATGTCATGAATAGCCTTCAAAATTATTTTTGCCCTTTAGAATCCTTTCACACACACAATTTTTAGAGGTTAAATTTATTTTGTTTTGTAAAAATGATATGTTTTTCAAAGAAATCCTGATGTTCAAAAGAAAAAAGTTTTTGGATCAGAAATGCTATTTAAGCAAGGTAATTGTATTTTCAGTCAACAAAGTAAATATAAAAATAACACAATGCTATAGACATAAAATTTATCCTACTAAGTCATTATTTCAGGGAGTATTGAATATTTTCAATGGAAATGTTCAATTAATATTTATTTATATAGTAAAATTATTATAATGAAGAGGTAAATCAATGAAGCACTGTAAATAAAGTTATATATATAATTATTGCTTGATTAAGTAAAATGCCCTTTCTAATAGTAATTAAAATGACATAATAAAAATAATTAACATTTGTTGGTCCTCTACAATGCCCAACTGTGGTGAGTTAGATGTTCACAGAAGCAATTACTTGTAATTATTGCAACAATTCTGTGAGGCAGATAATTTATAATTACTATTTTATTAATAGGGAAATTTGGCTGATAAGGGTTAATAGAAATGCAAGGTTTGGGAGCCTATAAGTGGAAGAGTCAGGTCTGTTTGAAATGAAACGCTATATATTTCATCTATAAGCAATAGTATCTCAAATATAAATCTGCCTATGTAAGAATGTAGAGAAAACAATGATGACTAAAAATGTAACCAACTAAAAATGTAATCAGAGGAGTCAGTTACGATTTTTATAAAGTACCCTGGCTGATTGGCAAAGCTAGGAATTTTTGAAGTCAGTATAGATGTGCTGCATTTGTAATATTAGTATTTCAAATGGAAAAGCCCACAATCACATCTTGACATCAACCTGCTTTCCTTTCTTGCATTTACTGTTTTGCTTTGAAGCCAACATAATGGCTTATAAATTTTTGGTCAATAAAACTTCTAAAACACACTTTAAATTTTTATCATTAATATGCCACATATTAATTAATGTTAAACTTTAATGTCATTTCTCTTCTCATTTCCCAAGAACTTCATCCTGAATTTCCATTGAGAGCTTCTGAAATAACTTGAAGTCAGAATTCTACAAATAATTTTTAACTTACCCTCTTACCAACTCCAAACTATGATTCTTATGTTAATTGGAACACCATTCTTCAATTTCCCAAGCTAAAATGTGTAATTGTCATTGATTATTCCGTAACTTTTCCCTGATACCTAACTAGTCAATACACCTTTATGAATCTTCTTTCAAAATACCACTTGGGTCATCTTCTTTCTTTTATTTCTTCTGTCATGACCAAACTCCATGTCACTTCAACCTCATTCTACATAGCTCCCTAAATTTACTGCTTTAAACACACACACACACACACACACACACACACACACACACACACACACACACATCTATCAATGATCTACAAAATAATTAGAATTGAAAGATAATTCTGTTAAGGCTTTAAGTATATAATTTAATAATTGTAACTTTTGAAAGATTAGTTAAATTCTTGCAACTAGTTTTTCTCACCTAATAAAGGGATAACAATACTTAATTGAAAAAGCTAATATAAATATTAAATTAAATATTTTATAAACACGTTGTCTATGCAATATGAACATAATTGGAAATAATTTTTTTTGCCTTTCTATTTGTTTTTGGTCTCCCTTTTTTTCAATCAACCAAACATTCATTTATTTACCTTTTCAGCAAATAGTGATTTGTTTGAGAGGCACTGAGCCAAGTCCTGGATTTATTTCATGTGAATTTAATGTTACACTATTAAGTCTCTTATTACTCACAACAGATTAAAGTCAGTTTAATTCCAGAGACCACAAGCATATAATTACTTTTTTCTCCTTCTCTGATTGATCCCTGGCCTTAAGGAGCTTATGTAACACTAGGATAATAGCTATATCTATTAGTACTGCAATGTTTAAAATGTTATTACAGAAGTATTCACAATATTTTTTCAGTACATATGATATAGCTAATCCAGAAAAATTTTAGGAAAAGATTTTAAAGAAGGTGACACCAGAGCTTATATTTACTAGACAAATATAAATTAACTAAAGAAGTAAAGGATTGGTGGAAGAAGACAGATAAAAGCTTATGTAAGGACAAAGATATAGAAAACAGTATGAAATATTAAGCCCTTAGTTATAGAACAGGGCTGTAACTATTAAGGGAGAATTTTATAATTTTGAGATTATTTGGAGCATAATAATGAAGGTGTATGTGCAGGAGAGAGAATTATTTCTAACTTTGAGATGAGCATATGTCAAATATGAATGTGTACTGCAAGCATTTTTTTTAGAAAGCATTTTGTCTTAGTCTGTGAAAACAGTCTCTAAGACAATGATTTATCTGAAGGAAGTTTACTTAGAGTGCCCTGGGCAACAACAGCTACCAGGAAGTAAAAGAGTCAATCAGTTGAGTGTGGGCTGTCCCTGGGGAGAGGATTTAAGTTTGCATGAGGCTGCGAAGAGCAAATCCAGGGGATGAAGTCAGCTGTGAATCACATTCCCATAACCCTTTTGACAGCTGAGAGAAATACCTCAGTCCTTAAGTGGGATCTACATGGAAAAATATAGCATCTACAAGATTCCACCCATTGCCTATTTAGAACCCACTTGCTACATGTAATAAAAAACTCTTCCAAGTTTCAGGAGGAAGACTAGGAGGATGCATTAGGGTTCTTGCACCTGCATTAGGTCTTGGTGCCTCAGTCGATACCAGTTATCTTAAATATTATTCAAGATCTTCATTATAAATTCCCTTCACCCCAGGTCAGTACCTATGCTAGACTATATAAAACTGGAAGATTGTACGGTGGTGTGACTCAAACACAGACACTGGTCCTCAGAAATGTCACCTTGCAAATCTGAGTTTGTAACTGCTGTGCTTGTCCATCTAGTGTCCAGATTGGACAGATGAGTAACAAGACCCACTCCCTGTGAATCTTGTTGGTTCTAAACCTATCATTCCTTGCTCACATTGTATAATAACATTTCTACCTCTCCCTAATGATCAGTTACTGTACTGGTCATTTACTATTTACAGCAGGCAGGAGATTGTAACTCCTTTCAGTGACTGCTTTACTCTTGACATAAGGAACCTAAAGTTACTATGATTAAAATTAAATGGAACCCTTCAGAGTACTCTGGTGCATTTTCCTTCTCTGGAACCAAGATCTATAGTTAGCAGTTCTAGATTTACATGGAGGAAAGCAAAAATTCCCAAGCACAAATAAAAATGATGGTAAGTACGGTGACTCTGACTTTTTCCCCTTGGTTCTTGGACCCATGCATTCTACTCATTGGGGTCAATGAACAATATAATTTTATTGCTTTAGGTTGTATACTACATCCTAGAGGATGATGCCCAATTCTCACAGGGCATTACTTCACACACTACAACACCTCAGCTGCCTCTTAAAAAGACACTTTTATACTGTTATCATGCTGTTAGCTTCTGAATGGTATGGTTTATGATAGGACATAACATCTCATGACTAGTTATTTATTCTGCACTTCCTTTGTTGAATGTTATTCTGTTGATCCAAGGCAATGCAGAAGCAATGTTATGTGTAATACAATATCAGATCAAATATTCTGAAGGCCTTATATATTGGTACAGGCTGAAGGTTTTTTGTTTGTTTGTTTGTTTGTTTTTTTACCTTATTCTTTATTTATAAGATAAAAATACATCATGAGGTTGATCTAAATAGCCTACACTAAATTTTGGCTTTCTAAATCAATATGAAAACCTCATTATCTAATTAAATCTGTATTTTTCGACCACAAGAATTGGAAACATTATTAAACCCTGTTGTTTTGCACATTTTACATAATATTAATGTGTTTTGGTTTGAGATAACTTAATAAGAAATATATTGGAATTTCTTTAAAAGAAAAATGAGAAGGCCACAACCATTATCTAAATTATAAATACCTGGAGAAAATCATTGAGGTAATGTCTTTAGGAAGAAAAAAATGAATTAGAAGAGAAATGTCATTTTCTCTATTTCTTTTCTACATTTATTGAAATTGTAGAAATGATCACTTACCTACCATGAGTTACATACCAAAATTGAATTGCTTTCTCAAGATGCACTCTTGCTAATACCTTTTACTTTCCCAGTACATGTAAGCATTAAGTCAGTTTGATGAAGAATATGATACTTCAATTAAGTCTTCTGAGATGCATGGAAAAAGTAAAGGAGAAGGGAAATAGGTGACTAAGGAGGAGTCAGAAATAGGTTGGGGAAAGTATATGAGAGCCACAGTTTTCAAGTAAGCTGAATATCAGGCTAAGGAGAATAACTTTTATCTCATTTTAAAGAAAATGCATGTAAAGTCTCTTAACAGCTGTCCAGAACTCTGTTAAAGAAATATTAATTGGAAAAAAAAAAAAAAAAAAACGTTGGAGTAGAGCTGGGGAAACAACAATTTACATGTATGTGGCAAATTATTCTATAGTTACAAAGCTGAGAAAACAGGCCTAATATCCTTTAGAAACATATTATCCGATAATGTATCTGTGATTTTATCATCATGATGCATCCTTTGTATTGCAATGTTTTATATTCAGCATGTCATCGCCTTCCACCTTTTATTCCTGCCACTGTAACAGTAATTCACAGATTCAGTATGATATCATCTCACCCATCATCATAGCTGAACTTTCCTAGAGCTTTTCTGATTCAAAGGCCTAGGGTGTATGAAACAATCAACTGACAGTTAGACAAAGTACAACCTGAAGGTGCATGGTCATTCGCTCCGCTATGGGCCAACTCTTGCCTTTGAATAGAAGATCCGTTTCATCATTTGGGCAGAAAATTTTAAGCTTCATTCAACATTGCTCCTCACAAGATTCTGAAAGGATCAAGCCTCATTTGTCTGTGATTGTAAAGAACTCTGGAACAGCTGTTTACTTTTATATTTCTCTGTCTTCAACCCTCACTTGTTTCTTAGGATCACTTCCCTACAAATTGTCTGAATACAACCATTTATTTAAGTCTCAGCTTTGGTGGTGGTGGTTGGGAAGGCATCAAGAATAAGATATTATTTTAAAATTCAGAAATTATTTAGGATGCATCCTAGACCAATACTTTCAAGACAAAAAAATTATCAGAACAATATATAATCAATCAGTATCAAGTTATATCTAAGATGATAAATTTATTTTGTATCTACAGTTTAACTGATACATTATATACAGTATAGAAAATTCTATCTTCCTCATTAAAATGTCAGATATTTTAATTCTTTAATTCAACAGAAATGCATTATAATATTCAGAATTTACTGTTTTTTCGAGGAATAAAATTAAAGCTAGTATTTTAATTTTATGGTATTTTTACTAAATTATTTCATATAAAAAAGTAAAAACACTGATTATGAGTCTTGAAAGAAAAATTCTGAAACCATAATGAGGACAATACTTACAGCAGACAAAAAGTTGACTACTGTGGAAGAGGCTTAGCAAAGTTCTCACAAACTACAGTGAGATACATAGTACACAACGTTTGTCAAATGGTTTATCTGTTATATTTCTGCGACTTTTCTATTTTTGTTGTTGTCTCTTAATTTTCCCTGCAGTATCCAAGGCATAAGGTTAACTATATCACCAAACTTTGAATAACATAATCTTGAGAGAACATTTACGAAAAAATCATGAAAGCAATTTAGATATGTAGACTTAGTGAAAACTGGTAAATTGGTTGGGATGTAGTGGGGATGCTTTATTTTTTCCTCTATAATTAGCCAAACATTGGGTCTTCTGTCACTGTTACATATGAAAGGCTACTATTATATTTAAAGTCTGGTTTTCTTTAGGACTGTAGTGTCTTTTTAAAGACCTAAAGGAAACCACTGGCATGTTTGTTAAAAATGCATTATTATTGCTATTGCTGCTTTATATTTTAGAGGACTTTCAGATTTAGAAACAAGATATTTAATTTTCTAAGTTTTCATTGGTCTACAATATGGAAGAATACTTAAAAAAAGGAGCAGCTCTCTATGAGGCAAAATTAATACTTAAGTGTTTGCACCCAGGCAGTCTATGAACAACTTTAAAATGTACTCTTTTATTCATCTCTTCCTTAGAGATAAAATTGGAAGCCACTGAAAATGGCAAGGTTAGACTCTTACCAGTAAACAATTATCCAGGTCCACGGGAAGACATAGTTATCATATAACTACAACTCTAATTCACCATTAAATGGTGCCTTCCTAAAACAGATGTTAGAAGTGTGAAAGCTTGCCTATTTGCTGTGATTCAGTAAAGCAAATTTTTCAGCAAGGACTTTTCATGGACTTGCCTCTTCATATTATTTTTAATAAAAAAAGTACTCTAAATTCTTTTTTAAAACAATCCATTGTAATATTAGAAATTTTTCATCTGAGGTCCAAGAGAAACAAAAGATACCACATCTTCAAAATTAGGATGAATTTTAATAACCAGCAGCAAGATAAATTTTCACAAATATGCATGAATCAGATAGGAAGGTCACTGGAATGGATTCATTCAAAATTCATGTTTGAAATATGGCCCATTAAGAAAAAACCCTGCAATTTCTTTAACAAGGCATTGTTTTTTAAAGTGTGAACAAATCTAATCACATTTAATCATACAGAAAATTAAGATAGGAGGAAGAAAGGGTATTCTCATTTAATTTATAGTTAAAAGTAACATTTTTCCATCATTGCATATGCCATTTTTATTTTTTATGTAGTTCCTAAAAATATTACTACAAACTTGACTGCTATAAAAATTAGGGAACTTAAATCCTATTATTTTATTTTAGTCCAGACCCTGATGATTTGTACTTATTTCAATGGTCAAATTATTTAGCTTTCCTAACTCTCATATTCCCTCTATCAGGATAATTATATCAATGTCCTTTACTTACAGAATTATTCTGTATCTCTATTAGAAAAAAAATAATGTTTTCAAAAACAATTTGCAATGTGAATATAAGATATCATTTTCATTTTTAATATGAAGAGCTCTAATGTGGTGATTTAACTAGGTATAATCTTATTTTTTTAAGCAAGGCAACCTTTAGCTGACCTCACAGATTGCAAAGACCTTGTCAGTTACAAGCTCTAATTTTTTTTAATTTTTTTACATCTACAGCACCTGCTCTTCCTAGGTGGTTTCCCATCCAAGTACTAACAAGGCCTTACTCTGCTTAGCTTCCGAGATCAGATGGGATCAGGCTTGTTCAGGGTGGCATGGCCTTAGACTAGGTATAATCTTTTAATCCACAATCCATGTTATATCTCAGGTATATCAGGCTTCTTCATTGAAATGAGAAGATCTTTAAGCATTTAGATATGCCTACTTATAACTGCACACTAAGCGCACACAAACTTCATTTCTTTAATATAACTTTTACTCTAATTAAAGCAGGCTCTGCCTAATGGTGTAGCATTGTGACACACTTGCTTTTTCTACCCTTACTCTTTCACTGCATGCCTACACCTTTGTTCCAAGACATGGGAGATTAGTTTTATTATTTTCTTTCTTGGATACCATTAAGAGTAAAACCTGTCCTAGGAGGAATTGTAAAGTTAAGCTTAACTGTATTAGTGTTAATATCAGTTTCTTATATAATGTTCAAAATAATTATAAGAAATATAACTAAATTATGTAGACAAGCCTTGACAGCTAGAAAGCAAATGCACTATAGAACTCTTCATCCACCTGAAGCACTAAATGCCATGTCTCATGGTAGGTTATAAATTATTGTCCCATGAGCCCACCACTGGTGGGTCAACAAAACTTCCATAGAAATGAAAATGAGGAAATTACGGTAGAGATTATAACTGTGATTGTTGAGGTTTTATTAGAGTCTTATGATTATAACCATTTTTTAATTTTTTCATTTTTGTCCATACAATCACACTCTCATATTTTATATACATAAAAATGCATTGTTAACTAATATGTAACTTGTAGATAAACAGTTTGTTTGACTGAAAACTCTAAGAACAGACTTCAGAAGGAGTTAGTTTGGTTCCCAGACCACTTGTTGCCCATGGTATAACCACAAAGTGTACTACACATCTAATTCATCTAAACTGTAAGGGATCCAAAGGTCAGAAAAAAAAAAAAAATATATATATATATATATATATATATATATATATATTACTGAGAGAGAATGTGGTTTCAGGTTATAAAGGTTTTTACTATAGGAGATTTGAAACCACCTAGCCAAATGAGTTATGCCAAGTTACATTATCTCTGTGGAACTTTTTCTTCCATGTGTTCAAGACTGCCTTTCTGTCTTGAAATATATTTTTTCTGTCAAGATATCCCTGTTTGTTTTATTCTTATATTTGGTAGCTTTTCTATCCAGATAAAATATTTTGTTTCCAAAACTAACTACATCATATGGTTCTTACATTTTTGGTGATATAAGTTTTAGGGGAAAAAATGGAAATGTATAATTAATAAATGTTAAAGAAAAAATGACTTGTATTTCTATATCACTTTAATTATTTCTGAGTGCGATGGCATGAAATGCTAGGAAAATCAGTGCTTAATTTATACAAAGAATAACCCTTTTTTAACAAAAATTGTTTCCTGTGTGGTAAATAAAAGTGATGGCAACTATCAAACTGGAAAATTTATAATGTAAAGAATGTTTTAATGTATATTATATGTCATATAATATATTTTATATTTATATTTATATTTATTATATTTACATATAATATAGATTATATGTTTTACTGTATGTATTATATTATAAAATTTATAATATAAAATATTTTAAATATGAAGAGCAGCATTTTTAAAAGTTTTAAAGTATACTTTTTATTCCTGAAAACTAGAATGAACACACACAAAAGCAGAGTAATATATCCATAATATATATATACACATACAACCTTTTGAACTGAGAGAACTGGGAGAAAAGGAGAGGATATTATAACAGTAGTGTCCTTTGGAAACCACAAGATGGAATAAACAGGTCTATAACTGATTTAGCACAATTGATTAAGCAGAAACCAAAGCAGCACAAGGGAACTAAAGAATCAACCCTATTTACATGAAATAATTTCTCCAAAACTCAGTAGTTCCGTAAATTTTTTAAAGAGAGAGGAAATAAGATTAGAGAAAAATTATCAACAAAATAGTTCAAGACATCTTTCCAAATTTGAAAGTAAAACATTACCAGAGAGAAAGGATGTACCTTGTGCCCAGAACATTGACTAAAAACATTGACCTACCTGATTATCATTTCAGAACACTAGCAACAAAGAAAGGCATCAGAAAGAAGTTTTTAGGACTCTCTCAGGGAAACTCGTGATAAAGAATACAAGTATAAGGAGTTATGAATTATTTTAACTTTGGAATTTCCAGTAACAATATTGGAAGCTAGGGTCATTTGAACAATATCTTCAAAATTATAAAGAGCCCTGTTTTCTAACCTATAATTCTATACTCAGACAGACATCCAATCAAGTGTTGTGGTAAATTAAAGACATCATGAAATATTCAAGTCTGAAAAACTGTCCACATAGACTCTCTCTTAAGAAGCAACTATAAATTATTTTCCATTGAAATGAGAAAGCAAACCAAGCTCAACAAATACAGGATACATGGAAACCTGAATCCAACACAAGAGAGAGGCAAAAGATGTGGTAAATGCATCTCCTATAAATCTGATATATACAGTAACTAATTTGGAGTGTGCCAAAATGTACAAGATTATAAAAAACAGACAGGTTTTACATTCACCATACAAACCTCTGACTTGATGGAACTAAAGTTAGTCTCAGTGTTTACTTATGTTTTATGACTTTTTTTTTTATCCCATGACAAAGAAAAAATATAGTTAAGTCTAGAAAAAAGATACTTAAAATATCAAACCAACTCACTGTCAATTATTCTTTTTTTCCGGAACTACTTTTAATTAAAATTATTGGGGTGACATTGGTTAATATAATAAAATAAGGTACAAGTGTATACTTCAATATGTCACATATATATTTCACTGTGTGGTCTTCAGTCAAAGTCAGAATTCCTCCCATCACCAAATATTTGATCCCTGCTACTCCAATCTATCCCACTCTCCCTTTCCCCTCTGGTAACCACTAATCCACTGCCCGCGTCCATGAATCTCTGTTTGTTCATCCTGTTATTTTGTTGCTTTCAGTTTCATATTCCACATATAAGTGAAATCATATTGTTTTCAACTCTTTCTTTATGACTTATTTTGCTTACTAATCTCATATATAAAGTAAGAATTAAAGATAAAAAAGATTACTGACTTTTTTTTAGAAAAATTATGTGTTGAGGACAAACTCAGAGAAAAGTTTCACATCTAGTAATTTTTACATAAAGTGACATTTTACTCACAAAAAAAAGACCCAATGTCTTTTTTCTCTTAGAAAGAGCCAAGCTTTTTGACAATTAATGGCTATCTGGGTAAAGCCTACTCTATCCCTGCCTCTGCTCTCTATGCTTTGAATATTAGATTCAGAGTATTCTAGATGTGTTTGCAAAAAATAAAATGTATTATTATTAGTGATCTTTCTTCTCAAATACTGAATACTTAGCATTTTGTTTTAAGCCAAGAATGATAACTTAATTCTTGAGTCTTCTCCTATTGATTGTTACCCTGACTATACTTTTTCAAATCAAAAGTTTTTTCTTGAATCATCATTCCCTAATTTTCTAATATAAAAAATAGAACTTTAGTTAATATTAACTATTAACAAATGTTTCCTTTTTAGTACCTTGACGCCATTGAATTGAGCAAACTATATGGCATAATGCATGTTTAAAGTCCTGTAACCACTAATGGTTTAAAAATAGCAGTGAATATAATGACAAACCTTGACCTAATATAATTTTAACTTCATCTCTAGAATACAGAATTGTTTTTACTGAAAAACTAGGTTCACAATTTCAACTCATTCTTTACCCAAATGTGAATTTAACTGGTGATACTTTTATTGTGTATACTATTTTCACAAAGACAATATTTCAGAAGAAACATTGCATAGAACAGCCACGTAAATCAATGTACTTCTGAAAATGTGCCATCTGCATGACAGAGACTTTAAGAAACCTCTATATCATATATTTTGAAGTTAATGTTGAGTTAAAGCTAGAATTAATAAAAGAAATAACTGGAAACACAATTTTCAATATTTACATGCAACAATAAATACTAAAATATTAGTACATAGATGAGACCCACAGCAGAACCACAACATGTTGCTCAGGTTCACTCTCCAAACTTCAACTTTCTTTTTGACCCAGAAGTTCCCTATTTAGATTACATCAAAGGAGATAACCTCTGACTCCCATATTATTTTGACATTGCAAAATAGCCTTAAAATGACCAAATTAGGTTGTTCAATGCATAGTAGCTGATTATTTTCCCTTTTAAACCCAGATGAGGTAACAGATCAACTACTACCAACTGATCATTCTCACACTTACATCTTTATAAATAGCTTAAAAATTTAATCCTCCTAGAATATCCTATATTGAATTTTCTATATGTTTGATGTTGGGACACTGAGCCACATTTGAGACTTAGTGAGACTGACATATTATAAACTCAAAGACTTAATTTTACAGCTGAAATTGCTGAATCTCAGCATATTAAATAACTTAAGGAATAGTCACAACATTAATTATTGATAAATGTTTAACTTTTATCTAATTTTTGCAATTTTTTAGCATTATTTATTAAACTTTGCTGTGTCAGAATAGCCTGGTGAGTGTTTAAGCATATAGATTTCCACGTCTGCCCTGCAAATTACCCTGCAGGGCAATCAGATAAAAGCAGAATAGTAGTGTAATGTCATACCAGCTTTATAGTGAAACTTGGGAGATGCAGCACATAGAACATTTGTAGAACTACATTTAAATGAAGAAAGCCTGAAAATTAATAATATAAACATGCAAGATATTAAGAGACACACTACAGTAGAAAGAATGGAGAAAGAAAATGATTATGATAAAAGAAAAAATAATGAACTAGATGTCTAAAGAGCAACAGAACTAAATATTTTTAAGTGTAACTCTTTTTCTAGAAAATCAATTGAAAATTTCAAAAATTACCAAGTTACCAAAGCATTGATTTTATAGAATTATAGGTGTATTAAATAATAAACAACATACTGGATATATTCTTGTAAAAATCTTGTAAATTTCTTTATGTTTAAATCAGAAATATATAAACATAATAATTCCATAATAAAAATAGTTGTACAGTTATTTAGGTAAATAATTATGATTGTGATGATTATTAAAACAAGGAATTAAAGAAAGTTATTCAAGGAAACATTGTGAATCTTTATTAAAAAAAAAAAACTATATGAGACAGATGAAAAGAGCATGATGATGTAATTGTAGGATATATTTATGCTTTAGAAATATGGTAGTGGAAACTCTGCTTGTGAAGGAGACTGTGATATATTATCACAGAAAAAGGGAAGAATGATAATGGTGCAGTCTTATGACAGAAGAAGAATGAAATTTCAAGAAAGCTTGATGTTCAACATTGGCAAATAGAGTGAGAAAAAGTAACAGAATAAAAATATAGTGTTAACAATTATTTTTAAATCAGGAATAAATAAACATTCTTTGGGGAAAATATAAATTATTTTGTTTTCCACATATATGGTGCTTAAAAAAAATCTGTTTCACTAGTTATCCATGTGTATTTTTTTATAAGTAACATTAATATTGCCCAAAATGTTTTGTCTGAGGAAAGAAGAAATATAAATTGTGTTTAATTAGAATATCAGAAAGCTTAGACCATAATAAGTGATCTTAAGGATTAATTGAATTTCTACATTAATGTTTATTTTTCATAGTGTACACTATATAAAAGTGTTAAAGTTAAAAAAAAAAAAACCTGCCTTGATACTTTTCATGATGTATTTCATTACTTTTTGTACGCTAATATCTTAGAAGTCATGAAAAAATAACCCTGAACTGAAATACGTAGGTCATATAGGGGATCACTTTATTGCTTTCTTTCCTAAAACCATTTTTCTTGCTTAGTTTATTCATATATTATTTTTCAATCAGCTCTTGCAATGATTCTTCATGGAATTCCATAGCCACAGAAATGTATTTCTGTGTCCCACAGCAATAAAGAAATTCTAAAACTAATTTTTCTCTTTTCTCCTTTGGGAGAAATATTCTATATGTAAAATGCAGTTATCAAAGTTCATATTTAACTTGCATTGATATGTTGATAAACCTTAAATGGAAAAGGAAAGTATAAAATTGAAAAAGTATAATTTCTTATGAAATATACACATAAAATGTTTTTTAAGAAATACAAAATCAATTATCAAGGGTTTTGTGATGTGCCTGCTATTTAATGTGGCTGATGATATTTTGTTTGTTTTTATTTTGAAGGCAGGATTAAAACAAATTCGGTTGTTAAATCATTGTTCTACACTTAAATTATTTATATACCACACCAATGCTTTTGTACTCATTATTAAAATATTGTTTTCAATATTCCTAACCCAAACACTTGAGTAAATCATGCTTATGAAAAGAACATATACTATAGGGGTATTTTGTACATTAACAAATTTCACCTCAAATACTTAATGGAGTTTATTATTCTAGTTTTACCATAAATGAATAAAGTAGGAGTTAAAATTCGTTAGAATAACTGCTAACACAGACAACTAGTTAATATTGAAAACACAACTTCACAACTTGAAATCAGGTCTTCATAATAAGAGGATTTAGTAATTTTTGGTATATCTTTAGCACCAGAAATTGTTTTCTCTATTTGCCGTACAAAGTAAAATACTTGATTAGACAGTAAACTACAGTTCTTAATTACTTTTTTTCTGACCCAATTAGGTCCGTAGGCCAAATAAATAAGTTTGATTTTAAGTAAGAGTGTACAATTTGCAAATATTTTTTCACATTATTGTTATCAATTAACTATGTGAGTTTTGTTTTTCTAGCCCATTTACAGATAAGGTTGCATGGACAGAGACTTTAGCTGAATTGCTTCGAGTTTAACAGCTAGTAATTTTTATATAATATGGGACTTAGGCAGTATGTATCTACTAAAAATTAATAATAATAATTAAAAATAAATTTAAAAAACTCTAAATAGAACAAGGCATAAAAGAGAAGCTTTCTTTCTTTAATTCAATTCCTGCCACCCTTCTTGTCCCCCAAATCTGAAATAACCAAAGAAATATAAATGTATAGAGAAAAAATACTTGCTTTCATTTAGAAAACTAAGAGTGCAACAAGTTGTGAGGAATGCCTACATTCAATGGGATCAAATTAAAGAAATCACAGTAGGCCAGTTCTCACATTTGCTTACGAGAAAGAAGTCTAGTGACTTGTCATCTATGTTAAGAGTAGAGATAATGCACTAATTATTTCTAATTTGGAGACAGTAGGACTTTAGACAAGTTTTATTCGTAAGACATATAAAGACAAATATTGAATAGGCTTTGCCATTATAAAATGAGAACATTAACATTGAATTTTTCAAACTTAAATGTTTACTAGTGATTTTCATTAACATATGTCATCTTAGGATAAGATAGAATAATGGAGATGACCTCCATTATTCCTCAGAAGATGTTTTATTAATAGCTGGTTTATTGTCAAATTTTTCTTACAATAGCTCCCTCTGCTCACTTATAAAGAGGGTTATAGTAGATAACGTGACTTGAGACTGTGTTTATTAATACATATTAGAGGGAAAGGAAGATGATAATGTACCACTTACGTTCTTTTTTCCTCGCTCCCACCCTCCACCATATTCTATCCTGTCTAGCCTCAAGCATTTTTCTGTTTGTAACTGAATGGAAACTACCTAGAGGATTGCAATGACTAACCATGAACACTTTTCTCTAGTAGTATATCATTAATTGTGACGCACCACTCTTTATACTGCAGATGAGAGCTGAAATGCTACTCCACGGCTATGCTCTGATCTGCTTATTGACCAAGATTAAATGCGACACTGTCCTTCTAGTTCGCATTACAGTATCTTACACCATAACACCAAAGAGTTACGTAATCTCTATAGTTTGGATTAATTTTGAATGTTAGGTAGTTTTCTCTGTAAATTGGGTAAAGACATTCTAGAAAAAAAATCTTTAAAATAGTTGAGAAAAAAATTGTTAAATTAAAAATAATCTCTCTAAAAAATTATAATATTTTAAAAGTGTTACTGTTACACAAGTCCAGATGTAGGCATTTAAAATGTTTGAACTTAATAAAACTAAATGTTTTATAAGTCTATTTATATTTGAAATATCCTTTGCCCTTTCCTTCCATATTAGTAAAACAGGCAGTTTCTATTATGTTTGTTCTGATTACTTTCCAAAGGGGGAGATATTAATTTTGTAGCTCCTAGGAATTATCTGATTAAACAAAAAACTTGAATTGGACAATAAAGGAGAAATGCAACTTAATTTTTTTAAGTTTATACATGGAAAAAGTTTGCATACATATGTCTATCATTTTTGTGTTTCTGTTAAGAATCAGCACAATTTGTATTAAAGTGTGCTTTTACAGAATATGCTTTTATCCTCAAAGCTAAGGGATGTGGGATAGAGATAAACAGATCTGTAAGGTGATGACTGTAGTATATAACTACATTAACTATATTTCTCAAATATGGTACAAAATTGCCACTTGTGAACCTAAATATTCTCTAAATTATTTCAAGGCAATGCAGTAATATCCTACTTTTTATTATGACTAGTCATCTTTTAACAAATTTGAACATTACCTAACCCATTTACAGCCTCCTTCTATCTCTAAGATTGATTATGGCTGACATTCTCAGCAGTCAAACACATCTTTGCAAATGACTTCCTAGCCTGGAGAGCCCAACCAGAATGATGTTCACTTCACTGCCTTGCCTAGCTTGTCTCCCATCGGTCAGCCATTGAAGCATTTACAAGAACACTTTTATTAAATTTGTTCCAACATTATGTTCAATTAGAATGAAATCTTCTTAAATATTGCACTAAATGTGAATTGGGAAAATACTAAATTGCCTCTTTATCTGTCAAGTGTATTCTCAAAGGTAGATGAAGCCATATTATATCATTGGTTTCAAGCAATAAAGTAAATAATGTTCTTTACTTTGGTTATGTTTATACATTAAGTTTTCATTTCTACATATATTGGAATCTATTAAAAAACTGAATTTAAAGTGGTGCCATGGGGAAATGTCATACTTTATTTTCTATATATTAATTTTATGGAAGCATAGAAAAACATGCTTTCCTATATAATATAAAAAATGGTGTGAGGGAGACAACTAAGAATGAATTTAGAGACTTTATTTTCTTATTTGATAAATAGAAAACTAAATAGCCCCTAGTTGTTTTGTCAAATAGAAAATATATTTAGTATCGCATCTTTATTCTTTGGAAGACAGAGTGGAAATTCCAAATAACACATTATACAGATTATATTAAAACTATGTACTATGGATCAAATATATTTGCTTTTTTGATAGTAAATATTTTTAATGATAAGTCATTTAGAAACCATTTAGTATGAGTAATAAAGAATCTAGAATTTCTGAAATAGTAAAATAAAAATGACCTAAAACACTGTCTGGTGAATTCATAATGTCTGTATATTGGGTGTGATAGAAAATTGCCCAGGAGTCATTTATTTATTTTTGGTTTATTAAGCTGATTCTTGTCATTCTTCTAACATCACTGTGCACAAGTATGCATCTAAATTATACATAGTGTTAGGTCTAGCCAGTTCTGTACTTTTTAATGAAACACATTTTAACATTATTATTCCTTGCCACCCCACTATTGGATATTTATTATATATTATTTTGCTTCTGATAATCTTAATAACTGATCTATGTGTCAAAGTTGAAACAATGGCAACATATTTGTGGATTTTTTTTTAAAGTTATTTGTAAATTTTGGTTACTCATTTTCTAGGGAGAATATTAGAGCTCTATCTGGTTTTTTAGAGTCTGTTACTCTAACATAAAGGATCAATTTTGTCAGTATTTTGTGATTGATACTTAAAACTTAAATCATTTTGAATGTATAATACACACTTTTAGGTCAGATATTATTTTATTCCATATATTTAAAAACTTTAATTTACTATCATGTTTCCTGTTTTCTCTCATTAACATAGCTTATCTTTATTCCAACAATATAAACTTATTTTGAAACAATTTACAAAAGACAATGAATATGATGAACTCCAAGCAATGATAAGTTAAGGGTTTAAAGAAGAGAAATAATAAATGTCTTTTGACATTATTTAGGGGTCTCAAGTTCAGCTCAGAGTCTCCTAGAAACTAAAGTGAAAAAGTGAATCAAGCTCTCTTGCACTGACTCTGTGTAATTTCTTCCACTCCAATCTCCATTGTGAAAAAGGATCTTGAAAGAACAGCAACGTGAAACATTTTCAGGATAAGAAGAGAGAGAGACGAGTTTATTCTGCATATGAAAGAACGAAAGATTGTGAAGGTAAGGAAGAACACTGACAACTGAGAGAAGTTTGAATAGAGAGACATATATAAGGAGGGTGGTCACAAGTATAAGGAACAAAATATAGACCGATGATAAAAAATACTTTAAAGAAAGTTTTCTTATGTACTTTGCAATGCACTTGCCACCTTCTGAAGAAAACCAGCTTCCTGAGAATGCTTAGGACTTTTAGACTTTGAGGTGAAGCATGTGAAGTTAATTTAACAAGGTAGCCAGCCATTTGACTGGTGTGGCTCTAATCTCATGGTGTCCACCCTAGGCAAACCCAAATCAAAGCCTGTAAATGCCTCCAGGTTATAAAATCAAAACCTAAGCACAACAAACCTCAAGCAGTCAAATTGGCTTTAAACTATAGCCAATCAATGATTTCTTTACTTTGTTCCCATATTTCCCTATAAAACCTTCTCCCCAAATTCCTACAGGTGGAGCTCACCTAACCACTTCTGGAGCTGCCTGTTTCCAACCGATTTTTGCCCCAACTTTAAAAACTTAATTTGGCTACATGAAGAAAAAAAAAAAAAAAAGTGATGGGCTACATCAAACTACCTTAAACTTAGATATGGGTTTGCAGGAAGCAAATACTTGGGTTAAAATAAAAACACTGATAATCTGAAATATTTTAGTTGTCAGCCTGTCAAACTTTCCACTAGCTCTTCGATCCTGCTTTAAAGAGAAGACTTACTGTTTCCTCCATTCAAATATATGCCCTTGGGAAATTTTTAATTAAATGAACAATAAATGGGCAGTAGAAGAAATTTGAATCCAGTTAGTGACATGTCAGATAATAAGCCCTGGATATTCTAAAACTGCTTGCAAAAAAAAAAAAAAAAAAAAAAATCTTACTTATTTTGTGACTGTTATGTATTAACATATTTGTACTTAAATCTTTGTATGTGCTAGTACATATTCAAGGTAGATGGTTTTAATCATTTTTAATTTACTTATTTTTTAAAAAAAATAAAAATAATGAAGACGCTTAAAAAAAACATTTTAAATGTTTCCTTGTATTTTCTTTCAGTATTTTTCTAAGTATCTGTATTTGGTAATGTTAGGCTGGCGTGAGTGACAGGAGTGAAGGTCTGGCTCTGTTACCGTAGAAACCTCCCTTGAAGACTTTCCTTAAGGACCTTCCAGAAAGACTTCCCATTTTATGGTTATGAATTACTCCTATATCCCAAGACACGAAGGCCATAAATGCTGCTGGTTTAAACCAGGCAAAAACACATGCACAGAAAGTACTATCTTAATCTGCCTGTAACCTCAGTCTCATTATACCATCATTATTATATCATGCCTATGTCCAGAAGTTCGTAAATCTAATTATAACATACTGAATTCTGTGTAAACATATATGCAGTTGGCAAAGTGTTAATGGCAGACAACTGTCAGTCGAGATGACCGCACATGAGGTTCATCTAGTGCTGCCCTCGTACCCTTCATCATGGCACAAATATAAACAGACCTTTCCACTTCTGTGTTGTTACACCTCTTTGCTGGTATGCCAGCCCTTCTTCGGAGCATACTCTGTCTGTCTTTTGTCGTCTCACCTCCCAAATTCCACAGGGTTACAGCCTTCCTTAGAATGAATGGCCTGTCTCCTTCTAAAAATGTACTTTCAATAAATCTTCTTTTTCTAAATCTTGCTGATCTGTAATTCTTTACTGCATCAGCAGAGAAGAACTGAGACCACCTCCATGTCACGGGCAATGCTGAATTTCACATCACCCCAAGGGTAACAGTAATACTTCTAGGTATACGTTCATATTCTTAAACTATAACATATGCAACTTTTCAAGTTATTATAAAATTTAATCAGTGTAGTAAAAAATATTATGTAATTATTTTATACTATTATAGAATGTCAGCCTAACTTGTTTCTTGGTTGATTGGTTCTTAGCCTGATATAAGAATAAATTTCTTTATTACTTATTTTATTGAATTCAGAATTTAAATATTGTTTCACTCACTGTTCAGCTATATATATTTTGGATAAATTGAAAATATTAACAGTAATAGGAATGTGATTTTTAACAATGGCAACAAGTCTCCTGAAATTAACATCTTGAATAGTTAGTAATTTGTCCAATTAGCAAAGTAAATATTTAATTTTTGCTATTAGGTGACATTTACATATCAATATTGCATGCTTTATTATCATATTATTAAACCCTGTCTATAAATATAATATTTTTATATAATTGATTCTATAAAAACATCCAATATTTTTAAGCACATACTTGAAATTTAGAAGATGTCTTTCCCTCTGTTAACTTGTAAACATATTTAAAGGAATGAAAACATTTGAAATAAAAGAAGTCCATGTAATATATCTTTTTCCACCTTGCAACAGCAATGTAACAATCTGGACATTTCTACTCATTGGGTTTTCTTATTAATATCTATATTAATAATATCTATATTATAATATCTATATTAATTTAAGATAAAGACCTGCTATATATGGTATAATATATATTTATACTTTTCTTTTAAAATTATGTATAAAGTTGAATTGAAAAAGGAATTGGACATTTATATAATTTCTATATTTTAGAGCAAAAATTCAGAAAGGTTTTTCTTAAATAGTGTCTAAAGTAATTCCAGTTTAGAGTAAATAATTAGCATTTGTTAATATTGATATAACACAAAAATTGCATTGTGAAATAAGCCTCACAAGAATTAGATATAAAATTGAGATCAAGTTTCACTAATAAATTTAAAAACAGATATTTATAGGCACATACAAAACAGAGTAGTCTAGCACCACTATTAATACATTACCCTACATCTTTTCTCACATTTCAGTATGTGCTCGGGCTTGGATTGAAATATGACATTTTTAAGTGACATATGTTCTCATTACTTATTTAAAGAAAGGAAGAAATATCCAAAATATGTAAAAAACCCATATAATTCAACAACAACAACAAAAAGGCAATTCAGTTAAAAAAAAAAAATGACCAGAGGACCTGAACAGATACTTCTCCCAAGAAGACATATAAACAGCCAACAGACATATGAAAAGATGCTTAACTTCATTAGCAATGATGGAAATGCAAATCAAAACCACAGTGAGATACCACGTCACACCTGGAAGAATGGTTATTATCAATAATACAAGTAATGACTAGTACTAGAGGGGAAAAAAGAACCCTTGCAACTGCTGGTGGAAATGTAAATTGATGCAGCTAATATGAAAACAGTATGGAGGTTCCTCAAACAATTGAGAATAGAATTGCCGTATGACCTCGCAATCCTTCTTCTGAGTACCCATCCAACTCCTCAAATTTGAAAACACTTATCTGTAAATATATATGCACTCCAATATTCATTGCAGCATTATTCATGGTATCTAAGACATGGAAACAACCAAAGTGTCCTTGGATAGATGATTGGATAAAGAAGATGTGGTACATATATGCAATGAAATTTTACTTAGCAATAAGAAAAGATGAAACATTACCATTTGGGACAACATGTATAGGCCTTGAGATTATCATGCTAAGTTAAATAATCAAACAGAAAAAGCTGAGAACCATATCACTTCACTTATATGTAAATATAAAACTGAAAGCGACAAATGAATTAGACTAAAAAACAAAACCCATAGACACAGACAACAGTTTAGTGGTTACCAGAGGGAAAGGGGGCAATGGGGATGTAGATAAGGGTAATGGGGTCAAATATATGGTGACAGAAGGCAATTTAACTTTGAATGGTGAACATACAATGCAATATGCATATGACATATTGAATTGTACACTTGAAACCTATATAATTTTATTAACCAGTTACCCAAGTAAATTTAATTAAAAAAAGAATGTTATTTTGATCATGAAAATCTCTATTTTATTTTCATACTGTTATACATCTTGCTTAACATGTTGCAGAGTCATATGACTCAAAGCATTAGATTCAGGTTTATTTACTTTAAGCAATTTCGATAAACTAGGTACCAGCGAAAGCATTCCACGGTCAAGGAGAGTCTGTCATTAATCTATCATTAGAAGATTTACAAGATAGTTGGCCTGACCTTTTTCCTGTACTTCTTAAAGAGTCTTCCAGAAAAAAATAAATAAATAAAAAGTTAAAAAAAAAAATAGAATAGATTAAAGGTCTGCTGCTTCCTTTACAAAGACCTATTATGTGTTAGCCACTTAATGGATCATAGTCTAGATTAATTCTTAAAACATTCCTATAAAATTTAACATTGTTTAAAATCTTATTTTTTTTTAATTAGCAAATTGAGGCTCAGAAATTATTAGAGATTTATTCAAGGACAAAAGTGGGATTGAGATCTGGAACTTAGATATATATAATTGAGCAAAGTTTCAAACATAGACAAAATCAAGTTCAGGAAGCATGTATGTTTTAGAGTACTGAATAATGCCTTTGCTCTCTGAACACACCTGACATGTCCCCTTTAGGTGAGCTCAACAACAAGAAGAGGTAAAATGGATAAAAGTAGACATGGGAAATGAAGAAAATGGAGAAATCGAAGAGTATATGCAAGTCCCTATTTTAGGTCATTTTATAAATTTTATAATTAGAAATAGTTTATAGGTAGTGTTTAATAATTAGCTCTACCTTCCTGAACCTTCAAAACATATTACAAAATTTATTGAAAGATATTTTTATTTAACATGAAATGATATTTTATCAAAATCTCTTGAAAGATATATTGTTTAGTTTTACATTTTACCTTTACTATGTTTTTTATGTTTCCTTTTCTAAATACTTTTAATTTCAGTTAAATATATTAGTCTCATACACTTATTGTAGATAGTTTCAAATCAATTAATTATAGAAGTGTTATATAACCAGTGCTCAAATCTCAGTTTATTTTAAAAATATAATTATAATTCATTCTTATTAATGTGAAGAGGTAATAATAAGAAGTCAATGGGGGGAAAAAAAACTTCTTATAGCTTCTACAAATAAACTCAAAATATCTTCTCAAGGTCATCTGTGTAGATTATGCCTAATGCCAATCGGTAATATCTCCAATGCACCAAACATTAAGCAAAAACCCCGGTGCCATATGGAAAGTTTGCACTTCGTGGGTCCAGAACAGCATGAGAAGATTTGTTTTATTTTTATTATTATTATTTTTTACTGAACTCTGTTACAATCATAAAAATATTTAATCAAAAAATTTATAAAAAATAGTATTAAAGGATTTTCTGAATTTCATAAAACAGATTTAGTTAGTGTCCTGATAATTCTATAATTTCAAGTAAGACAATAATATTGTTATTTTATTATCTTCCCTCCCTTGGAGAAAATTCTATATTCCATCTGAAAAGGATATAAAACTTGGCCATATGAATTTGTTTTAGACAATGCAATATTAGGGGAGATCACGTGTCATCTTGGGTAAAATTCTCAAGAGCTGGTATTTTTCCCTTTAATTTGGATTCCTGATTAAAACTGTGGAGTAGAGCCATGACCAAATTTTAATAGATATGTGGCTTGATTAAATCTTTATGGGTCCAACACTCTTATATTCTCCACTTAAAAATATTAACTTCGAGATGTGCCTAATGTTAGAGGTCATAATAAGAAGCCTTCGTTGTTAAGGCTAATCTTCTAATGATGATGGCACCATAAGTCTCCACTGAAATCTCTACCAAGTAATTTCTCACTACCATATCATAAGCACTAGACATTGATTGATAGTTTCAGGTTTGCCACCTAAAACTGTTTCTCACCTTCTTGATAATTTATATATTCTGTGTCCAGAAATTTATTTAGTATGTACTGTAATTACATAAACTATATAATATAGATATAGTTTAATCTTCACACAACCCTAAGAAGTACAAATACCATATCTATTAAACACATGTTACAGATGAGGACACTGACTCTTTTTCCCCTTAATCCTCAATTGTATATTCCTCTGTTATAATACTCATCACAACTGATTAAGTTATTGAAATTTGATGTTTTATTTCTGTTAGATACTAATAATAGTAAGTGTTCAATTACTATTTGCTGTATGAATCAATGGATTGGAAATGTATTTAATTAATCAAGCATGCTCATATTTTTAAGTGGTACACAATAGGTTTGAAACTATGTCTGTCTTAATCAACCACCTTGTATGTTGTTTTGCCTTTGATGTCATCTTTGCCTTAGGACTATATAATGACGTACTAACTAGCCAGGCTTTCATGCTGTTGCTGGGCGATGTCCATCTAAGCTGAAATCTCAGAGACTGCAACTATTGAATGACTCGATCTATGTCTTTTTACATCTCCATTATTTTAAATGGGAATACCCTCTTTTAGCTTTTATGTTGGAAAACATTTTATAAATATATCCATCAATGTATTGTAACTTAAGGCAACATAATGACTATCAACAGCTGTACTTCTGTATAGAAAAATATCTTAACCCAAATAAATTATGTTAGAAAGAAAAGTTTAGACATACATGGACTGCATGGTTTGTAAAACAGAGTTTTAAAATTACTCTGAAAACACTACAAGGAAAAGCATGTATTTTGCTTTGCTTTGTTTGAATAATATCCCTTCTGTAATCAAGTCTAATATGAAGGAAAATTATAACCTAAATGGTTGAATTCAGGGTATCAACTCTTTCTGTGAAACCACTAATTTTTAACCCTTTTGCTAAGTCTTCTTTTCATAATCACAATTCACAGGTTTTTACATGGCTAAGTAACACTTATTTTGTCATTTCTACTTACAAATTATTACCTAGAATTTGTTTTTTATATTTAAGGTTATATTATTAATAAAGGCTTTACATGTGGTCTAATCATATTTAGCTTCACTTTGAATCTCAATCATAACTATATAACATATATTGACATAGAGAAATATAACATATCATTTATACTATAGTAGAGATTTATTTTTACTTGTAATAAATTAATAGAGGATAAGAAAAAGGCAATCAGACTATAATCTGTTATTGGGGTGTTTTTTTCCTAACACCATCTAAGAACATACAGATTTAATTTACAGGTATGACAATCCTGACATATTGCTGTAATATAAGTTTTACTGGGTTGGGGTTTGATTAATTTGTTCTTTGCAGTTTCTCCAACAAAGAATATATGGCATATAGATACTTAATATTTGCTGAAAGGATGGTCAAAATGGGTGTTTGCTTTAAAAAGTTATTATTGCAGATATTAATTATAGATATTAACTTGTAGATTTGTACAAGTTGCCCTGTACAAAGAAGGGTGGAAAAAAAGTCTTCAAAACATTGGAATAACAAATACTAAAAAAAATAAAGGTAAAAAGATATGTTAAAAATTCATTAAGTACATACTCTGTTGTGTGTTTGGAACTTGAGGTGGAGGCAGAAAGATGAGGCTGAAGAGGCAGCACTTAAATGCCCCTGTAAGTGAATGTCAGGGGTGGGTCTGAAGTCAAGAATCAAGGTGAGGATTTATACTGATGTAGTCAGCAACGCATAGTGCAAAATACAGGTCAGGACAATGAAAATTCCAAAGATTAAAGATTAAAAGCAGAGTCAGGACAAGACTTCAAATTAGAACAAATATGATGTAGATAAAAGGGCAGTCCAGGAAAGAATGAGGAAAGTATAGTGAAAATGAAAGAAATAATATGACAGATTTCATAATCTGCCCCTAGTGGTGAAGTCAGAAAGGACAGTGATTAAGAGATTATGAACTATCTTGTGACCAAGCTATGGAATTTGAATTTTATTTGGAGGACTAAGGGAAGCTCTTGAAAGATTTTTAACTGGACTGACATGATTAGTTTTGTATTTTATAAAGGTCACTCTGGCAGCTGTGTGGAGTGTGTGACTGAGAATGGCAATAAACTTGGAGGACAGTATTTAGACTTTTCTAGAGTAATTAAATTAAAACTTTTTAATGAACAAGAACCCTATTATCTAACAACTAGATCAATAAATAAAACTTAATCAATAAAAAACAAGAATTTCTGCTACAGAAATCAAATTAACAGACTCTTAATATAAGCAATTTTATTGTGTAATTAAAACAAATAATGCACATAATAAACTTGTCCTATCTTTGTCTTATCATAATTCTAGCTCTGATCTATAACTTACATCAGAATGAATACAAAATGAATATTATGAAAGGTGGCTGAAGTACTTGCAAGAAATTTGTTCCACAGATGTTCAAGCTCCTTGTGTAATGTCCTGGTTTGGAACTCCACGACCCAAGAAGGAAACTGACACTGATGCAAGCGCAAAAGGGAGTTTATTGACAAACTCGAGTTTGGACCCCACTCATTCACTGACACAGCAGTGGTTGAGAGGAGCCTCGACTGAGGGGCTGGGACCTAATTTAAAGGGTAAAACTGCAAGCCTTGGGGAGATGCCTTGGCGTTACCTGATTGGGGGGTTAGGTTGACCTTTAAAGGGATTGGGTGGTAGGTTGTTGGGTCTGCGTGCAAAAGGGGGTCGTGTGCAGTTGGGCTGAGTATAGAGGGGGTCGTGCGCAGAAAGGGCCGAGTGCAGAAGGTAGGGCCAAGTGCAGAAGGTGCCGGGTGCAGTAATCAGAATATGTGCAGGAGGAAATAAGGGTGGGGGTGCCTTATGGGCCCACCGATTAGCTGGCTTGGCTGGTTTGGCCAGGTGGTAAGGCACTGTTCTTGACCACTGGCCTTTGGGGAACTTTTCGTACATCTTGGGATCACTCAAAAAATGGAATCATTTCAATCTTTCACTTGTACTATACATATATCTTCAGTTTATGCTTAAGTAAGGACTTCAAAGTGACAAAGACTCAAATATCTCTATGGATAAACCATTTCTTCTTAAATCTAAGTCATTTTTCTTATATTAACAGAAACTTGTCATTATTTTCCTTTACCTGCTGTTTCAGTACTTGTGCTGTGGTTTTAAAAATGCTTATTTAGAAATGAATCTGCCTATGATTGCTTAAAAGAAGATGAAATATTTATTCTCCTTTCAAATAATTTTTGTTCTTCAGTCCTCAAGTGACCTGCGTATTTAAATATTTCAGCAACAATTCTCAGCCACGCTGCATAATGCTAACAGAAGGGATGACTAAATTAAGTGGCAAAAAAAGTGTTTCTGATCTCAATGGCTGACAAATATCAAATTTTTCTTAAGAAATTTTGCAGTAGAGAAGCAATGTTCACACTGATCTCAAGACATCTTCACTAGAAATGTATTATATTCACTTAAAGATTTAGGGAAATATGATATTGTGACATGTCTCACTTGAACAAGAAACTGGCATAACAGTATTCTGGGCTGTCTTATGTAAAAAAAAACAAAACAAAACAAACAAAAAAACAAACAAAAACAACAATAGATCCTATTGTCCAAAGTTAACATTTTATTCTTTTTTTAAATTTCTGTTTCTAAACAAAACAACAAAAAAGACAGCCTCATTCAAGAAAATGGCTCAGTTTTTCTTATGCTTCACTAACCAGCATGTAAAAAATCTATGTTAAAAGCACATGAAATGAATCTGGCATTGCAAACTAAGATGGTATATTATATACAGACGAACTAATTTTACCTCTTATTTTTATCTTTTCTTTAACTATCAGCAACTCCTTGCATGTTATAGGAAGAGGAATGAACTTCATGTTCAAAACTATATGGTAGCTGGAAGAAACTGAACTTTGGGTGGTAAACACACAATAGAATATACAGACGCTAAATGATAATGTACACCAGAAAATTATATAATTGTATTAACCAATGTTACCCCAATAAACTTAACTAAAAAAAAATCAAAACTAAGAATTAGAATTATAACCCTACTCCTTTCAAAGAATCTATATATCAATTTGTTAGGTGTTAAACATGTAGTGAGTCTTTGGCTGAAAGTGGTGTTAAAGCCAAAGCTTGCTAATTTGTACTGCCTCTGGCAGAAAAAGCAGTAGTTGTTCACATTGAAAAATGCTTAAAAATAGCCACATTTATAAAACTCAATTCACTTTTCAATAGAAATCTGAAGTAAATTGAAACTATCTCATTTTAAAATCCAATTTGATTAGTTTTCCTTCCCTTCTCCAAAAAAAAGAGCTTTCAATATATTATTCCATTAAGTGATAAAAGTGATTGTACGGTAATAAAACAATTTAAACTTAATGAAAATGTGTGAGCAACATCTCTAATGAAACAGAATATTTTATATCCAGCAGCGTTTTGTAATATAATGATTAACATGAATGAATAAGAAATTTAATAAACACTTAAAAATAAAGATGTGCCATTTTGGAACTTCAATTAAATTGAGTATATTAATAATAAAGTAATAAAATACTTATCTATTTTATTCTTGGATATGGAATACTAAATAAGTAAATCTTGTTTTAGGATACATTTTTTAATAGAAAATTTAAAATTGTGAATGCTGTGAAATCACTTGTGTGCATCTAAATCGAAAAGAAATAAATACCAAATTTTATGATCCAAGGTGGAATATGCTGAAATTTTTGTCTCGATGTTGCCTCAAGGTATTTCAAAGAAATACCCTTCAAAAACTCATACTTTCCTAAACCATATAGTTATTATGATAAAAGAAACAATTGAAAAACTTTTTGATTTTAGAAGATAACTATTTAGTTGTAAAATGATAATCTACAATAAATCAAACATGTATAATGTTGTAAATAAGATATTCTTAGTTTTTCCTCCTGGACTTCATTGGTGATCTTGCACCCCAGAAAATCAGACTTCTACAATTTTTCAAATATAGATTGAGGTTAGAATTTTTTTCTTTAAATAATGAGCAATGGGGAGAGCCCAGTCCTTTGACTTGGTCATGCTAAATATTTTATAGATTCTGTTTTGTCATTCCTTCTTAAAAGAGACTTCCTCATATAGGCCCTCCAGCTACCTGTAAAATGGACCAAACAAGTGATGCTATTATTTCTACAGTTACTAAGGGATAATTATGATTGCTTTGTAGAAGTTTACATCCTCCCTATTTCTCTTTGACTGCTTAGTTTTGTACAATTTCCCAATTCTTAAAAAAAAAAAATCTCAAATGACACATAATGGGTGACAGACTATATCACTGGAATTTCCCCTTTGGTTCTGAAATGCTGAGTTCTTAGAAATTTTTTTTTTTCTCATATACTTAGCTGAATTATTCTAGAATTTTCCATTTGAAACACCCCTATCCAAATATATAAATCCTACAGAGAACATTTAATATCAAATGAGTGGCCACAGTGTAGATAGAGTAAAATGTTAAGCCCCTTGCCTCAAGATGGGAAATTATAAACAGAATAAGGTGAAGTCTTTGTTAAAACTAAATCACAGTTTAGTACCTACCTTTGTCCAATACTATTTTTTTCCCTTCCTCACAGGTCTTAATCCTGACGTATCCTCACCCCTACTCTAACTGTGGTGTACCTCCTACATGTAAATCTTTATTTTCTTCCAAGGAAACTGTGACCTAAAACAAATAATGTCAGAAATGATCTTGTAAGCAAACTCTAAAGTGGGGTTTGGGGATTGCATTATTCACTGGTTCATGACAATAAGGACTACTTTATTAGTACAAGATGAAGCCTTGAAAGTCTTTGGCATCCTATAAAAGTGCATTGTCTTGAGTATGACATGGTGTTTTAGTTTTTGTTTTAATCATAAAATATAACTCAAATTCATGAGGAAAAGAAAAGTTTATGTATATACAAATATTCTTGTTCCCATTGTTTATTCTTCCTTTCTAATGTTACAATATTCTCTCTTTTTTATTATCTTCTATTTGCTTGAAAAACTCTCTTCAGCCAATTTTTAAGGGTCATTCTGCTAGTAACAGATATTGTTATTTTCCTTTGCCTGAGAATGTCTTTATTTATTTATCAATAGTTTTAGTGGATATAGAATTCATAGTTGTCAGGTTCTTTTCTGCAGAGTTTGAAAAACACTGCCGAACTTCCTTTTGGCCTCCATGGTTTCAGACGAGAAACTCACAGTCATCTGAATTCCCCTACATTGTCTCTCCTTATTTAAATCTTTCTTTTTAAGAAGATGCCATCATGTTTAAGTTAAGCAGACAGGCCCTGGCCTACTTTTGTGTACTGTGGTTCCAATGACAATTTAATTTTAGAGCCTTTGGAGTGTTAGTTTGGTCTCCTTGGTATTTGATGTTGAGGGCTCCCATTGATCTCTGCTGGTGTTACCCACAAGAATAGAATGGGTTTCCACAGTCTTGGTCATCAGGTGTCTCTTGGTGGTGGAAGGTAATCTCAAGCCTCAGGGCTTAAAAGATTTCCCAGGTTTAGATGTCTTGTGTTGGTAGGTCCATCCTTCGCATCCTACCGTTCCCAGGTGTGCCAGAGAAGTATCAGGTCCATGGGAGAAAGAGGATCTCTAGGCCGAGCCAATTGCTGTGGCTGAGTACCTCTTGCCTGTTCTATCAACCTAGCTCTTTTTTCCTCAACAGAAAAAGGAATCTTCAGGTCTGGTAAGGAAAGGAGTCTTTCCTCGACCATTCTTTATGGCAAATCTCCCAGCTGATCCTCTTTTCCATCGGTTATCAGCTTTTCTAATGTTGTCTGAGAGACTCATATCCAAAGGAGGATGAGTTGTCTTTTGTTCTTATGCTGGGGATCAGGAAACACCAGATCTAGTTCTCGCTCTTATGTTGAATGAGAATAGAATATGCAAGGCTCCCTGCTACTCTATTATTCCTCCAATCTTGGGGTCCCAAATCAGTTCTCCTTCTTACCGTCTTTCGTCTTTCTTCTTTCATTTACTCTTGTGTTATTTCCAGAAGTTATAATTGTGTTTATCAGGTAGGAGTGGGGAGGAACAGAGAGAAACAGCTCCACACCATCCTATGCAGACTAAGAAGCATCTATTAACTTTCAATGAAAGATAATATCTATTTTTAAAGAGTAACAAAGAGAGGTTTGCCTGCCTAGATGAAAACAGTCTTATCCACTAAATTGAAAATACTAAATATTTTATGTAGCCAATTATACTGTAGGAAACTGCTTTACAAGGAATTTCCACATGCCATCCTCATAGCAGCCCAGAAATGTGGGTGAATGTCTAAGTCTAAGCGCCTGCCACTTAAAGAAATGCAGAACTTTCATTTCAAAGTTAAAGCAACATTTAAAATTCTTTCCGATGCAAACTTCTACAGTCTAAACCTCAGTTGTTTCCAGATCTATCTCTAGAGCTTGACCACAGACACGATTATCTATTGTCAACAAGAAAAAAACTGAACTGCACTCGAATATGTAGCAATATGAATTTGTCCATTGGGACTGACTCCCTGATAACTTGGAGGAAATCAAAAAAGAAACAGGGGGTGGGGGAAAACTTCTTCTGGCCCTAGGGAAGACTAAAGATTAAGGAATATGTGAGCCAGATGACAGAAGATAGAGGATTAAAGACATCGGTGTCTGTGTCAAAATGAGATATTGCTGTGGCTAAACTATGCACTTTATTTTAAATGTTTGTTATTTGGACATTATGCTTATTAGTGCTTCAAATGAAAAAAGCACAATTGCTAATCCTAAACTAAAATTAGACTAGTATGCTTGAAAATGGGTCAGAAAATTTATAGAGTACAAACAGGGCTTAGACCTTGAAATTTGCTGTTTAGCTTCTATATTTAGCTTCTCTTGCCACCATCTGGCTTACAGTAGTCTGTTTTATATCCAAACAAGTGAGACAATAAAATTCAACCAGATTTCACTGAACTATCTGCATATGGCTACAAAATACAGAGACAGGTGAAGTTTCTGGAACACTATATTCTGGCAACCATGGAAAATAAGGGGGTAAAGGAAAAGGAAATATTCATAGGGATTAATATAAATATCCATCTGCCTGAAATAGTTTATAGAATGCCTTTGCCAATGAATTATCAAGGTAACCTAGGACTTCATTCCAGTTCAATAGTTTCTGGCTCTTCAGCAAAATTCAAGATGAGGCAGGGCACAGACTTAAGAATGCTGAGCCAAATATTCTGTGAAGCTTCCTCTGAAATATCTCTGGAGAAACACCACCTGTCCATGTCCAATTGGCCCTGAAAGGGTGTTATAGCTCTGCCTTCCCTATTTATCATATGCATTTGACATTTTCCTCAAAGTCATGGCAGGATGCTGTTTGAGCTGAGGTGTGATGTATATGCATAGCTACCATATAACAATCAGTCTTGATTACTTTTTGGATATAGTTCCTGATGTACATGGCAATATTCATATCAAATTTGCAGTATGTTTTGATATCCCTATAATGTGAAGAGACTTCTCTGAAGCTAATATTTCTATAATGTCCCCAAATTCCTCTGTTCTCCTCAGGGATATAAGCCATAAGGCTTAGAAGCTAGTGCACTGGGGTTGTAGATTGCTGGCCAGCAGCCTGAGATTGTGAACACCACCAGCTAGCTCATCTAAGGCCAGCTGGCAGAGGAGATGTGGGACAGATACATTTTATAAATGGACATCTGTGGAAAGGCTGAACTTCGAGCCTTCTAGGCTGGCATGAAATCAAAAGAACCATTCTTCTTTTTCAATGATAGAAAGCACAACCTAACCAAAGATGTGTTACTACTTGGCAGAGAAATGACAGAATAGACCAAAGTCTGTGTTATTAAATAGAACAAAGTTATAAACTCTCAAGTCCATGAATTTAATTGGAAAAAAAAATCTTATTATAATAATGATTTTGTTTTGTCTTTTTCATCTATAAGATCAAAGCAATAATGAGCTGCAGGGGGAAAAAAATCACTTTTATTGTTTTACGTAGTTCCCCAAAGAACAAAAGTTACGTGTGTGTATTTATATACATTGCATATGTGTATTTACATGCATGTGTGTTTGTGTGTGTAGAAAGTCCATATATTTCTAAAATTTCAAAAACAAAATACTAGTTTGTTTAAATGGTTAAATTTTAACCATGCCTAGGCAATAATGGATGAATGACTAAGTGGGCTGGAACTCTTAGACATCTCTCTCCATGAGATTCATTACATTCCTATGAGAGATTAGTCTTAGCAGAGCAAATCGTCAAGAAAAAAACTAGGCCCCATAGGAAATCTTTAGTCCAGTGTTTCCACAGGACACTGGCTCTATAAATATGCCAAGGTAATACAAACACACATACACACACAGCATCCTGTGATGAGTACGAAATGCAATAGTTTAAATAAAGATTTTCTGATTTGCTTACTGCAGTATTTCACAAAGTTTTACAAGTATACACATAAATGTATATGTGTGTTGAGTGTCCATAATGAGGCTATAGTAAACCATAGTCCCCTTAATGTATCTGATCAAGAATATGTCACAGAACATTTAACAAATGTTGTCCTAATCAATAGATCATTGGATGTCTTATTACAGTATGTATTTAAAAATTAAACATGTCTCTTGGCTCAGTCTTGTAAGAAGTCATGTCTGAGTAAGAATTATAAGAGGAAAAAGCAGTGAGGGAAGAACAGGAGCAGATACTGAAATATTTAGAGAGCTGTGTGACATTGCAATATAAGAAGTGCTACTAACCCTGGACCTATTTTGCTAAGTTTTTAGAACATTCTTAGGGAACAGAGCTCCACCTCAGGACAATGAAGACTCTAGAGAACATTATCTCCTTAGCACCTAGAAAACTCCAGCACAGCAGTGGAATGCATACAACATAAAGCTGACAGCATACAACAGCAATAGCATCTGTGCCACCAAACACTTGGACACCCAAAATGATGCAGTTAGACCATGGCAGACCTCTTGGTGCTCATCAGGAGTCTCAGTACATTAAAGAAAGAAGGAGCAATGGTAGCATTTGTGACTGTGCTTAGGAACACACAGTGCCTAGTAAGAAAAACCAGTGGTCTGAAAAGCAGTTAAAAGTCTTCCCTGTAGCCAGTGAAATGGTGAACCCTCCTTCCTGAGGTTGGTGACACCCAGCAGAAGTAATGCTATCACCATAGGGTCAATGCCCAAAAGAAGTGGTGCTGCCTGTAAAACATAGCAGCATTCAGGAGCAGCGGCAACAGTCCACAGCAGATGTTGCAAGCGCAATCAGGCACTGTTGCCCAGCAAAGTGGGTCATGTACAAGTAAATAATGTGTTTCACTGGTGATAGGCTATAAAGTGCCTCCGGTGTGCCCTTTAAACTATTTAGGAGTATCTGTTGGAGGGATGAAGTTTAACATGGCAAATAGGATTATAATTTTATAAATCAAACTCCGAGAAACTATTTTTCTTCAGTAAAATTGCATTTCTTACAAGAGAACATTAATGATATGATGATATTGAAACGTGAGTATAAAAAAAGTTTATAAAATATATCTGGCATATTAATATAGAAAATGGATTAATACAAAAGTCTTAATAACTGAAAAATAAATGTAGACAAAGCTAAATTAATATAATTCTTTCTGAAAGATGACCATTTATTATGCATATAAAAAGGGATATATCTTTAGAGAAGTAATATTTGACAGTAATATTGTATATGAAAGCTTTCTTATTTTAAAAATATGTGCAGATTTTCAAGAGCTTTGCTATTTGGCTGAACTGAAATGTATTTGAAACAGGAAAGGAAGTATTGTTCATGCATTCAAGAAACACTTCAAACATTAATTTAGAGCTTACTATATCTGAAGCTATCTGCTTTTCCCTGGAGAGAAAAGTTGAACAATACATAGTCCATGCATGGTAGAACCTGATAGAATAGCAGAGCTGTCAAACTGGGAAAGCAAGAAGGAAGATGATAAACAAACCACAGCAATGTGTTTTGATAGGTTTCATGGTAGATACATGTACAGATAACTCTGAGAATACAGAAGGAGGTAAAAATAATCTCACCAAGGGTACTAGAAACAGTATTGGAGAAAGGTGACATTAATACTGAGTTCTGAGAGTAATTAGAAATCTTTCCAGGAGAGATTCTGAATGTAAAGTAGGCCAAGCAGTGGGAACATTGCATAAAACTCATGATTTATCAAAGGGCACAAACATTTAGGGAATCCTAAATAGATAAATATGGCCAGGACACAGGCTATGTCCAAAAGGGAGAGAGGGAGGAGGAGTAGACATTATACAATAGTAAATGGAAAGCAGGATAAAATTAAAGTTGTATTTACATGTAAGCAGACAAATTGCTTAAAGGATTACTATAAAATGCCAGATAAGAAATTACAAAGGTCTAAAACCCGGTAGTGGAGGTGCATGAAGGAGACAGTATTCAGATATATTGGTGAGGTAGAATATGTAGATATGACTGATTAATGGTTTAGGGGCAATAAAGAGGGAGCTATGATAATTCCTGAGTTTTACCTGGGTCCTAGAATAACTTCCTTAACAAAGTGTAATCTCTTAGGAAGAACACATTTGAAAGAAATATGAGTTCAGTTTTGGACATACAAAGTTTGATATGTGTCAATTTGTTGACCTTGGTTTAACTCTAATTAAGAATATATTTAAATAAAAAATTGAGACCTGTGATCAAGAGGGTTGTGAGTACCAGGAAAATAGATTTTGAAATCAATATATATCTAGATATCTAGATATCTATCTATATCTACATAGATATATATAGTCATTAAAGACTTAGAGACGAGATTATACCGGGGAAAGTGTGAAAGGCAGAATAGTGTAGTTGCATCATTCTGACCTCCCCTCTTCTTTTTAATGCTGCCTCCCTTCCAGTTGGGTTTGAATAATCCTGTCCTCCATCTCATGGCTCTGTGCTTATCTATGTGGTAATGGGTTTAGGAAGAAGCCTGTGATTAATTTCTATTCAATGAGAATAGAGGACAATATGTGTGTGTTTAAGTGAGACATGAAGGAGCAGTGTTGGTTATTAGAAAGTTCTATTTTTAACAAAAAGAGACAGAATGGAAGAGATGAAAGTTAAATAAGACATTTTAAATTCTTTTCCAAAAATAAGTTATGTAAGTTTATTTCAAGAACATATACCTAATTACGAGTTTCAGCATTTTTAAGTTAAATAATTGGGTGTATATGTACTGTGAGTAGATATGTAAGGGGGCAGGATTCATGCCCCTTAACTCATGCATTTATTTAGACAATATTATAATTCTTATGCTGTATAAACCAGGCACAAGGTAGGTGACTGTCATACAAAAAAAAAATGAACAAACATATTATTTTTCTTCCCTAAAAACTCATAACCCAGTAAGAGGAAAAATATGTCTCAATTATTACAGCATCATAGAATCACTAGAGAAATAAAGGGCAATGGGAATCATACACTAGGTGTTTTGTACATAACATCTTCTTTAATTTTTTAATCTACATTTTATAGAGGTTGAAATCAAAACCTACAAATGTGGGTTAATTTTCCCCAGGTGAATCAGCTACCTTTAAGTTAAATTTTAGATTCTCTCTTGTCCAAAGAAAATAATTTAAATTATTCCAAAGATGTTGAAAGCTTTATTTAGGTGATGTATGTGAGGGAGACCTGAAAATCAGGTGCTGTCCCAGTAGAAGCAGGGTTAGACTTTTATGGAATGAGAAGAAGACAGGGGTAGTTGTTCTGGTGATATGGTTCAAGTAGCAGTCTTCATCATTAACTACTGGAAACTTGTGGTCGAAATGCTTCAATATTAGATTTGTTTGTTTGTTTGTTTGTTTGTCATGCCTCTCATGAGGGGGAGTTTCAAAAAATAAGAAGCAGGGAGAGAGATATGAAAAAGGGTAGAAGAAGTAAGGATTGAAGACAAGGGGAACTGGAGCCTCTCTATTATGTCTGTTTTAATACTTTTGCAGCATGATACCCAAATCTATTTCTATGACACCTCTCTGACACATTGTTTTGACGTTAACCATTTGCCTACAGAATTCGCAATGAAAATAGAGAAATGGCAAAAAGAAAAAAAAATAATAACTGCATAAGAGAGAATGTTCAGGATTTACAGAGGAGATGGTAAAAGATTTAGAGTCTAGAGATTAGTAGTTCATCAGTTATACGAAGCAGAAGCATAGAAACATCAACCACATAGTATCTTAGGAAGAGTCTTGGAATCACAAGCAAAAAGAATATAGGTTTGAATGACAGAAAATGAGCATAGAAATATTATTTGAAATCACTGAAATACAACATGACAGAAATGGAGACCAGAGGCATATTTGGGAATTTTCTGATCACAGTCAGGTTTAATATGTGACTTAAAATCCATTTCTCTAGGCAAGTAGCAAAGAGATCTCATCCCAGGGGAGACCTAAAACCAGGGCAAGGTTGAGCTAGAGATATTAGAGGGAAGAGAAATAGCACACGGTCATTCATGTTCAGTGAGAGGTTACGAATATAAATTCCGAGGCTCGAAAAGCAGTTTAATGTCATGATAAAACACATAGATTCTTGAGCCCCAAATAAATTCTGGAACCATGTAGTTTTAGGACTGACATTTATCAACTATATGATGTTCAGTAACTTATTTAAATGTAAGGAAATTGCATGCTATTGCATGTAATTATTATAAAGTTTTACTAATCTAATATACTTAAATTCTTAAAATATCATTGGGTGATGAGTACTTGTCATCTCTTATTAAGTTATCAAAATGACCATATTTGCTTGGGAGTAATGATTCTCAAAGAGTATTTCCCAGACCAGGAGGATCAGTATCTCCCAGGGAACTATTAGAAATGGAAACACTTGGGTCCTACCCCAAAGCTATAGAATCAAAACTATAGGGTGGAGAGGGCAGCAATCTGGGTTTTAATAAGTCCTCTTCATGATTTAATAAACCTTAATGTTTGGGACCATTTTCTTAGAGCATCTTACAGTTACAAGAAAGGCTTATTCTTATAAAAAATGTAGATCTTTTTTTGTAAGCAGGCTTTAAACAGAAGTGTGACAAGACTAATAATGTCATATAATGGCCACAATATTAGCCATATGGAAATATACACAAAAATGTACATCTTTCACTAAATGTCTGGTGATATGCTGCTTTGGGTTAGCAGTGCCTGCTACAGATGTCCACTTTTTGAAAGACAAATGATTCTGGAGTAAAAAAAAAAGTCAGGCAAACTGTAAGAGAAACCCAACTTAACACTTAATAAGAATGTTGTAAATTACAAAGTAATTTCTGACAATAACTTTAAGATTTACACAAAAGAAGCATTGTTATTCTATTTTAAAATGAGAAAGTGAGACTTAAGAATTTAAATGATTTTTGATTAGACTGATTTCCATGTCCTCAGACCCTAAATCTCATGTTTATTTTTTTGTGTGTGTAATAAAAATGATATAGTGCTTAGTATGTGCAGATGCCATTTGCCCTTAATACTTATTAATACATTTTCCTACTACTCTAATTCATTAATATTACTTAAATAATTTATTTTTCTTCTTTTCCAGAGGAAAAGCTGCAGTTCTTGGGAGAGAAAATAAGGAATCTGGGTTCAATTAATTTAGACAGATATCGATTAATTATGTATTTTGTCTCAGCACATTACTAGACACTAGAAATTTAAAGACTGATTGGTCACAGTGTTTTCCCTCAAAGAGTTTATATTTTGATATAGGATTTTACGTTTTAATGGTAAATTAGTCAGGGAATTGAGTAGAAAATATTACTGGAGGTGAAGACGTCAGCTACTTCTAATTTTATTATGTTCCCTTGATGTTTCCATAGGCACTGTTCAGATAGCTTCCACCAATCATTGCTATGACTCATGGGCATTAAGTTGAACACTGGACCTAGGATATTTGGTTAAATACCAAGAATATGTGACCTTGTAAGTAAAACATCTCCTTAATCCCATGCTATATCCTTTTTTTAATTAATTTTTGGGTGGCATTGGTTAATAAAATTATATAGGTTTCAAGTGTACAATTCAATACATCATATATATTGCATTGTGTGTTCATCATCTAAGTCAAATTTTCTTCTGTCACTGTATGTTAGACCCCTTTCAACCTTATCTACCTCCCCTCTTCTGCCATTCCCTCTGGTAACCACTAAAATTTGTTCATGTCCATGAGTCTCTGTTTGTCTTGTTTATTTGTTGCTTTTAGTTTTATATCCCACGTATATGTGAAACCGTATGGTTCCTCCAAAGTATATTGAAAGTGTAATTTTAGTCCCTTTTTTATAATTTTAGATGTTATAATTAGGTAGATTCCATGTTTTGGGAAATCATCAAAGATCTTTGATTCTTTAAGGTTCTTTTAAAGCCAGCTTTTCTTCCATCTATGACCTTCTTGTCTTTTACCATGCTCTGCATGTATGCAGGTGACTTTGAGGAATAAAAATTGGCACTATCTAGTTTTTATTTTGTATAACATTCTATTGTTATTTAGATGGTAAATGGATGCTATTCTATTAGATGTTTTTATAATGCTATTTAGACATGCAACTTTACTATTGACTGGTTTCATGTATTCATTATTTTGTCACTCCACATTAGACATGCCTCTCCCATGATTTTAATCTATCAGTGTTCAGTCTAATCATCCAATCTTCCCAAATTATTAAAGTATTCATTTGATCAAAAAAAAATTAAGTGTACCAGATGTCATTTTGAAAACTAAGGAAGGATCATCAATTGCAGCCTACATGGTAGATTGAATTCACATAATAATCCTCTGCCATTCAAGCACAGCTGCTCCTCTACAGCAACTCCATGTGCCTAGAAATTGGAATAATATTTTCTAAATGTTCAAGAGAAATAATTATAGACTTAGAATTCTATTCCAAGGTAAATTGTCATTCAAACTTAAGAAAAATTAAAACACTTTCAGACTAACCAAAACAGTTTTATACTCAGAGATTCTTGCTAAAGGAGCCAATAAAAAATATTTCCAGAGGGTAAGAAGTGAGATAAAAGGAGTGAGTTTTACAAGAACCAGTGGTGAATAATATAAAATTGACCAATATTTTGGAATCTAGATTAATCTTGGCTGTGAAAATAGATGAATTAGTGCTAGAGATTAAAACGAAAGTCCTACTATTAAAATGACAGGAAGCAAGGATCAAAATTTAAAGTGTCCCAAAATCCTTATATAAATTTAGTTAAAATGAGACAATCTGATTAAATTATACATGTTAAAAATTTTAAAACATACACATATTAGAGAAATAAAATGAGTGGCTTCCAAACAGTATATAAAAAAAAAAGGATAAAGGAAACCTATTCAACACAACCAAAACAATATTTACAATATATATTTAATAATAATTGAATGTTATAATAAATAAAGGTAAAAAATAAATGTGTACCTATTACTATTTATATATATTTTTAATATATAAAATATAAAAATGGACTAGCAGGACAAGTATTTGAGAGTTATTATTTGGGAAGATATTAGGGGAGTGAGCTTAGGGAAGGAAATAAATTTAAAACTTTGTATGCAATATTCAATATTTATTTAAATATTATTTGAGAGAAATAAATTTCAACACATTAATTTTGAGAAATCAATACTCATATAATTCATTAAATTATTCTTCATACATTAGTAAATTTTTCACTTCTAATGCTGTCAAAATTCTGGTACTTTTTTATCAAAGAGAGTTAAATTTATACATGATAAAATACTCATATTGTTGTATCTAAATTTGAACTCTATGTAAACTTGATTTAAATAATTTAATTGAAAATTTACCCTCTATATTATGAAAAAACAATAATGCATTTCCCTGGACCTGCTAAAGCCTGAACTATCAATGGCTATATTCTAACTTCAAAATTCCTGAAATGTAGTCATAGGTCATCTATATTCCTAGGAGAAAAGTTTACTTGCATAATCAAGTATAAATGTTCTTATGTGCCCTTAAGAAAAAGTAGCCATGAAGGAAGTATTTTGCTTTATTTTTCCAAGTATTGTTTAGCACATTAGGTGCCACTATGTTGGGAATTTGAACCATGTGGAAATTTTTATTTTGGGAGAATGTACTTCCAGTACAATGAGTCTTGATGATATAATTGTCTAACCATACACTGTATACTTGAAACTAATAATAAAATAAAATTAAAGATTTACCAGTAAATCAGTGATATTAAATGTTTCCTTAAAAATGAAGACTTAAATAAAATCTGGGCATACTAACAAAAAAAAAATGAAAGAGGTATGCATTGGATAGAATATAATTTAGTACTTATTATAAATAAGTTTATCATGGAATTTATTACATAATCTACATCTGACAGTAAAAGGAAGTGCTTACTAGCAATGTTATTAAAAAATAGGCATAAACCAAGAGTTTCATGTACGAACCCTAGTGTAACAGTGTTTTCTTACTTCCACAATTTTTCTAGGATAGTGCCCAACAATGATGTTAAAAGAGGACAAGGGTAGTTTATATTTTATCAAAGACAGAAACATCCAGAAAACTTTAATTAAAACAACATAAGTCGTTGATATGAAATATTTCCAATATTTATTTATTTTATGCATTATTGGCAAGTAGGAGTTAAGCAGATTCATAATAGGAGGACAATCGAACAGCTTTAATAGTACATACTTTATAACATTAAAAATCTTGCGTGATTTTTAAATTACTGTACGGTAAAATATAACTGGAACAAGGACATGTACTCATTGAGTTTAATTATTAAATCGTGTATTCATGTATGATAGACTCAATTTTAAAAAAGGATTTGAAATCCACTTATATAAAACATCTATATAAAAATAGAAATACATACATTTTAAGCACCTAAAAATGTAAAAGACCTATAAAGGTTAATTTAGGGCTAGAACTGGAGCAGTGAGCAATGAAATTCACACAGATTAGATTATAACGACTAATGGAAGTCTATATTTGGTCATGAATTTGCTTTGAGCTTCCTAGCACTAACATGTAAAAAGAATATAAATGAGACATAATCAGTTTTATAGTTTGTGTAGCACTAAGAAAAATGTTTATATGTATATGTACATATAAATGTGTGGTGTGTATATATATACATACACACATACATACATAGATATACACACACACACACACAACACATGTGTGTGCGTGTGTCTGTGTGTGTGTGCTGTGTGTGTGTGTGTGTGTGGAAATATAACTATGCAGTGGAATCTATATACAGATCCCCTAGCACACATGCATATAAGTGGACAAAGTTCTGTGTTTCTGTTTTGTTTTCTAAACCTGTTTCATGTAACTATCAATCTCCATGCAAACAATTATTCATTCATTTACTTTCTCAGTTATTTAGCTAAGTATTAGGTTAGAATAGCAACTATGTTAGATATGTTAGTATTATTTCTGAAAGTAGACTTATTTTTTAAATGAATTATATAATTATACAAAAATAATTAAAATGAAAGCTTTTGTAATGATATAGGTGTATATACACCTATATCTTTATCTACATCTTACATATTGTATATGTACACTTATATATTTATATTTTATCTCGTAGATAGATAGATAAAATATAAATATTTTATATAAGTATCAAGAAATATTAGCTCATTAGCTCAGAAATGTGAGTGTGTGTATATATAAAGATATTTATGTGTTTATATCTATTATTCCTTATTTAAATTCATTATGGTTTTTCAATAGAGAGGACTCCACAATAAATTATAAATTAACAAAACAGTATTCAGTATATGCTATGTCTTTTCACCATAAACTATAAGACAGAAATAAAAAATGATTTTGAAATCAATGTTAAATGAAAGCTAATGCTGAATTTGTTCATAGTCTTCTATAATCTACTTTGTATTTAAACTTTTATCCCTTATTCACCCTTGACTAATGTAATTACTCCCTGTAACATGATACAGACTCAGAATGCAAATTATTCTTTCTCCTAGTAGCTCTAAATATCCTTCACAAATAAATATTAGATACCTGAGTCTTCTAGTAAGTTGAGGTCAGTGATTATTAGTCAAGTTGATGAATGAAAAGTAACAATCTACTACAGGAAATATAGAGGCTCATAGGTGGAATTCACAGGAAAAAATGTTTAAAACCATGGTCATTTCATTCAAAGGAATACATAGACCATCTTTATGCCAGCAAACATGCAAGGTAAAGTTAAAAATTTAATATCTAATTAGTATGGGAAATGCATACAAACTAGGAAAACTTAAAGAGGTGTTAGTGTTCAAAAAGATTTTAAAACTATGGCTTATTGTATTCTAAGTGAATGCCCTCTTCTTCCATTGCCTTGGAAATTGTCACTCAAAAACTGTTCTAATCTCACACGTTTTCATATTTTCACTCCTATGTGGTCTCATTTTACTAAATTTATATAAGGATTTTGGGACACTTAAATTTGATCACCTTGCTATTTATTAATAGCAAGATATGGAAGGCAACCTAAGTGCCATCGATAGACAATCGGATAAAGAAGTATGGCACATATATACAATTGAATATTATGCAGCAATAAAAAATGAAATCTTATCATTTTCAATGACATGAATGGACCTAGCGGATGTTATGCTAAGTAAAATAAGTCAGAGAAAGATAATACCATATGATTTTACTTATATGTGGAATCTAAAGAACAAAATAAACAAAATGGAAACAGACTTATAGATACAGAGAACAAATGTGATTGCCAGATGGAGGAGAATTGGAGGACTGGGTGAAAAAGTGGAAGGGATTAAGTACAAATTAGTAGTTACAAAATAGTCACAGGGATGTGAAGTACACCATAGGATATATAGTCAATAATATTGTAATAATTCTGTATTGTGCCAGGTGGGTACTAGAGTAATCAGGGAAGATCACAGTATAAATTATTAAATGTCTAACCACTATGTTGTATACCTTAAATAATATAAAAATGTTGAATGTCAACTCTGATTAAAAAATAATTAAAAAATTAAAATAAATATATGTAAAAATTCTACATGTTTTCAAATCATATATGGTTGTCATTTTTTTATTTCCTTCATAGGCATGTATATCATATATAACAACATATATATGATTTCAATCATTTATTAATTCAATTTCATATTCTTTACTTTTCTTAAAAATGTTATTTATAACTCATTCACCTTTCTCAGTGTTTTCTATTTGCCTTCTTTCTTTTTTTAATTTTCTGAATGAGCAAAATGCTGGTTTCTCTTGTTTTTCAAGTTAATATTTTTTTGTTGCTGTTAGCTTTGCATCTCTAGGCTATGACAAGCAAGATATTCACTTATTCTGAAAGCCAATTACATTAATTCTTTATCTCATTGCTCAGTGCCTCCTAAGGACAAACATGCCATAAAACAGTACCTATAAATCAAATTTAAGTCTACTGCAGAGGTAATAAGGATTGTTAAAAATGTCATGCTTTGGCAGTGGTTGAGTGGAAAATGACCATTATCATATTAAAGTGATAAAAATCTATGTGATAAGACATATAAAGATTGTAACATTTCTGCTTTTGAGTAACCCAGCAGATTTAGATTAAATTTATAACATCAGCTTGAGTCCTAATAATATAAAATGTATTGAACTTTCAAAGAAAATTGGAGAATTTAAAGTATTTATTTTCCTCTGTATGGATTTAGATTTATGAAAGCCAAATAATCTATATAGTATATTACTATGTATTATATTAGTAAGGACATGTTCATGATAAAAAGTTTCACAATCTATATATTGCTAAATAAGGTAACAGGGACTGGAAACAAGCATTTAGAAATGTTAAAAGAGTTATCAGAAACATATTGGCATCCATAAAGAACGACTGGGTTATGTTATGTTAAAAAAAGGTATTTGTTTATAAAATATATTGACATTTGTTCACTCATTATATAATGCTGACTTCTGTTTAAATTGGAGACACATAAAGAAATGAGACTATAACTATACCCAGCTAGAAAATTCTTTTCAGAACTTGAAAAAAATCAAAAAAATACTACTACAGAGCAAAAATGAATACTCACGAATTTTCCTGTCAGTATAAAAGAGCTTTATAGGACCTCTCAAAACAAACAAAAACAAAAAATAACATAACTTTTCCAGTGTCAAGTAATTTCATCCAACAATGAGATATTACATCATACCTCATTGTCCCATTGATTGGATCCTTTGGTCAGCCAAATGACAGTAATTACATTGCTGACCTCAAAAGATTTGAGAAAAAACAATTTTGTTGAGATCATCTAATTTGCACCCCATTATGAAATCAACATGAAATTAGACTGAGTACACAGAAATTAGAAAATAGTAGCTTTTTTCCCAAAGTATTTACTTATTTACAGAATATAGCTTATTATTAAATATGCAAAATAAGGAATATACTCTTTCAATGAATAGAGATCCTCTATTATGCTCTAACTAAATGTAAAGAATATTTTGAACAAAAATTGTTCACATATGACCTTAGGCAAATATTATTCTTTGAGATGAAAAGTTGAACTAAGTGATGCATTAACTACTCGCATAAATTTTAGAATGTTGAAAAAAAATTCTCATCTGCTTTTTTACATGAGTGGCATGAATAAATATTTCTTTATAGAAATTACTATAGATGTAACATATTAAGTTTTGGTTGAATACTTCAGAAACAACTATGTTTTTAAATCATTTATAATTAGCCTAAAAAGAAGCATTAAAGGAAAGATAAATTAATTACTTATTGAATCGAATTTACTCAGAATGGGCAAATACTAGATGATGCATGGCTTTTAATGAGAAGATACAAATACCTTTTCTTATTAATTTAAACTTCTCTATATTGGAACACAATTCTCTGTGGTTCTTTTGCAGTTATGCACATTTTGCAAAAGAAGCACTGACAACTTTTCTTAACATTAACTTTTCAAGAATGTTTGAATAGAGAAAACCTGAATGATAGAAATAATGGTCGCTTTTCAGACCAAAATGTAGATTTGTCTTCTGTTCACATCTTCTCCAAGGTAAAGATCAGATAGGTTTGCTTAAGTCATCGTCAAAGGTCCATAAGCTTATGTTTCTTTAGCTGTGACACAAACCCACTATGTGCATAGTACCCACATAGGCTCCTCTGGGTCTCACTTATGGGACTTAGGAGACATAAAGAACCACTATGAACATGAAAATCATGGTTTGCTGTGCAATGAGCAATAAAATATTGTCTTTGACCCAAAAGTCTCATGTCTCTTGCCACCATTCATGAAACTATATCAAACTAAATTTTAGCTTGCAAGTAAGGGTAAAATCTCACACTCTTTGTAGTCTTGGAAGTACCCAAACATAATTTCCTGAAAATACTCAGTTGTTCTTAAATAATCATAAATAAAACAACTTGGCTTAAAAGCTATACAATATAACATTTTTAAATATTTCATATAAGTGGTTATGATGTGTATAAAGCCTGCTACAGTTTATAAAATAATATATGAAGTTTGAAATTTAGTAAAAATGGGTGCTGTGTCACAGTAAAAAGAAAAATTGCTTTAGTTAAATGGCAAGCTTATTGAGAGCCACATAATTACCTGAATTACTACATCAGAGCCAGAATTCAATAGTTCTTGGTACTAATAGAACAAGTCACCTGTAGAATTGTCTTATTTTGGAAGACATATAAAAATAAAAAAATAAACAGGGCTTTTGTTTTAGCCTTTTCTTGGTAGAAAATTATAAATTGCATATGCTAAGGCCTGTTACTAATTAATTGGTAAAAATAACCTGTGTATATGTGCTAGGAAATAATTGATAGTTTATTCTTCTTCTTGATTCAAATACCCCGTTTTATACTTTGATTATCAAGTAGCATTGTTAAAAGACCTATGATAGTGAAGCTTTACCATTTTCTGTCTTTGACAATTGTGCGAAGATATTGACCCCTTCAATGTGCTGAATTGTGCACCCCCCCCCACCAAATATTTAACATTGGAGTCCTAACCACACTACTTCAGAATGTGACTGTACTTGGAGATAAGTTTTTTAAAAAAGGTTAAAATGAAGTCCTTAGGGAGAGTCTAATCTAATTTGACAGGAGTCCTTAAAAGGAAATGAAGATTGGAACACAGACTGCACAGTGGGAAGACCATGGGAAGACAAAAAGGAGGAGGATGGCCACTTTATGAGCCAAAGAGAGACTATTCAGAAGACACCAACTCGGACAATACCTTGGGCTCAATTTTCTAGGCTTCTAGAACTGTAAGAAATTTTTTTTCTTTCTTTTTTAAAACCACCCATTAGTTCTGCTTTGTTATGGCAGCCATAGAAAACTAATACACCTTTTTTAATTCTAATTTTGGCAATCTGTAGATAAAGAATAATAGTTACATATAACTTTTAATATTTCTGGAAAATTTAAAGTGGCAATGCATTTCAAGCACCTACTATTATATAATATATATATATATATATATATATATATACACACATATAATATATATATACACACACACATACAATATATGTATATAGTATGCATGTATATGTGTATATATATGTACATATATGCATACATATATATGCATACATATATATATAACAGAAAGATGAAATGCTTAATGAAATTATAGAACCCTTTTTCCTCCTCTAAGAATTTTGAGCAGCATTTCTATGCTCAAGAGAAAAATTCTAAAGATAAGCAATGTATGTCCTGCTGCCTTTCATCTGATGACAATATAGTAAAGGAAAACATAATATATATCTGAAATGAGGAAAAATATTGTAGATATTTGATATTTGATTTACACCCCAAACCAGTTGCAGAATGTTTTGGTATCAAAGAGAATGGATATCATTGGTATTCTGAAAGTTTTAAACATAATATTTAGAACTACATAAAAAAGTTAAAATTATAGGAGAATTTTTATGATGTGTGCGACTAATGAATTCATTTTTCAAACAGTTCGAATGTAAGATAACTAACTACTAAAATAAATATTATTTAGACCGTTCAAATAATTGCCCCTATTTCTGTAAAAAAAGTACTAGAAAATTAAAAAATTGGGATTTAATGTTAGACGGAAGGTTGGTTAAAGCTCTAAGAAGATAAGGTTATCATAGGAAATAAGTTTAGAAAACAAAATTCTTGTAGTTTACAAATACAATTGGGAGATATGTAAGGACACGGCTGCAGTCACACAAAAAGAAGGCCTAATAAATATAGTAGTATAAAGAATACAGTATTAGACTTTAAATAGAGAAGAGAATACTCAATAAATCTCTAAGCTTCTAAAGTAGAATTCTAGCTCCTCAGAGAACATGCAGAGTATTAGGGAAACATCCCAAGATTACAATCTGTACCTCTGTGATAGAAAATATTTCATTGTTTATTTGGTTTGCTTTTCTATCTCAATTTATTCATGGGGAAAGATATTGATGCTACAAAGGGCTCTGTTTTGCTGAGACCTCACAGGGTTTGTACGGACAACTTAGGAGCAGAAGTTAAATTTATCTATGATAGACCTGATGTCACTTTATATCAAAGCTTCAGGAGAAATAGAAAGATTTCCTATAAAGGGAGGACAGATTCCAAGCAAATGAACCTGTGGGAAGTAACACTCTTACAGAAGACACTTTGATCCTTGGGATGATTAGAGAAATTCCCATGCTTTTCTGTATTAATCAATACTGACCAACCTGGAATTTTTTTGAAATAATGAAATTAATTTTTAGTTATTACTTTTGTTTATGTTTGAATATTCTCTAGTATATTATTTATTATACTCTTTATTTGTGTATATTTACGAATATTTATAGTAACACATATAAAAATGTATGCCTACATCTTAATGTTATACCAGTAACAGTAAAGTCTTTTGGCATCAAATTTAGGATAAACTACTTATTAAGTATATTTTTATGTGCTTTTGTGCTGCATTTTCAATAGCCATAATGAATATAAAATAACTTTGTCTCTCCACTGCTCAGTTAGGGTCTGTTCAGAAAATGCTTCTTCTTACAAGGTATTATAGTCTCCTTAACCTATGTCTAGAAATGGATTTTGGCTCATAAGACATATTGGGATAGAAGGACAGGTTAATTGGATATATGAAATTGAGATTCTATAAAATAAAAATTATTTCCATTAAAATTTTCAAATATTTAATAAACAAAAACTAAGACATAGTTTTCATTTCCTTGTTGTCAGGTCATTTTATGTAATTTAATGTTAATATATATTTGTTTGGATATCCAAATCAGAAGAGCTCAATGATCAAGTAAATGAATGAGTGGATTAAATATATATATATATAGTTTTTGTTAGATCAGATTAAGATTCATTCTGCCTTTGTTGTAAGTGTAAGAAACATGGATATATTCATTCTGTTTTTACTGAAACAATAATATATTGATTTCAAACCATCATTTAAGAATTTAAAAGATGCAGCAATTTCCATTTTACTTTGGACGGATTGTTCTTTTATACCCTTAACCACACGGATTCCCTAAAGTTTTTGCTGAGGTGGTATTGTACCTGAAACTTTGCAAGGTTTATTAACCATTCATCTGGCATTCAGGTGTCTTACCATGGCACCTAATATACTAAGTCAACTCTTGCTTATTCCAGTCAATAAACAAGATGTTATCAAAGTATTAAATTAGCATGATATTCACTTTCTCAGAATATGTAAGTAGTCTAGATCTTTGGTGACTCTATTGTGACAAAGGGAAAGAGATTAAGCAGAGCTCTGGTTCAACACTGTGAATGAATATTTTTGTCCATTCAACACAATAGAAAATGTCTCTGATCCTCTTTCCTAATTGGAATTTAAAAATCCATTTGTTCATATCATGGCCACATATCATACATCTCAGGCCTTATTAACCTATTTGGGCAACTTATTTGTTCTGTAGGGTAACTGTGATTTGGATTGTCAATTGATTGAGTAGTCAGTCTTCCGGATCCTTCCAGTTTCTGCAGAGGCCAGACTGGTAATTAAATATAGATATAAGGACAACCATCCTTACACCATTTTAAGTTTCTAAAGGTGGTAACTTTGTCTACCATCATCATTTCCTTCCATTCTGGAAAGCAATTTTATATATTTACTATCTTGGCTGATGGAAGAAACAGATTCAGAGGCTTCCACCTGGCCTTCCTCACAATGACAGCTCTTGTTCCACACACCAAGGACCCAATGTGAGAATTATGTATTTGGGGCCTAAGGAAATTACATTTGGGTGGATCATTAAACTATTGAACTCTAACCGAAATTCCCTTTAATCCATGGCCCATAATAGAGAGTGGGATTCATGTTTCAGGTCTGTGTATCCATGTCAATTCAGACATTATTATGCAAGTCTTGAAATGTCCTCGTGTTTCCCTGTTTCCATGAAAATGTCAATTGAATAAATGGTTGTAGATCTCTTTGGGGTAGAGCTGAAATAATCATTACAAAATATATTTGCTACATTGTTGTAAGGCCATTCATCCTGGCCACTCTTTTAGTCAATGAATTCCATGTCTGCATACCAGCTCAAGCGAAGGAACTAAAAAGAAATTATGGCTTATTATTGGGACAATTGCAGAGAACTTCTTTCTCCTAAATTTGCGCTTTCTTCTACTTATAGACCTTAAGCAGAATCTTCATTTGCTTCTTGTGCTTTGTCCCTGAGACAGAATACCATATTTTATTAACCATTCCAGAACTCTCTTCAGGTGTAGCCCCATGGCAGCTCCTCTAACTTGCTATTTGCTTTGATAAATGTGGCACCAGGGCCTTAGTAGTCAAGTGCTGCCATTTGGCCTCTATTACTCAAGGATTTGTCATCCCCATTGCTATTAATAAGCCAGACTCTGGAACAAGCTCTCCTATCATTCGGTCCTACTCTAAACAGAAGAACCAACACTGGACTTAGTGATGCTATCACCCCTTCATTAGCGCATTCTCAAACTGGATCAGATTATGGGAAATGTCTGAATCTTCCTTGCAAATTTTATGCAAATATGAAATGTTTTAAAATAAAATACTTATTAAATATTTAAAAACATGTAAGAGAGATAAAAGGAGACTCACAAAGTATTCGTATTTAAATATATAATTTATTGAATCTCTAAAAGAGATGGAAAAATTTCTGAAAAGCAACATGTAATTGGTTGTTTAATCTTAATTAAGCATTTTTAATTCTTTTGTAAGTAACAAGATGGAATATTTCCAGTTCAGAGAACATGTGTGAAATAAGAAACACATAATGAAAATTCCCTCCTTTAAATTAATCTTGATTTTTTTCCCTTTTTGTTTTCATTATTATCCTCCATTAGAAAACAAAGTTTGCTAATTCACTGTTGAAACTTGAGATTTTAAAGACATGGAAATCAGGAAATTCTAAGTTAACTTGTTTCATAACCAAATTAAATGTTGTTGAATTTCCAATTACTTCATTTTAGGGACATTGATACTAGTTATAGCCTTGAAATTGCTTAGAATAATCAATCCTTTGCTGATTCATTTGTTTAAGATACTAGAAAATGAACTTTATTCATTCCATATTATGTGCATAATTGGTGGTAAATTTATGATTTCTGAATATGTGATGCTCTAAGAATTTTTACTTTTAGTTCTATGTTGAGAGTGCTGATGAAGACTTTAACAATACTTAATGATTTTTGATGAAACTTTTAAAAGTCAATATTGCTTAAGGATATGATGTACAAGCTTCTCAATACTTAGTGACACTGTAAATTCATGAGATGACTTGAAAAATTACTATTATTTCATTTTGATGATTAATAAAGTAATTCACTTACACATTGGTAAAAACAAGAAGGTTTAGTTTGGTATATTTAAGCTTAAACTTTGCTTTATATGCTTTTTAATTTTAAAAATCATTTAAAAGGTTCAGAACTTATACAAAGTATGCATCTTATGTACATACACTCAATCTTTACATACATATGCACACACACACATATTCACACTTTATTTAATTAAAAAAACCTTCACTGAGTACTTACTATAGACTGTTCATTAAATATTTTGTGGGGCATAAATAGATAAGCAACATACTGTGTTAATTATGAATAAACCTCAGTATAATGGAGAAAAGAGAAATATACAAAAGTACCTTGGGTTGCTAGTTTGTATGCTTGTCTGAATATTATACTTTAAAGGATAAAAAATCTGTTTTAAGAAATCCAGGAAAACTTTAGGGGAAGGAAGGTAGACTAAGTGTAATAGATGAAGAGAACAATGGGATAATAGGCAGAAAAAACATTTGATGTACCCAATTCGCCTGACCCAGAAGTCTAGACATCCTATCTATAGGGAATGAAAGACTTTGAAAGATCTGTGCAATAGAACATTATAAATTTTAAGAAGTTAATACTGGTAGTTGTGTTAGAATTATGTAAGTTTCAAGTGTACAATTAAACAATACATTATATGCTATTGCATTGTATGTTCACCATCCAAAGTCAAATCTCCTTCCATCAACATAGATTTGACCCTCTTTATCTTTATCTACCTCCCCCAGCCCCCTTTCCTTTTGACAACCACTAAACTATTGTCTGTGTCTATGAGTTTTGTTTTGTCTTTTTCCTTTGCTGCTTTCAGTTTTAATTATTAGATAAAACATTAGAGGCAAAAAAAAAAATGTTGGTACATTGTAATCATGCAAGTTAGCAATACAGCAATCTTCAACATAGACAATGATAAAAAGAAGGGAAAATTGAAGAGAAAGAATATTTTGAGGGATTTTGGGCAGTAAATTGGAGACAGTATTATTGTGGGAAGAAAAACGAGTGCTGAAAACAATCATATTCAATGTCAAACAACCGGCATTAGTCAGAGCTAGCTGTTAGGTCACCTATATTCAACTTCCTCTCTTAGTTTATTGGTATGTGTATGTTGCTTAAAGTCATGTTACAGCAACACATCTAGCAGTCCTCATTATAATTATAAAATTTGTTTAAAGACAGCTAATTAAAATTTTAGTGTTTCGTCTTTTACAAATGCTATATGTATTTTTTTTTTTGTCAAGCAACACTAATCAAATACATGGAGTACTAAAAGTATTAATTTGGTAATATTAAAATTTATTCATGGCACATGATCAACTTACTGCCAAAATTTTCTACATAGGCAGCTGATCTAGAGCTCATGGCTTCCTTACTAAGACTTTTTGTGTTCAGCATCTTTACTTATATTACCATTATATTGCATTTTAATATTTGAATTCATTTAACTATTAAAAATAAAAATTCCATTTATTAAGGTACATCATACGATATATAGCATTTATAATAATTTGCTGAAAAAAGTGTATATATAGTTTATAGTTTATAATCTATAAAGATAATATGCACCCCTATGTTCATTGCAGCCTCATTCACGGTGGTCAAGACATAGATACATCCAAAGTGTCATTGAATTGATGACTGTATAAAGAAGATGCGGTACATATATACAATGGAATATTACTCAGCCTTAAGGAAAGATGAAATACTTCCATTTATGACAACATGGATGGCGCTTGAGGTTATCATGCTAAGTGAAATAAGTCAGACAGAAAAAGTTGAGAACCATATCATTTCACTCATATATGAGATATAAAGCTGCAAGCAAAAAACAAGACAACAAACAAAAACTAACAGGCAATATGTTAGTGTTTACCAGAGGGAAAAGAGGAAGGGGAAAGGTAGATAAGGGTAAAAGGAGTCAAATATAATGTGAGGAAGGAGGTTTGACTTTGAATGGTGAGCACAGAAGATAATATACAAATAATGTATTATTGAATCGTATACTTGAAATCTATATAATTTTATTATTCAATGCCACCCCAGTAAATTTAAGAAAAATAATCGGACATATATTTATACAGGCAAGTTGAGAAGAAAATTAAAAGTGTATCTTCTCTGGCATGTATGGAAATTGCAAGAGTTTTAGCCAAATACCATCATAAGCACTAATATACCTAATTCTGAATAGGCATTTAATGTATTCTTGAATGTCCAAGTATTTTGATAGGCGGAAAAGTGCCATTTTGACTAGGATGTGTTTGTTTAGGTGAACCAATGGTTGGATTGTGCCTATTGATAAATGCACACATAATGTAATCTTGTATTAAAGTGTAATACAGTAAAACATTTCTAGGTAAGGTTTCAGGAAGACGTGAATTTAAAACTTGGTTTTCAAGTAATGTATATGTGACTTGGATAAGAAACTTTTCTGCTTTTTTAGAAAATTGGGAACCCGATTAAAGAATTTGGTGATGAAGACTAGAAATGACAGTTTCATAAACTACTGGACATAACTGAATGCATATGTTATTTGAATAACATGCATTGATGATTCAGCAAGGAAATAGAAGTCTCTGTTTACGTAGCCCATATATTTATTAGAAGGCTTAACTGGACTTCATTTTAAAGTATCTTTTTATATTTGCCTGCACATTTCATTAGTGCTCAGTAACATTCTCTAGGGGACTTATGTAGATTTCTAAACTTTCTTTTTTGTATACCTTTCTTTTCTTTAGTAATTTTTTTTTTTTTTTTTTTTATAAAAATCCAGCTACCTCTGCCTTCTCAAAATCCAAATTCTGTCTTCTAAACTCAGGGATTATCATGCTCTGCTCTCCACCAGTTTTGTATTAAAGCCTGAAAGTACATTTAGGGATCCCTGTCTTTGCCTTCCAGCTAGTCAATGTTTTAAAACACATATTTCTCCATTTTGTGTGTGTTGTCTTTTTGAGGAGGTCAAGTCTAATACCAGTTTAGTCCATCCTGGTCAGACATAGTTCTCTACCTCTTTTCAAGATATTTTTTTGATTATTTATGTAGTTAAATTGCCTTTGAACTGATCAATATATTCTAATTTGTCCACATTTCTATATTTTCATGAACATAATAATCAGTTATTTTAAAGTCTTTATCTGCTAAATACAACTTCTGAGTAATTTTGGGTCTGCCTATTGTTTATATTTCTTATTGGTAATAGTTAATTGCCTATTGTCATGTGTCTCATAATTATAGGTTGCATGGTGGACTTAGCATATAGAAGACTCCCCTGACCACATACATTATCAGCCAAGGAGAGCTTGTCCCATTTATATAAGACGACAATGAGAACTGATAATCATCTCAAAATAATCAGGTATTGAGTTCTGTTGTGTTTTATGTGTAGTTTTAGAAAGACTTGTAAACAGCTTTACCCCTTTTTCTTATGTGATCCTCTAGAGTTTAAATAAGAGTTCACAGGTTTATCTCTCTTCAGCCCTAAAAAACTGAGAAATATATTTTGCTCTTCAAATATCCACTCCAATTCTACAGACTCCTGACCATTCAATTATAAAATCTGACAGATTTCTTGAGTGAAAAACCAATGTATATGCTTGAAGCAAGTCTTCCCGCAGGCTGGAGGTTTCTTATCAAAAAGCCCAGGAGATTGCAGAAGATTTCATTCTGCCTTTCCTATACATTTGGCTTAGGTTTCCAGACTCCCATGAAAGATCTGCAACTCAGCAAATGGCCCGTTAGGAAACCAGTTAGCTTTAAGTTGCTACATTTTTACAGTTTATATTCCAGTCCATGGCAACCACTAGAGATTTACTGGTTTCTCATACCCTGTCAGAGGTCTCCTAATGCTAAAACCAAATTTCAGATGATGCCTAAAATAAGCGAATGTCAAAGGGAAAATTACATAGGAAAAATAGATCATTTTAGAAGAGATTTTGCTCTCTGATATTTTAAAATCATTAGTTCTTCTTGCTGCCATAGCTCTGGAAGGACTAAAATATGATCTTCACAAATTTATTTTGCTGTTTTTAGTCATTGCAGTTGGAATGTTGAGATGCATGATATACTGTATCCTACTTGAAGCAGATTCTGCATTATGTTTTCAATTAGAATAATTATATTTTTATATGAGAATCTCTAAATGCTCTTATTTTTCAAATCTGGTCATTCCTTGGGGACTCTTGTATCTGATTATAATTTCAGGTTTACTTATTTTTTTTGAACATGTGAACACATTTTTTTCCTATATAGTGTTTGATAAATCTGCTCTCTGAAAGTCTTTATAGATCTTTTCTAAATCTCTTGTTGTTGTTTAACTTATGATTCTTTATATTGAATTGTTGTATTTTAACAGTGAGCTGTTTTTTTCTTTTTTTAATTTATCCATAGGAATTTTGAGAACTGTATAGAAGCTGAGCTTCACGAAAAAACAAACAAACAAACAAACAAAAAACTTAAGATTGCTGCTACTATTCTTCTGGAAGCACTAACAAAATGATGATACTTTAAATTGTATTTTTTTACTTGCAATTATTTTAGACCAGCTAGCATGAAGCAGCACCCCAAAATCCTGCATGTGAGACATCTTATGGTTAGAAATTGCAAGTGATTTATTTCCCCCTACTCAGTTTCAAGTGTGGACGAATTTTCTTGTCATGTCACGATTTGATTAAATGTTAATTTACTTTATTTATGAAAATGCTTTCTATTGAAAGTCTCAGCTTTGTGTGTAATAAACACCTTATTTGGGGAAACATAAATATCCTGTTCTAAGTTCTTTAAGCAACTAGAAAGCAGAAGATGAGATCTAAAACATAAAAATACATTGAGAGCTTGTTTATCTCCAAAGGTTTCTGCAATTTTGTACTGGTGTTCCTATGGATGCTATGATGTCAGCTACACAAAGTATCGTGTACACACACACACACACACACACACACACACATAAAATTTGTTATGCAACATTTTGCTTTGTACTTACTTATTTTGAGATTGTTTTCCAGTTATCTAAACAGCCATACTACTAAAAGAGGAGTCAGTTTTCCTTAGTTTTCATAACTTATCTGATGAATACCATTACTACAGACTATTAAAAATCTTAAATTAAATAATTGTAGACTTTGTTGTAGTTGTTATAGCTTTGACATATGTAGCATGTTTTTTTTTGTTGTTTGTTTGTTTGTTTGTTTTGCTTAGTAACTTGCTTTCTTTTTTCTACTAAATTTATGGGAGGTCGAACGGGTGACATTGGTTAATAAAATTATATAGATTCAAGGGTAAAGTTCAATAATACACCTAAATATATGGTGAAAGTCAAATCTCTTTCCTTCACCATATATTTAACTCCTTTTATCCTTATCTACTTTCCCCCCTCTCTCCTTTCCCTCAGATAGCTACTAACCCTGTTGTCTGTGTCTATAAATTTTGTTCGTCTTCTTAGATTGCTGCTTTCAGTTTATATCTCACATATGAAATCATATGGTTCTCAATACTGACTTATTTTGCTTTTAGTATGATAATCTCAAGACCCATTCATATTGTTGTATATGGCTGTATTTCATCTTTCCTTAAGGCTGAGTATTACTCCATTGATATATGACCACATTTTTTCTTTATCCAGTATCTATCCAAGGACACTTTGATGTTTTTTAAGTCTTGACCACTGTGAATAATGCTGCAATGAACATACATGTGGCATATATCTTTATAGAAAAATGTTTTTCAAATTTTGGGGTAGATGCCAGAGAGGGATTGCTGGTCATACAGGGAATTCTATTCTTAATTTTATGAGGAAACTCCATAATGTTTTCCACAGTGGCTGTACCAATGATATTCCACCAGTAGTGTGAGGGTTCCTTTTTCCCCACAAAGCTCTCCAACCTTATTACTTGTCCTGTTGATGAAGCCATTCTAACAAGTGTAGGTGGTATCTCATTCTGTTTTTGATTTTTTAAATTAAGTTTATTGCAATAAGTTGATTAATACATTTATATTAATTTTCAGGTGTACATTATAAATTGACATCTGTATATTCTATTGTGTGTTTACACCAAAAGTCTAGTTCTGTCAGCTACCATATATTCTGATCCCCTTTACCCACTTCACCCTTACCTAACCCCCATATTTGATCACCTTTAACTGTCTACATACCCCCTCCTCCTGCACCCCCTACTCTCTGTTAACAATTAGTCTATAATCCATGTCCATGAATCTCTCTTTGCTTGTCCTGTTCATTGTTGCTTTAGGTATATACCTACATATAAATGATATCACATGATGTTCAACTTTTTCTGCCTGGCTTATTTTCGCTTAGTATGATTATCTCAGGTACATCCATGTTGTCACAAATTGCAGTATTTCATTTCTTCTTATGGCTGAGTAATATTCCATATTGCTTAATATTGACCACAGCTTCTTTAGCCAATAATCTATTGCTTCCATGTCTCAGCCACTGTAAATAATGCTGCTATGATAATCGAATGTGCAAATATCTTTTCGGATATAGGTTTTCAAATGTTTGGGTAAATACCAAGAGAGGGATTGCTGGATCATATGTAGATCAATTATTAGTTTTATGAGGAAGCCTCCATACTATTTTCCATAGTGGCTGTACCAATTTGCAGTCCCACCAGCAGTGTATGAGTTCCTTTTCTCCATATCCTCTCCAACATTTGTTATTGCTTGTCCTGTTGATTATAGCCATTCTAACAGGTGTGAGATGGTATTCATTGTGGTTTGATTTGCATTTCCCTAATAGCTAGTGATGTTGAAGCATCTTTTCATATATTTGTTGGCCATTGTATGTCCTCTAGGGAGAAGTGTCTTTCAGGTCCTCTATCCATTTTTGATTGAATCATTTGTTTTGTTGTTGTTTGTTGTTGTTATTGAGTTGTATGAGTTCTTTGTATATTTTGGATATTAGGCCTTATCAGAGGTGTTGCTTGCAAATATATTTTCCCATTCAGTGGTGTCTCTTTACCTTGTTGACAATTTCTTTTGCTGAGCAGAAGCTTTTTAGTTTGATGTAGTCCCATTCATTTATTTTTGCTTTTACTTCCCTTGCTTTGAGGTCAAATTCATAAAATCCTCTTTAAGTCCAAGGTCCTTGAGTTTAGTTCCTATGTTTTCTTCTATGCATTTTATTTTTCAGGTCTTTATATTCAGGTCCTTAATCCATTTTGAGTTAATTTTGGTGTGTGGTGATAGACAACAGTCTAGTTTTTCTTTTGCAGGTGGCTTTCCAGTTTTCCCAGCACCATTTATTGAAGAGGCTTTCCTTTCTCCACTGTATGTTTTTGGCTTTTTTGTCAAAAATTATTTGCCCATATAAATATGGGTTTACTTCTGGACTCTGATTCTGTTCCACTGGTCATGTGTCTGTTTTTCTGCCAATACCATGCCATTTTGATTACTGTGCTTTGTAGTATAATTTGAAGTCAGGCAGAGTGATGCCTCCAGCCTCGTTCTTTTTTCTCAGGATGGCTTTGGCAATTCAGTCTTTTGTGCTTCCATACAAATCTGATGATTTTTGTTCTATTTTTTAAAAATGCGATGGGATTTTGATGGGGATTGCATTAAATCTGTATAATGCTTTAGGTAATATGGTCATTTTAACTATGTTGATTCTTTATCCAAAACAACATGAATATCTTTCCATTTCTTTGTATCTTCTTCAATTTCTTTTAAGAGGGTCTTATAGTTTTATAGATCCTTCACATGTTTCGGTAGATTCTCTAGGTTGTTGTTGTTTGTTGCAATACAAAAGGTATTATTTTTTTCCACTTCTTTTCTGACACTTCGTTTTTAGAGTAAGAGTGCTATGGACTTTTGAACATTGATTTTGTATCCAGAAACTTTACTGTATTTGTTTATTGTTTCTAGTAGTGTTCTTGTGGAGTCTTTTAGTGTTTTCTATATAGAACCATGTCATCCACAAATAGTGCCAGTTTGACTTCTTTATTTCCTTCTTGGATGTCTTTTATATCTTTCTCTTGCCTGATTGCATTTGCTAAGACCTCCAATGCTCAATTGAATAATGGCAATAGTGAACCGCCTTGCCTCATTCCTAAGGGAACGTTTTTAGTTTCTTGCTATAGTTATAATGTTGGCTGAGGGCTTGTCATATATGGCTTTATTTATGTGAAGGTACTTTTCTTCTATTTCAATTTTGTTAAGTGTTTTGATCATAAATGGATGGTGTTCTTGTCGCAGGCTTTTCTGTATCTATTGATATGATCATATGATCTTATTTTTTAATTGCTTATTTGTGTTCACATCAATTAATTTGCATATGTTGAACCATCCCTGTCCTCTGGATGAAGTCCACTTGATCGCAGTGTATAATCTTTTCAATATTCGGTTCACTATTATCTTATTTAAGATTTTTGTGTCGTGTTCATGAGAGATATCGCGTCTGTAGTTTTATTTTTTGTGTTATCTTTATCCAGTTTTGGCATAAGAGTAATATTTGACTTCATAAAATGTGTTAGGAAATGTTTTCTTGTCTTCGATTTTTTGGAAGAGTTTGAGAAGAATAGGTGTTAAATCTTCTTTGAATGTTTGTAGAATTCACTGGTGAAGCCATCAGGTCCTGGACCTTTAGTTTTTGGTAGGTTTTTGATGATTGTTTCAATTTCCATACTGCTGATTGGTCTATTTAGATTTTCCAGATCTTCTTGATTAAGTCTAGAAGGTTGTATTTTCTAAGTACTGGTCCATTTTTTCTAAGTTATTAAATTTTCTATACTTTTTCATAGTATTCTTGTATGATCCTTTGTATTTCTGCGATGTCAGTTGTAATTTCCCCTCTTTCATTCCTGATTTTTTGTGTGTGTCTTCTCTTTCTTTAGTGAGTCTAGCCAGGTTTGTCCATTTTATTAAACTTTTCAAAAACTAGCTACTTGTTGCATTTATTTTTTCTTCGCTTTTTTATTTTCAATTTCATTTATTTCTGCTCTAATTTGATGACTTCTTTCCTTTTGCTGACTTTAGGTCACATTTGTTCTTACTTTTCTAGTTTTTTAAGATGAAGCTTTATGTTGTTTATTTGGGCTCGTTTTTTGTTTTTGGAGATAGGCCTGTAATGGCATAAATTTTCCTCTTATGACAGCTTTTGTCGCCGTCCCAAAAGTTTTGATATGTTGTTCTATTATTATCATTTGTTTCTATGTATCGCTTGATCTCTCTTTTTATTCTTCTCTTGACATAATTATTCTGTAGTAGCATGTGTTTAATCTCCATGTACTTTGGATCTTCCTGATTTTTTTTTTTTTTTTTTGCAGTGGATCTCCAGTTTCAAAGCATTATGAATCAGAGAACATTAGTTGGTATGATTTCAATCCTCTTATATTTGTTGAGGCTACTGTGTCCCAGAATGTGGTCGCTTCCTAAGAATGTTTCATGTGCACTAGAGAAGACTGTATAAGCAGCTGTTTTGAGATGGAAGACATCATAAAAAGTCAATTATGTTCAGAATGTGTCATTTAAGGATGTTATTTCCTTACCGATTTTTTGTTTTGAATTCTCTGTCTATATCCGAGAGTGGGTATTTTGCATAAGAGTATTTGGTATTTAGGTCCCCAACTATGACAGCATTTTGGTCTGTTTCTCCCTTTAGTTCTGTTAGTAATTGCTTTACATATTTCTCTATGATTTAAGTCACATATTTCTATGTCTGTAAGCTTATTTTCTGGAGGTTTTTCTCTTTCTTTCTGAGATGTTTTGTCACCTTAGTTGTTCATAGTGTTAATGGACTATTTCTGTCTTGCATTAATGGAAGTATTCTTTGTTTTTCCAGAAAAGAAATTTATTATATAAAGTCTCTCTTTAGCTTGTTGCAAAGAAGGCACTTTTCTTTTGATTTCCATTAGGTGATGTCCAAGCCTCTTGGATCTCTTCTTTATATAAAGCCTAAATATCTTTTTTAATTTTCTTGTAGAATTTAATCATACTTGCTACTCTCAGTTTCAGTCCCTGTCAGTGTTAGCAACAGTTTCAGCAGTGTTTGCTCAAATTCCCCTGGGGCTCTGCAGTGAATGGTCTCAGAGGGTATGGGGAGTGCCCTCTGATTTGGGATTGTGGCTTCAGCTCAGCTCAGTTTGAAACGGGCTGGTAAAAATCAACTTTGTTTCACTATAGTCCCATCCCACTTATCCGCTTTCTGCCCGATGACTGGACCCGCTGCCAGATGCTAGAAGTTCCCGTACTTCAAGGCCAGAGCTAATCAGGGATGTCACTGCACCTTCACCCCTGCCCCTCCTCCTTCAGGGAGCTCTGGAGGCTATGAAAGCCAATTCTTTATATCTCCCAATCACTGCCCGACATCCAGGGTTCTGACCTGTGTAACTCTTCTGCGCAGATCCCACACTCAGATGCTGGTGTGTAGTTTGGTGCTTTAATTGATTTTTAAATGTTCAGTTTATTGTGTGTCAAGGGAGAGCTCTGGGAACATCTCTCACTCTGCCATGTTTCCCCACACCTCATTTGAAAACTGAATCACTTATTTCTGGGCTTCATCTGACATTTCCTGAAGGACGTTGCAAAGATGGACCAGATGTCTACATTTTAAGCAAATTCCTATTTGCAAGTTCCTTATTCTTTGGAACACTTCTTTCCTCAAAGTAATAGTCCCAGAACCAGCAATGTCACCCCCTGGAACTTGTTAGAAATGCCCGTTGTGGTTTTAATTTGCATTTCCCTAATAGGTAGTGAAGTTGAGCATCTTTTCATATGTCTGTTGCCCTTGTCTTCTTAAGAAGTGTCTATTAGTCCTCTGCTTATTTTTTAATTAGGTTGTTATTTGCTGTTGAGTTGTGTGATTTTTATATATTTTATGTAATATATAAAATATTTCATATAAATATAAAATATATAAACATATATAGGTATTTTACAAAATATATATTGACATATTTATATAAATATAAAATATATAAAAAGCTATTGAAGTTGAAAAATTAATGATAAAAATTTAAAATTTAAAGTTCTTTTATTGTTTAAAATATAACTTACTAAAGGATAAAATTATACTCTAAATAATTAAAACACACACTATATATTAAACTCACTAAATAATGAGCATTCCAGTACACATTAAAATTATTCCAAAGATGTTCAAGCTAGGGTTATAGCCTTGTTATAAGATTTTTGATTTAATAACAAAACTTATTAGTCCAATAGATACAGAAGGCATAATCTTTGGAGGTTATGTGTCCCATTGGATAGAAATCATTTGCTTCTCTATTAAACAAAAACAAATATTTTATCTTCCACTATACTAATATATAAATGCTCCTAGTAGTAAGGTAAGTCCAGCATGCACTGAAAAAATATTCTAGTAAATATCTCTTGCTTACATTTATAGTTTTTTAACTTTATACCTTACCTTTTGTTTTTATATATGAACTGTTATTTATATATGATAAAATGTATGTCTTGAGTATATTTTATAGTTTATATTATATAATTAATGTAAACATGTTGCACATATTGAAAGCATAAATCAGGTGAATTTTGAGAAACCAGATAATGAACATGTCTGTTAGACCTAAGCTTCTCATTCCCTTTGTAATCATCATTCATGCCTCTCAGGGTGAAGTACTGATAAATATATATTTGCATTTGAATAGCTAATTGTTTCAGCATGATTTGTTCAAAAATATTATCTTCATGCCATGAAATGCCTTTGAACTTTTGTTGCAAATCAATGTCCATATATGTATGCAACTGTTTCTGGTCTCTCTATGCAATTCCTTAAGTCTTATGTCTGCTGTTACACACTATTGCTACACTATCCTGCAACTATAACTGTATGTCTTGAAACAAGTGGTTAAGTTATCAATTTTTGATCATTTCAAAATGATTGGGCATTTAGGTTTTTTGCATGTAAATTTATAATCAGCTTGTTGATTTCTAAAAAAGGAAAACAGCTAGAATTTTCATTGATTGCTATATATTGAGTTGAGAGGTTAGATATCTGAAAAATATTAAGTCATAACCTATAAAATTAGTTTACTTAAACTGTGTTTAAATTTCTCCAGCAATATTTTGTGGTTTTAGTGTACAATGTTTTACAGTTTTTCAGATTTATCCTTAAGTACTACCTGTTCTGAAACTATCATAAATGTTATTGTTGTTTTATTTTTTCACTTATTTTTTAGTGCCAGTTAGTTTTAAAGGAACGTTTATTTAAATATATAATGAATCTCAAAACAAAAATATATATGTAAATTTTATTTCCAAAATTTGAGAGACTGGCTCTACTATCATATGCTAATTATGATTGCACCAATATTACTTGGCTTCCTCTCAAGTTAATATGTCAAAATATTCATGTTTCAGTTTATTTAATATTATCACACTCTCAAATTGCATTGTACTTTTAGAAGGCGGAGTAATAAAAGTATGATAAAACATTCAGCTCATAGGCAGATAATAACTAATGTGAAAATTATCTACAAATTGATCTAACCAATTTTTAATTCTCGTTTGATATTTTCATTCTTTCCTTGAAATTCTCTTTCTCTAATACTGAATGATAATACTAATCCCTCCTCTTTTTTTCTGTAGCCTACTTTCTAATATGTTATTAATGCTATGCTCTTTTTAAACACTTTTAAAGCATTGTATATTCGCTGTGATTAAAAATGCAAACACACAAAGGTTCTCTTTTCTCTACATTCTTGCCAACACATGTTATTTTTTGACTTTTTGATAATAGCTATTCTGACTGTGTGAGGTGGTTATCATGTGGTTTTCATTTGCATTTCCAGATGATTAGTGATGTGAACATCTTTTTATGTCTCTTGTCATCTGAATGTCTTCTGAAGAAATGTCTTTTCATGTCTTCTGCCCACTTTTAATTATATATTTTTTTGTTATTGAGTTGTATGAGTTTATTTCATTTTAGATATCATCCCTTATCAGATATATTATATACACATATATTCTCCCATTCAGTAGATTTCCTTTTTGTTTTCTTGAAGGTTTCCTTCACTTGAGGAAGCACCGGTGTGCTATGGGTGGGGCTGCACTGTCCCAGCTCCTATGAAAAACAATATGGAAATTCCTTAAAACTAAAAATGATATACCATATGACCCAGAAATTCACATTGTGTATTTATCCAAAAAAATAAAAACACTAATTCAAAAAGATATATATGCACCCTCACGTTCATTGCCTTATTTACAATAGCCAAGCTAATGGAAGCAAACTACATGTCCATCGATAGATAAATGATTAAAGAAATGTGTTATATACACACACACACGCACACACACACATGCACACACGCACACACACACAATGCAACATTAACAAAAATAAAAACTGAAATCTTGCCATTTTTGACATGAATGAATCTAGAAGGTATCCAGCTAATTGAATAAGTCAGATACAGAAAGACAAATACCATATAGTTTTGCTTATATGTAAAATTCTAAAAACAAACAAATAAACTAAACTAAACTAAAACATTCATAGAAACAGAACAAGAGGGATGGCTGCCAGAAGAGATGGTGTGGTGATGAGTAAATAATTATAGTCAGTAATATGTGTTAAGTTTACACGATGACAGATTATTACAATTATTGGGTGATTGCATTGTAATGTATAAAAATATCAAATCGCTATATTGCATACCTGAGACTAAGAAAAACAATATGATTGTATACCAATGACACTTAAATAAAAAAATAAATTTAAAAATATGCAAACTTATATCCAAAAGAAACAAAGGTGGGGACTCAAACAATTATTTGTACACTCATGTTCATTAGCAGCATTATTTCATAATAGCTAAACATGGAAGGAATCATTCATCTGTCTATTAACAGATAAACGAGTAAATATGATGTGGATTATACATACAAAATAATATATTTAGCTTTAAAAGGAAATTGCGACCAGGCTACATTAAAATGAAGCTTGAAGACATTATTTAAATGAAATAAGCCAGTCACAAAAGGGCAACTATTACATGATTCCACTTACATGAGTTACTTAGAGTAGTCAAATTTATAAAGACAGAAAGTAGAATATTGATTACTAGGAGCTGGGGTAGGGAGAATAGGTTAATGTTTAACAGTCAGGGAATTTTAGTTGAGAGGAAGTTTTGGAAATGGATGGAGGTGATTGTTGCACAAAAATGTAAATATATTAATCCTACAGGACTATACACTTAAAATGGTTAAAAAAAGTAAATTTTATATTATGCATATTTTACCAGAATAAAAAAATGCAAATCCAGCAGAGATAAAATGCATTTTACAGATTTTTGATGATGATAGTCTACATTTGCACATATTTAGAATTTCAAAGCTCCTATTTTGAATAAGATGATCTAAAACTTCCCAAAGTAAAGTAAAAGAAAGCTATAAACAGTTCCCATTTTCAATAAAGTTTAGGAAAAATTAATAAAACTGGGCAATTTTGTTTATTATTTTTTACTGTTTTTTTATTTTTAGTAATAAAAGTATGAAAATACATCATGAATTAGACCAACAATGAATTGTCATATAACCCATATGAGTAACACATGAAAGAAAACAAAAACATTAATACAAAGAATTTCAAATAATGCTGACCTCATTTCCTTATCTGTTAGCATTTTTTTTTTCTAATAGGATTTCAGTGCTTCAAATAAATCATCTAAACTTCTGCTTATATTTATATTTAATGGATGGATTACAAACTTGAGATAATAACACAGAATTTACAAGATTAAGAAATTTCTTCTGGGGACATTTCTTTTTAAGTTGTTTCTAAACTACACAAGATGCAGCTGTTTCTCCATAAATCATGTCATCTACCTCTACAGTATTAAAAAAAAATGTATTGGGTTGAATTGTTTGATTTATTTAGCTACAGCATTAGCTAAATAAATTAAATGGAATAAAGCTTGTTCTTCATTCGAAGCATAAACAAAAAATTACAAGAAGATCTTAATATTTAGGGGTTTTTAAAAAATAAATCATAAATGAAATACCCTTGAGAGAAAATGTGTGGGGAAAAAGAGAAACATTGAGGGATCTTTTCCCAAAGCATCTTCACAGCTTCTCTTTAGATGGATCTTTGTGCGGTCAAGCTCCCATGGCTTCCATAAATACAGGTGGCTGAGATTCCTGACTCATAGCAGAGATTCTCAGTGGACACATTCCCCTTCTAGTGCCTTTATATCAGTATAAAGTTCTATAAACTCTAGTTAGCTATTTTAAACCCCAAATGACAATAACAAAATATTTTATCCTAGGTGAGGAAATTCCTTTGTTGAACCAAGAAAAATTAATTACTCCTTCTGCTATTGTAACTAAACATCAGCATTATTTATTTTATGTTAATCTAATTAAAATTATAGATATTATTTAACAATGTATCTTTCAATACAAATTTAGAATCATGAATAAGGAATTTAATTTGCTTAAGTGTTTAAGTTGACTAAAAATATAATATGTCATCTTAAATAAACCATATAAATTGGAGTATATGATATAAAAAAAAAAAAAAAACTTTAGCCCACATTAACCACAAGGTCAGAGTTGTAGTCAACTTGAGCCTCGCAACTCAGAGCCTCCTAATGCTTATGATGACTTGATAAGCACATTTTGCAAGCATTGATTTTCCTATCAACATTTGTCAGGCATAGTGAGAATTTCAGCATTCCAATTTTCCCTATGCCATTTAGATAAATTACTTAACATCTCTAAAATTCAATATTCTTACTTGTAAAAGAGAAAAAAAATAGTACTTAGTCAGTTCTAAAATGTAATGTAGAGTAAATTAATCATAGTGTCTGGCCTATAGAAATTTTTCAGTAAATAGTTACCACTGTTTTTAATACAAGCAAGAAAACTGCATTGTAATAATGATGCTAGACTGTGGGTAGATACAAAAGATATGTAAGACATTTAACTGTATCTAGAAGACAGTGTTTTCAAGTTAGGGCGCTATTATACTCAGACTTAAACTATTTTATATTCATATTGAAAAAATATACATGGCTGTTTAATATCAGAATTCATAAATGAACTTGAGCAAGAAAAAAAAAAAAGACAAGAAAGTAAAATAAGGCCTTGTGCTGTAGGAAAGATTTATTAGGAATCTTTTGGCTCAACTGGGATTTGAAAGGAAAGGAAATTCTAATATTTAAATGTAAGATTGACCCTGATGAGTTTGAGAGAAATATAGAGTCTGCCATTGTTTAAAAGAGACTAATCATTTTTAAGGAAGTGTTTGAAGAAAGAACATGAATGAAAAAGATCAGGTATGTAATCATTATAATATTCTCAGTATGAGATGATAAGCATTAAGAATGGTATTTTTGCTGAAGGGGGTAATAGATTGAAGAGTCATTTTTGTTATGTCTAGACGGGATTTTACATTTTGAACCAGTGCCATATGGTGCTAAGGTTAATATCCCAAATATATCTGCGCTTATTCCCAATCAAAACACTTTATTCACATAACCGATGGCTATCTGCACTTGATTTAATGCTGAAATGCCAAACTGGACTTTAGAAAAATAACTTAATGTCAGAGTTGCATGAGGCTTGAATTGAAAATAATGATCCGATTCAACTCATTATTTAAATAAGAAAAATGAAGTCATAAAATATGCAATTACATGAACATTTGCTTCTCTCTTAAGAATCAAAAACTGTAAGTTGCCGAAGGAAGGGCAGTAAATTATCTAGTACCACAAACACAGGTAGAAGTCCACTGTTTCAGATGGATAGGTAGGAAAAAAACACATCAGCTTTTAGAGAGGCTCAAGAAATCCTCTTCCCTTCCTCTGCCCCTGTGACCATGCAAAGGATCACTGCTTCTGAGGATGAGTGTGGCAGCAAAACATATCTTTGTTAGCAGATGAACAAGAAATATTTTGGGGCCCTGAATCCTAAACTAATAAATGCAGAGATGTACTCCTGTTGTGGAAGCAAGAAAACTTCAGCTGGTGGTGTCAGTCAAAATTATACTATGTTTAATGAAGTAAAAAGTAAAATTGTTTGTCCCTATGTGTGGATGGGAAATGTAATAATACAAAGCAGAGGCTTGTTACCACCATGAAAGGGAGAGTCAATAAAATATTTCTTATAAAAACCTAATACAGATAAAAGGCCTGTTTGGCTCTCATTGGAGTGAGAAGTAGTGATAAGAGTACCCCACCTTTGAGTCTGACTCTGAGGTTGGCTCATGATGCCATAAATCATCCTCTTGCCTCCAACATGAATGCTGTACCTGGTCACAAGTAATGGAGTTCGATGGCTATGGGAAGTAGCAAGAATATGAAGAGAGATCCTTTCATAAAACAGGCTGCAAATTTCTAAAGCTAATGGTGCAACGAGAGCATATATCCTCTAGACCTTCAGGCCTCACAGTAGGTACAGACAGTAGCGGCCTACTTTTGAAGGAATTTTAATAATAAGTTTCACCAAAGATTACAGTAACTGCAGCAAAAAACAACCCAGTGCAAAATATGTTAACTCAAAACCTTGTCCCTGCACACACCATCAGGAAGCTAATAATAACAAAGAAAAATAAAACTATAGGAATAAATAATTGTCTTGTAATCTATTATTTTTATACCTAATGCTTTGCATTCCTTTAGAAATTTGGAGACACGTAAAAGTGAGTAAAAATAAAACAAAACATAAATCAAAAGCATGGAGGGTTGAAGGGTCCCCTTGAAGATACAACAAGTCGAGTAGCTGTAACTCAAAAAGGATGCCTGGCTGAAAGTACAAACGCTTTTGAGAGATCTGCACATCAAAATATTTGAAGGGGCGGGGATGAACTGGGTGAACAGGGGAAGAAGAAAGGGAGAAGAGCAGAGAAAAGTGTATGGATACAGTCTAGAACTCACCTCAAATTGTGAGAAGGGAGGAATTTTGCTGTAAGTGCACTTTCTACAGCCCTGAGAATTCCTGCTTAATTGATCAGCACATACTGAGGCTGAATCCAGTGATTGCAATAGAGACCAAATACAAAAGGATAACATTTGTGTTATAGGAGCTGCTATTGCCATAGAACAAAGCCATAAGCCAGATAGCCCCTTTCCTAATACTCTCAGAGCTCCCCTCACTGCACCCTTCAAGAACTAGCAGCAAGGCCCCAGGAAAAACTTCAACAGTGAGTACTGGGTTACAAAGCAGAAAATCTACAGCCATCAGAACTGGAGAGACATCCCCTGAGCAGCAGACACACACTATGACTAATCCGAGTCACAGAAACATAGAGGTAAAGTAGCTAAGGTTTAGCAGTTACCATTCCTGGGAAGAGAACAAAGCCTCTTCCAGCTCATCTCACCCCCACACATTGAGGCTGATCACAGCAGAGGCACCTGGGACACTTAAGGTAGCACAACATTGCATCTAGCTGCTGGGGCAGCATTGGGACTTCACAAAATTACCAACCACATTCTCCACAGGGGTTGTTGCCCTAAGACTGAGGTGACCTAGTCATAGAGAAAGGCCCACTCCTACAGGGAATACATTTTCCTTTCCACTCCCCAACGGATATTAAGAAGCCAGAGTAATGCAAAAGAGAATAAAACACTTGTGCGTTCATGCCACCTACTAAAAAAACAAAAGAAAGACTTCATATCAACCTGTTAAATAGAGGTATCACTCTTTTTAAAAAGTTAATTCCAGTAAATGCCTAAAACAGAGAAATAATTTATCAAATAAAATAATTACTGAAGTTACAAGGCAGCTTAGAATAAAATAAAAAGTCTCCAGAAAATAAACTTAAAGACGTGGAAATATGTCATTTGTTGTTTGTTTGTTTGTTTACATTTTTAAATTATTTTTTGGAAATATGTGATTTAAATAAAAGCTCATTTAACATTTTAAGATTGCACTTCTGCAAAAAACAATGAAATGCAAGAAAACTCAGATAAGCAGTTTAATGAACTCAGAAATAAAATCAGCAAACAAAAGAAATATACCAAAAAAAAAAAAAGAAATTTAAACAAGAACCAAATAGAAATTCTGGAGCTGAAGAACTCCCTAAAAAGAGATGAAGAATAGTGAGCTTAAGAAATAGAGCTGACCAGATGGAGTTAAAAATTAGTGATAAAAAAGACGTAAATCTGGAAATATGCAGATGGAAGAAGAGAAAGACTTGAGAGTGAATATATATACATATACATTATATATAAGAGCTATTTTGACGCCATCAGAAAAAGCAATATAAAAATAATGGGTCTACTAGAAGAAGAGAGGCAGATGGGAACAGAGTCTATTCAAACAAACAGTCGAGAATACCCCAAAACTATGGAAAGAACTGGATCCTCAATTCCAAGAAGCAAACAGAATACCTAATTATCTCCATACAAAAAGGCCTTTTCCAAGGCACATTATATTAAACCTTGGAAATAGAGTCAACTTAATGGGGAAAGTATTAGGGATATCAGACAAAAATAGAAATAAATCAGAACGAAGAAGAGAGAAACAGAAGAATGAAAAATAATGAAAGAGAAATTCAAGAACTAAATGATACCATCAGGAGAAGAAACATAAGAATAATGACATTCATGAAGGTAAGGAAAAGGAACAGGGACTAGAAAGCATTTTCAGACAAAATAGTGGACGAGGATTTTCTATATGTAAGGAATAAGCTGAAGCTTGGAATTCAAGAAGTCAACAGAACACCCAATTATCTCAGCCCAAAAAGGCCTTCACCAAGACACTTTGTATTAAAGTTATCAAAAATCAATGACAAAGAAAGAATACTCACAGCAGCCAGGAAAAAGAAGATGGTAAATATATAAAAGGAAACCCATTCGATTATCCTTGGACTTATCAGTGCGCATTTTATAAGCCAGAGAAAGGAATGGAATCAAATGTTTAAACTATTCAGTGAAAGGACACCAAGCCTAGAATAATGTATTCAGCTAAGCTCTCCTTTAAATATGAAAGAGAAATTAAGACCTTTACAGACATACAAAAATTAAGGGATTCTCCACTACAAGGCCTGCACTACAGGAAATACAAAAAGGTGTCAACTCATCTAAAACAAAATAACAAAGCAATACAACAACAACAACAAAAACATAATTAGGAGTAAAGTGACAATCAGGCAATAGAAACAGAGTGCAAACCTTACTAAGAACAGGGCATTATAAGCTTAAATAATAAAAAGAGAATTGCTATAGCAAGATAATAAAACGTTCAGCATACATAAGGACAAATTGAGATAACAGTGACCAATAAGGGGAGATTCAAAGATCTACATTTAAATAAAATGACGATAGGAATAAGGCACTTGCAGAAAAAAAATGGACTTTATATATATAACTATCATTTGTATATTCCTAATTGTAACCACACACAAAGATTCAGAACTGGAGTATAGAGCACAAAACAAGAAGAACCAGAGTCAAAACCCACAAAAGCCAACCAAAATAAAGAAAACAGAAACACAAAGGACAAGGAAGTAATAGAAACATTAAGCTACCAGAAAGCAAAAGATAAAATGGCTACAAGAAGAGCTCATATTTCAATAATCACCCTAAATGTAAATGGACTGAACTCACCAATAAAAAGCACGGAGATGCAAAATGGATTAAAAAACAAAACCCAATCATATGCCGCCTCCAGGAGACACATCTCAGCGCCAAAGAAAATATAGGCTCAAAATGAAAGGGCGGAAAATGATATTTCAAGGAATGGCATTCAGAGAAAAGCAGGAGTAGCAGTACTACGATCAGACAAAAATAGACTTCAAAATAAAAAAAAAAGTAAAGAAAGATATGAAGGATACTCATAATGTAAAGGGAATCATGCACCAAGAAGATATAACACTTATTAATATCAATGCTTACAATCAGGGATCCATGATATATATATAAAGCAATTACCTACAGAACTAAAGGGAAAAACAGACCAAAATGCTATCATTGCAGGGGACTTAAATACTCCATTGTCGGATATGGACAAATCATCCAAACAGAAAATCGATAAAGAAATAACATTCTTAAATGACACATTCGACCAACTGGACATAATTAATATTTACAGAGCCTTCCATCTGAAAACTAATATTAGTTTTAATATTTTAATTAATAATATTTAAATTAATTTTTAATTAATATTTTTAATTTAATTTTAATATTAAATATTAGTTTTTATCATTTTATCTTTTGCTTTCTGGTAGCTGCTATGCAGTCTTTTCTGGTGCCTGGAACATTCTCAAGAACTGACCACATACTGGGACACAGAGAAGCCTCATCAAATATAAGAGGTTGAAATCATACCAACCATGTTCTCTGATCATAATGCTTTGAAACTGGAGATCAATTGCAAAAAGAAATTGGGAAGATCCACAAAGTACATGGAGATTAAACAACATGCTACTGCAGAATAACTATTCAGAGAAAAAATAAAAAGAGAGATCAAGAGATACATAGAAATGAATGATAATGATAGAACAACATATCAAAAACTTTTGGGACACAGCAAAAGCGGTCATAAGAGGAAAGTACATATCTTCACAGGCTTATCTCCAAAAATAAGAATGAGCACAATAAATAACGTAATGCTTCATCTTAAAAAACTAGAAAAGAAGAACAAATGTGACCTAAAATCAGCAGAAGGAAAGAAGTCATCAAAAATAAAAAAAGCAATAGAAAAAATAAATGCAACAAGGAGCTGGTTTTTTTGAAAAGGTTAAGAAAATGGACAAACCTTGGCTAGACTCACTAAAGAAAAAAGAGAAGAAAACACACACAAAAAATCAGGAATGAAAGAGGGAAATTACAACTGACATCTCAGAAATACAAAGGATCATACAAAGAATACTATGAAAAAGTATAGAACACCAAATTTAATAACCTAGAAAAAAATGTACCAGTTCTTAGAAAAATACAACCTTCCTAGACTTAATCAAGAAGATCTGGAAAATCTAAATAGACCTGATCAGCAGTATGGAAATCGAAGCAATCATCAAAAACCTACCAAAAAGTAAAGGTCCAGGACCTGATAGCTTCACCAGTGAATTCTACCAAACATTCAAGAAGATTTAACACCGATCTCCTCAAACTCTTCCAAAATATCAAAGAGAAAGCAATACTTCCCAACTCTTTTATGAGACCAATATTACTTTGATACCAAATCTGATAAAGATAACACAAAAAAAGAAAACTACAAACAAATATCTCTCATGAACACAGATGCAAATATCCTAAATAAGATATTAGCAAACTGAATACAGAAACATATTGAAAAGATTATACACCACGATCAAGTAGACTTCATCCCAGAGGCACAGGGATGGTTCAACATATGCAAATTAATTGATATGATGCACCACATAAATAAATTTAAAAAAAAAAGAATCATAAGATCATATCAATAGATGTAGAAAAAGCCTTCGACAAGATACAGCATCCACTTATGATCAAAACTTAACAAAATTGGAATGGAAGGAAAGTACCTTAACATAATAAAGGCCATATATGACAAGCCCTTAGTCAACATTATACTTAATGGTGAAAAACGAAAAACTTTCCCTCAAAATCAGGAACAAGGCAAGGCTGTCCACTATCGCCACTCTTATTCAGTATAACATTAGAGGCCTAGCAAGTGCAATCAGGCAAGAGAAAGATATAGAAGTAGGAAACAAAGAAATCAAACCGTCGCTATTTTCGGATGACATGGTTCTCTATATAGAAAACCCTAAAGACCACAAGAACACTACTAGAAACAATAAGCAAATACAGTAAGGTCTCTGGATACAAAATCAAGGTTAAAAAATCTATATTGTTCCTATACTCTAAAATAAAACCAGAAAACGAAGTAGAAAAAATAATTATTTTGTAATTGCAACAAAAAGAATAAAATACCTATGAATAAATTTAACAAAACATGGTGAATGACTTATATAATGAAAACTATAAGATCCTTTTAAAAGAAATCAAAGAAAACAAAGAAATGGAAAGATATTCCATGTTTTGGACTGGAAGAATCAACATAGTTAAAATGACCATATTACCTAAAGCATTATACAGATTTAATGCAATCCCCATCAAAATTCTATTGGCATTTTTTTAAAGAAATAGAACAGAAAATCATTAGATTTGTATAGAAGCATAAAATACCCCAAATTGCTAAAGCCATCCTGAGAAAAAAAAGAACAAGGCTAGAGACATCGCTCTGCCTAACTTCAAATGATATTACAAAGTAACAGTAATCAAAACATCATGGTATTGCAGAGAAAAACAGACACATAGTTCAGTGGAACGAAATCAGAGTCCAGAAGTAAACTCATTATATATGGGCAAATAATTTTTGACAAAAAAACCCAAAACACACAGTGGAGAAAGGAAAACCTCTTCAATAAATGGTGCTGAAAAATCAGAAGGCTACCTGCAAAATAATGAAACTATCACCACACACCCAAAATTAATTCAAAATGGATTAAGGACCTGAATATAAGACCTGAACAAATAAAATGCATAGAAGAAAACACAGGAACTAAACTCAAGACCTTAGATGTTAAAGAGGATTTAATGAATTTGACCTCAAAGGCCAGGAAGTAAAAGCAAAAAATAAATGAATGGAACTACATTAACTAAAAAACTTCTGCTCAGCAAAAGATATGTTGAAACAATAGAGAACCATCCATATGGGAAAATATATTGCAAGAACACCTTCGAAAAAAGGCTTAATATCCAGAATATACAAAGAACTCATAAGACTCAATAACAACAACAAAAAAACAAGTGATCCAATCAAAAAAATGGGCAGAGGACCTGAACAAACACTTCTCCCTAGAGGACACACCAATGGCCTACAAAATTTTGAAAAGATGCTCAACATCACGAGCTATTAGGGAACTGGAAATCAAAACCATAATAATATACCATCTGACACCTGTAGAATAGCTATAATCAGCAGAACAAGTAATAACAAATATTGGAGAGGATGAGGAGAAAAAGAAATCCTCATACACTGCTGATGGACTGCAGTTTGGTACAGTCACTATGGAAAATAGTATGGAGGTTCCTCATAAAAACTAAGATTGATTTACCATATGATCATTAATCATTCTACTGGGTATTTACCCCAAAGGTTTGAAACCCATATCTGAAAGATATTTCCACACTGATGTTCATAGCAGCATTATTCACAGTGGCCAGACATGGAAGCAACTGAAGTATCCTATGATAGAAGATTGGCTAAGAAGCTGTGGTACATATATACAATAGAATATTACTCAGCCATAAGACGAGATAAAATACTGCCATTTGAGACAATATGGATGGACCTGAGATAATCATGCTAAGCAAAAATAAGCAAACTGAAAAATTGAAAATCACATATCTCACTTATATGTGGAGTATAAACCTAAAAGCAACAAAGTGAACAGGACAGAGATTCAAAGAGCATGGACAATGATAGTGTTACCAGAGTGTAGGGTTGGGGGAAGAGGAAAGAGGTAGACAGAGTAAAATGGGTCAAATATAGTGGGGTTTGAGAAGATGAAGTGGATAAAGGGGATCAAATGTATGGTAGCTGAAATTGGACTTGATGGTAATCACACAATAGAATATATAGATGTCAAATTATAATGTACACCCCAAAATTATACAATTGTATTAACCAATATTACCCCAATAAACTTGAAAGAAAGAAAGAAAGAAAGAAAGAAAGAAAGAAAAGAAAGAAAGAAAGAAAGAAAAAGAAAGAAAGAAAGAAAGAAAGAAAGAAATAGAAATTACATGAGAAATAAAGAGCGCAAGAATGGATAAAAATAATAACTAATAAACCAATTTTCTTTTAGTGTTCTAATATACAATTGCCTAAATAAAAACACTATCTTTATATTATGTTGTGGAGATCATATTTGAGAGTATAACACAAGACAAAAATCGTAGAGGATATGCATGGAAGAATTTAGAAATTACCCTTCAAAGGCTTTTGTACTATGTATGTGTTGGAACAACAATCACTACATAAATGTAAGTATAAATTAAAATTCCTTGAGGAAACAGAATTTTTTTAAATTGGTAAATTGTACACTTGAAATCTATATAATTTTATTAATCAATGTCACCCAATAAATTTAATTAAAAATAATAATTTTTGTACACTAATTTGTTTTTTCTTAAGAGGTTTTTGCTTTTCACAGTAGTGAGATGATTTCTAAATATTGATATTTGAGGTTTCATGACAATGATCAATTAATTCTTTAGTCTAAATATCATTTTAATAATAAATATTAAAATAATTATTTAAAAATCCCATCCCAACATCAGGACAATTATTTATAAATAATTTAAGGGTAGTATGGATTTAGTAAAGTTTTCTTTTATTTATATTTAATTCATGTTATTTTAATTAACTTCACTCTTGTGCATAAATAGATTTGGGGCACTTAAGGTTACATAAAAGATTGTCCCATATGGGCACTCTCAGAAGAGCCTTCAAATTAAGAGTTTCTGAGAATATGTCCATTAGTTAAACCTTGCTACAATTTCCAACAAGTAAAACATTAATTTTTCTTTGAAATTTAATTCTGTAAAACTTGAAGAAAGTCCTCATATTTTAATTTCTCCCTTCTCAAAATTTCATGAATATTTAAAACAAATGCAGTACAATCATCAGAGTCAAAATCTAAATAATTTTCTGAGTTTCCATGTACTTGTTTCCTGCTGTATTTTTTTTTTGCTAGTATGTTTTATTTTTATTTTACATCACATCAAATTTCTTCACTCTTCAGTTTCCTGGTACAATAACTTTCCTAGCATTTTTAACATGCTAAATTCCTTAATGTGATTGATCAGTTCTTTCACTCCTTAAAGATTCCTCCGGAATTCTTATTTTTCCAAAAGCAAGAATTAGTTGCATTAATCTGGATTCTCCAGAGTAACAGACCATAGTGTTAGGTACCTAGTCAGACATGAGCAACAGGGGAACAAAGGAATAGAGGCCCAGCCTCAAGACTGCCCACAGAATACCCTATTAGTAGTTGGGGAATCCTTGCTGCATCCCCAGAGACAAAGGACAGGAGATATAATTTCAGCTGGTCTAATCCAGCTACAGATGCCTGCACAGAAGGTACTACCTTAATTTGCCCACAAGTTAAGCCTCATTATACTACTATGCTTATGCCTGGAAGTTCATGAATCTAATTATAACAGACTGAATTCTGGGTGAGCACTCTTGCAGTAGACAAAGTATTATATAGCAGCCAAGTGTCAAAATGACTTTGCTTGCCAATCACCTAAGAATGCGTTTGTAACCACCCATCATGGCCTAATATAATTCAGACATTCCCACTTCTGGGTTGTTATAGCAACCTGAGTGTCCACCAATGAGTAAATGGATAAAAAAGAAGTGGTACATATATACAATAGAATATTACTTAGCCATAAAAAAATAATGAATTTTTGTCATCTGCAACAATATAGAGACACCTAGAGGATATTGTGCTGAGTGGAGTAATTCAGACAGAGAAAGATGAATACCATATGATTTCACTTACATGTGGAATCTAAAGAATAAAATAAAAACAAACAAAAGAGAAACAAAATCATAGAGAGGACATTTTGATGGTTGCAAGATGCAAGTGAGGTCAGGGGTACATGAAAAAGTGGAAAGGGTTAAGAGGTACAAATTGGTAGTTAAAAAATAGTCATTGGATAAAGTATAGCATACAATACAGTCAATAATATTAAAATAACTATGTATGGTGTCAGATAGGTACTAGACTTATCAGGGTGATTACTTCATAAGTTTTTTAAGTGTCTAATCACTATGTTATACACTGAAACTAATATAATATTGTATGCCAACTATAATATTGTATGCCAATAGAAAAGTAAACAATTATTTAAAAGAAAAAATGGCATTTTTCTTATTACCTTGAACAATTGTCAAATCTCTTCTATTTTTTATAATTTGCCTTGTTTAAAATAAAATTTAAAACACTAATAAAATCAAATAAAGGCACTAACAGAAACTATTTTGCATAAGAAGTAATGGACATTGTTGGTATTTCTTCTAACTTTTGAGATAATATTTGTATATCTTTAACAGCTGTGATAGAGAATTGGATGTTTTCAACTACATTATTTTTTAAATAAAATCTCTTATATTATTATTTTTAAGTTGTCTCTAAAACATTACCAACCAATTTTAAAGTCTACCTGCTAAATAAATTGAAATAAACTATTCTTTAAAAAAAGGATTATTTAATTAATCATGTAGTTCCTAATTTCTTCTTTAAGCAATTAACACTATCGAATTGTAGTTAGTACAGTTAACTGCCAAGAAACATTCAGTTCTTTAAAAAAGATTTTGCTAGTTATATATATTGCAGTCCAATTTGTATCACTGACTTTAAACCTTAAATAAGTGATACTCCACGTTGTCATTCAAGCTTATTTCAGGACAGCTGAATGACTTTAATACATACTTCTTAGAGTAACATTTCCCTTGTGACCTTTAGTGTAATTCAGATTGACTGACTTCTGTGTCAGTAGAAGTTGCTAAAATCATATCATTGTGCTTTGGATGTAGTTTCAGTCTTCCAAAAACCTACAGTTTTAAGGTGTTCAGAAAGTATGTCATATCTCCTTTCTGGGTCATCTTTAATATGTCCCTCTGCACCCTTGTCGCTGTCTGCATTGTGTCAATTGCCTAGAACTCTCACTACCTTTAAAATGTGAAAACAAAATTGACTGAGGCAAGCCTGGTAAAGTCTTCTTTGATTGACCAATAGCTATGGTAACAGCAATCACCATAGAACATAAGTTTCTGTATTATGATAAAACTCTGAAAAAACTTAATAGCATAAACTCATTCTTGGGACTGAAATTCTTTCTCATAACTTAAGATATTAGCATTATAAAACATTTGGCATTAATATGTTAAAATAACATGGATACAAATAAAAATGTTATCAGATAATCAGAAAACAAAACAAAAAAGATACACATTCATAATTCTCTTTATAGAAGTATCATTTTTAATATGAAATTTGTAAGTAAATTGCACTTACATTTAGCAAGCCTAAATTTTGTACTCATATTTATGTATAAATAAGAAAGTACTATTTTTCAAAAAGCATTTTAGTTCTTGTTAGTTCTGTAAATTAGTAAAGTGAGTGAAATTAGTCTAATTCTGTACTTCATATATATGAAGATTAGGAATATGTTTAATAATATTTAGATAAAACTAAAATGTAAAGATTTGATATCTCAATGTAAAATTAAAAAGCCGAAGTGAGAGGCAACAAGTATTCATTTGAGAGCAAAACGAATTGCAATTGTGAAAAGCATTGATTCAGGCAGAAACCCAAAGAGTGTGCCAATTAGGAGGTGAAGGCAAGGGGTATTTATAAGAAAGAGAGGGGAAATAATTACTTGAAAGAAGGAAGCATTTCCATTGGCATTGCTAAGTCAAGGAAGGAATTTCTATAGGTGTACAAATTAGCTAAGTTATTGTTTAGCTGTACATACTGGTGCTAATGCTAAAGAACGTCTTTAATTTTCAGTCCAGTAGTCAGGATGCCTGCTTTCTTGTTAGCTTTGCAAACAGTTGTTTGAAATACAATGTTAGTTTGTCCAAGTCCAAAGGTTATTTTGTTCATTTCAAACATTCCAAAGGTTGAGGAATAAGACATTCAAAGCAATGCCTCTGGATGGCGGCTATGACTCATTTTGTAGTTGCTTCAGTAATATTATATTTCAAGATGGATGAGAATAAAATGTATTTGACAACTAATAGTTTGGATTTGTCATTAAAACCAGACCTGGGGGAACCTGTTTGTCTACATTGCATCTTCTAATTCCTGAACATTTTCACATTTTTTAGTTCAATCCCAAAGAACCAATTTATGAGTATGTACTTATTCTCCACAGGAAGCTATTTTCTATCCTAAATCACACTGTTTGAGCTGACAAACTTCTTTTTCCTCAATGAAAATAATAGTTTTGTTCTTGGTATGGTAATGCTCTCAAGGGGTTTAGCAATTCATATATGAACGATTTTGACTTTAAAAATAGTTCAGTGAGAAACCCAGTAGTAGAGATAGCACTAGAGAGCCCTGAAGCTGCTCAGGGCAAAGACTTAGCTGTTCTTTGGGGAGAAACCCTAGCTGATCCAATATTAGTGAGAATGTAGAATTTTATCTCTTTACAACCTCAGTTTCATGCCTCTTAGAGAGTCCTAATATGGTTTTGGGAATAAGTACTACTTTTTTTTTGGCAGATCTAATATATAGCATCCACTGACTCTTAAAATGTGTGCATGACAATTATTACATTTATTCAAGAAACTAGTGATACCTGTACTTGATATTAGCCATTCATTTCAGGAAAAATTAAATTGAAAGTAGTAAAACACGTTACTATTACCTTGTGAGATGGCATCTGAGGACAGGAAAATGGGAGGGGCCTCAAGTCTTTGAACATTGTGGGAGATTTCTAAAGTATATGCTTTTCAAAATAAGCCATAAGATACGTAGTATGAGTACATCCATTTTACAGATAAGAAAACATTCTCAGAGAAAATAAATAACTACTGTAGTGTACTAAGTAGGTAGAAAAACAATGTTTTCACCTCAGGTAGTCTGACTCCAGACTCTGGATCCCTAAGCACCATGTGTTACACTATTACAAACGAACTGATGTATTGTGAACTGAAAATTAAATACGATAAAATATCAAATGCAATTGGATAACAGATGTAAAATATACAATGTTAATATATTACTCTAGGCATTTTTAATATTTTCAAACTCTGCTAATTTTATTTAATTTTTAATATACATGGAGCCTTATAAATAGGAGACAACCTGTCTTCTACTGAATTCCCTTTCCTTGTTTATTCTGTTTTTGTTTCTGTAGTTTCATGAGTGCAGGATGTTGAAATCAACTGGGTGTGAATGAATGATTGGAATGAGAAAGGCTTAGTTGAATCCTAGTTATTATTTTTTTAGATCAAAAACTATTGAATAGTAATTCCATTTATTGTGATAAAGAACCATAAGAAAAGTAATAGCACTGGATAGAAGATGATGCTTCCCATTTGGGGAAATTAGCATGTGCAATACCTATGGTATATCTAAGTGTAATTAGCCAGTCATAAATGAATGTAAAGTTTCAAGTTCAGGAGAGCAGGGCATAAAGTTGAGAGAGAATAAAATACTTGAGAAGTGGGCACACGAGGATGCACTGATAAAAGAGACTTAGAAGTGGGGAACACGGGAGGGAAACTAGGAGAGAATGAAAGCACAGAAGCCAAGAGATAAGAGAGTTTCAAGGACTGAGTAGTCTATTTCACCTGCAATTCCTGAAAAGCTGATCTCAGAAAGCAAGGAGTGTTGTAATTATTGATGTGTATATACATGATGATCTTGTGAGAATAATTTCAGTTAATTTACTGGTGCAAAAGAAGAATTGACTGTATAAAGTTATTGAGCAGGAAATTAAAAATAGGTATGAAAATTTGACAAAATCTATTATATGTAAAAGTATCACATTGTTTTGTGTATTATCCTGATTCTTAAATTTTAAACTTTGACCATCAGATAACAAATGTATTTTCCAAGTTTTATGTGGCTTCTGTTTTCCTTGCTATTTGAAAAGAGGGTTAATGTACTGTAATTACAAATTTGTGTTGCTGATTTTCTTAAGGCAAAAAATCTAAGTAGATTTTTTTAATAACTGCATTTTATCTTCTAAGCCTTAAGATCTTCAATTGTAATTACCTTGAATTGCATATGAAGACTTCTAGAGGTTCTTTAAAAATTGTAGGAGGAGGGCATGAAATAGAAATAAATTCTAGGAGTAAAACAGTTCCTCTCAAATGATGACTTTACCATAGAAAAAATAAATGCAATGTAAAATAAAATTCACTAGACCTCTTTTCTGTTTCTCATTTGCATTTTCTAAATTTCTTACTTTTACAGTTTATTGAGAAACCAATCACATTCCTCTTGTATATTATACTGATCCCTTCTTTCATCTCCACTATTCAAAACCATGAAGATGTCCATAATTATGAAAATAACTTTTATTTTGCATTGTCTTTAGTGTTTATTTATAAGTATTTAGTTTAATTCAACTTTTATCTTTAAGTAATATTAACTCAGAAATGACAATAAATTCACTTAAAATAAGATGATAACACATTTTCTAAAATAGATCTTTGTTTATTATTTAATTTTTATAGGTTTTGTTTCTGTCAATTGTGGATTTTGTGAATTTGAAAAACTTTTTTTTTCTCCCAATAAAGTTTGAGAAAGTTAAAGGATATATCTGCCCTGGAATGCTGTTCCTCCAATAGAATGTTTCATTCTGAAGATAGCCTTCACAGACTTACCTTACTGAACTATTTCAAGATTTATTTTCATATATTCTTTTTTATTCAAATGATTTACTATAAGAGTACATTAGTTAATGTGAAATTTGTAGTGAGCTTTGTTTTCTGCCTTCTTTACATTATCTCTTGTATTATTAATAGTACTTTACTTTTTCTTGAGGGAAATGTCTTTTCCCTTTTTCAATTGATTCTGCCTTTGCTACCAACTCTACCAGAGAATCTTGCCTCTGTCCTAGCTAATTATATTAGCTCCTATATCTGCTATAATGTTGGAGTAGCCACATGACTCAAGGAGGACCAAACATAGACTTCCAAGTTTTTACTTGGATTAATACTTACTTTTTGAAAGAGTGCCCCCCATTGCCCCACTCCTCCAACTGTAAATGCTACCCCATCATATAAGGTTGAAACATTTGTTTACAGTGTTTACAGAATTTTGAAAAACAAATTGCTAAAGTAGGAAAAAGTGAGGGAAAAACAGTCCAGAGAAAAGCAATCCAGAAATATCAAATAAAAGAGGAAGGGTCTAGTGAAATCATTTGATCTCCTTATTATTGAGTCATTAGTCATTAAAACCAGTATGGTGTACAAAGAACCCTTTCTCCACTATTATTCCTTCAGCAGGTGTGAGATCGATCAGTTTTTAACTTGAAAGTAGAAGATTTTGCTCAGTTAGATCACCAAACTCCCTGTCCTTAAGGACAACCATTATATTTCATACCTCTCACTATTAAAATATTTATTTGCTGTATTTTGCACCCTCTCCTTAGCCTTATCTCCTCATTCTATTATCATGAAGCTATATTCAGATATTCACATCTTTGTATACAGGAGCAGCCATTTGCACATTTTTGATTTTAGAAAAAGTTATCTAAGAATTTTGTCGCATTACTTGATTATAAATTATCCCAAAGATCATTATTTTTTCTTTATTATAATTCTAATTTTTCTAACTTAAATCTTCTATAGTGGATATATGTATTTTTCTTAATTATATGCTTTAATTTATATTTAAAATGTTATTTTTCAAATTGTGCATATTGAGCATCTGGATCACATGCTTGAGGCCCAAATATCTCTTGATATGAAAATATTGTTTTTGGTCTTTTTTTTAAATAGATTTTGATTATGAACTACATATAAGAGAGGTTTTTATCAATATATTTTAACATGTCAGAGTTTAATAAACTAGGTAAAGAATTACCTCATAATGATTCATGATATGGAGTTTTCAATCTAGACATAATCTTTCTAAGTGATCATCATCCCTGTAGAAAATTAATGAAATATAAAGTAAAAATTTCATTTTTATTTATTTCTATAATTCAGCAAATTATAGCCTGTAATACTAATGTATAAAAATAAAATCAGAATTATTTTGTTAACATATCTTTGAAAATGAATAGAAACATAATCAGAAAAGCACTTAATTTTATGAAAATCCTTTATAAAATGTAGACTCTAACAAGATAATGGTCTTATACTGCAGTAACTTAAATTAAATATTTATGTTTAAGGGGTGAAAAGAGAACACAAAATTATAAGAAACTTTTATCAGCTAAATCTTTCATTGCTTTAAAGAAAATAAAAACAACCTAATCTATACAACCTTAAATGGAAGAATATTTATTGGCTTATAGAACTTAAAAAATTCCAAAGATGTGCTGACAGAAGGTTTGCCTTGACTCATAGCCCAAATAATTTCATCAAAGCTCTATTTTGTTTGTTTGCTTGTTTGTTTGTTTCCATTTCTGTTCTTTCATTAAGCTGTGCCAAATTAAATTCAGTCTTTATGTATTAAAAAAATTGGCAGTTTATTTACCCCTTCATTCCTTCAATTGAAAAATGTGAAATGAGTTAGAGGCTCTATACTAAATTTATAGCAAAGTCTCATTTTTCTTCTCAGTGCATACCTATGAATAATCACTATGGCTTGAAGAAATCAGGTTACTTGTGTTTGATTCTAAATCTCTGATATAAATCTAACAGGAAAAGTTGTTATGAGAAGAGGAAGTAGGATGGTTTCCCACATAGATACACAAATCTTAGTGACCCAAAGGAAAGTGAGTCTATGGGAATGGCCAAAACTGCATATGTCTACTATAAAACAACATGAAAGTCTTCTGGTTAAAAATAAGATATTTCTGTTCTCTTTACCTTGGTTAATAGATTGCTCACACGACAACAACAACAACAGCAACAACAACAAAATATCCTGTCTCGGGCTCGCCCTTAGGAAAGTTTAGCAAAAACCATACGTATTTTACTAACAGAGTTTATGGTAAAAAATATTATTTTTTATAAACTCATTGTCAATTATTAGAAAAGGGTATATTTATGCTACATTTCCCAAATTTACTTGACTCTAGAAGTACTTAAACATGTGTCATCATTGCATGGGAAGGTGCTTTTGCCTGAAAAAATTCTTCACAGTGTTCTTGGCCTGAAATCATAGTACTAGACCGAATATAATACAGAGAGCCATTTATTTCAAGAAATGGCATATTGTAAGCATTTATTTTAAGTGAAACTGGTTTGGTTTACCTTAAAAGTTCCTGCAAATATTTTACATATTCCATTATACAATATACCCTTTATAAACAAACATATACATATTACCATCAAAAATATCCTAGTATTTATCTATTTCAGATTGTTGATGTAATTGAGTAGACCATTTAAACTAGACCTCTGAAATTAAAAAAAAAAATTCATACATTTCAACTTTAGGGGAAAAATTGGAAACTGAAAGTCATTTTCCCAAATAGAAGCATGAAAAATCTTTAGCCATTCATAATAAAATTGTCCCTACTTAGTTAGTTCAATTCCAAAAGTATTCTTATTTTGAAAAGACAAATCACTTCTGACCATATTCCATGAAAATTTTCTTCTATTTCTATATAATATAGCACATACATTATTCTATTGTAATGAAAAGTCATATCTAGAGAATAAGAATTATATAGTGTCTACTTTATTGGCACACTTTAAAATTTTTTAAGAGAACAAATTAATCTATAACAATGGAAAATCTGTAATTAGAAAATTAGAAGAACAAATCTCAATAATATTTTGAAGTAAACAAAGTGATAAATTTACAAGCTGTGGATTGATTAAGTCAAATAAAAGAGATCAAGGATCCTTAACTGGGAGAGCAGGTGTTAACAGGCAAATAATTTAAAAAAAATTTTTCTCATCTCTTAGGTATAAACAAGTAATACTAAAAATCCTCAAGATAATTTATTTAAATCGAATCTGGGTGAACTAAAAATGAATTTTTCACATGGCATCAGGATGAAGCAACCTAGAGAGGAAAATATTAGAACTTAAATGCAATACTATTTTCCGGCTCATCTCAAAAGATTTTCCAGAAGCTAAAATAAGGAGTAGTTGTAGAATACATATCAGATCAAAAAGGAACACATTAAAATTTAAATATTTAACATTGTTTTTCTAAGTAAATTATGTAGATAAAATTCAACTTACCAACTGCATTTCTGTGATTGTGTTACCATATAATAAAGCACTTTTAAAACTTTTTGTTGTTGTTGTTCAGATTGATTTTTATTATATCCTGGAGCTCTTTAAAGTTCATTGTCCAAAAAGACATTCATATATAATGAAATAACTTCTCAATCATGTCATTTGAATAGCTAAATCCACACAAAAATGCAGTTTCTTTTGTAGATGATGGAACAGGCAAATATTCAAGCTAATGAGAGCATTAGCATCATTTTAACATGAAATGCTATTAGCAGTTTCCTTTTCAGAAAAATCTGATAAATTTTCACAAATTTAGTCAATATGAAAAGAAAGGAAGTCTATCCTTTCACTTGGTAGGAGAGAATAAAATAAAGATAATTGTAAGTAGGTAATCAGATATGTAGTATATATATCCAAAAGAAGTTTGCAGTTAAACATTTTCTTTTAAACTAAGCCAATTACAGACCAATCAAACTCATATGTAACAATTCTTTGAAACATCATTGGTGAGGGCTTCTGGTCAAGATGGCAGAATAGGTAAATATTGTGCTCACCACATCTTAGACCATACCAAAATTGTAAATAAACTACAGAATAATCATCACTGAGAACCTTCTGAGGCCTAGCTGAAAAGAAATCCTATAACTAAGAAATGCAGAAGAAACCACCTCAAGACTTGTAGGAGGGGCAGAGACATGGAATGGGCTGGTCTCACACCCATGTGTGATGATTAAAAATTGAGAAGGTTATCTCAGCTGTGGAGGTCCCCCTGAGGAGTGAGGCCCCCCAGCCTCGAGTTCCAGTTCCAGGAAGGGAAGTCCCCACAATTTCTGGCAGTGAAAACCAGCAGAGATTGTGGCTGCATGAGATGGAGAATGGCTGAAGGCCCAGGTGTTCTCTTAACGGGCCCTGCATGAACTTACTCACTGATAAACTCACTTGCTCTGAGCTCTAGCACTGGAACAGGAATTCCACAGGTGCCAGGGACATACAGGGAGGAATCGAATTGTCTGGATTCCAGGCAAGAGCTGGAGGGGCAGCTTTCTCCCAGACAGAAATGCTGGAAAACCCATTGTCTTTTGTTGAGCCTTCTCATCACCCTGCGAGCAGACTCTATTGGGCACTATGTATACGTTTCCATCAACCTAGTTAACACCATTCACCTCATCCTTGTGATTTCTTGATACTCCATCCCACCCAACTTGTGGGCTCACCCAAGCTACTTGCAGTGGCTTTTCCAAAAAAATTACCTTCTCAGATTATGCTATGAAATTTCCTAAAATCTATCAAAGTTTAAAAATCCCCAAACAAGAAGCATCTGGATTTGGCATACCCTATACCTCTTGCTAAGCACCACTAAGCCTGGCAGCAGCCAGACTAAGATCCTACCTTAGCCTTTTCCAGGCACCCCCAAGCCCAGCACAATTGACAACCAACTTCGGATCACTCTGCAGCTCCTACCAAGTGGTCCCAAGCTGGGCACAGGCAGCAGCTGACATTGGCTCATAACAGAGCCACTCCCAAGGGGCCCCGGAACACATGATGGTGAACTTCAGACCACACCAGAACATTACCCAACCACCAAAACAAATGACACACTCAAAGGGCAGACTGAGCAGGCACCAGAGCCCTGCTAAAGCAAATCTTGCTCTGAATTAGATTTGTTAAGATAATCACTTCATAGGTTATATAAATATCTAATCATTATGTTGTATACCTGAAACTAATACGGTATTGCATATCAACTGTAATTGAAAAAAAACACCACATATTGAAAAGGACATTATAAAGTGATAAAACTTTTGTCATGATAGAAATAGTCTACATATCAAATTTCTAAGAAGGTGATACTAGTCACAAGTGACTATTGAGCACTTAAATTTTGATTGGTGAAACTCTGCAACTGATTTTTTAAATTGTATTTAATATTAACTCATTTAAATTTAAAGTTAACTAGTCACATGTGGTTAGTGGCTACTATGTTAAACAGTTAGGTTCTAAGAAATAACATAGTACCAAGAAGATATATAAGTTATCAAAAGGGTATTTCCAACTTAATATAGTACTATCGAATATGCAAACACTCTTACTGGCACAATTATGACAGATATTGCCAAAACATTCTGGCACTCTGTCCCTTGGTTGCTTTATGCTTCATAAATCATTTATTTTAACACGATGCTCCAGATAGTTAGCAAACAATCGATTGGTACTGGCATACTACATAAAACAAGTTTTCCATTTCTATTGTGATGTCTTCTAAAATAAAATGTGTATCACAGAAGAAGTAAGATAGTGATATTGATTGTTGGAGAAGTTGAGAAAGTACTTGAAATGACATGTCACTGTTTTTAGGCTGAAAAAAGCAAATACACAGGAAAATCATAGAAAATAATAATTGGTAAGTGAAAAAAATAAAATAGAAGTTATGGTGGGTTTTTAATATTATATGTTGGGTTTCTGAGAAGGAGAAGATGTGAAAATGACAACTAGATAAAAGTAAAAAAATAAAATTTGAAATAATATCATTAACTACATACAACATAATTTTCACATATATAAGTTAGCATATTTTATATATAATGCAGCATAAATATATAGACTATGAAAATAATCATTAACAAAAAAAATAAGACATTTCTATCACAGGAAGTATTAAAGAACTGTTATATGTACATATGTATTTTATGTATATCACAAAACTGGGCAAAAGAATGCCTAAGAGGTAATGAAATATTACTGAGGTGTTTAAACTGAAGTCTAACAGTTTATCCAAGCCTGGGAGCAGTCCAGGTTCTGACCAGCCCAAGTGAACAAAATTTGAAAACACCTGGGAATTAGATGGAAATCACAGAAGAGCCACATCTTAAGTGATGGGAAAACTTAGTCTTAAAATAAAACTGTATTTTAGACTCAATCCATAAAAAATTTTAAACAACCTGAGAAAGATTAAGGGGATTCCAAAGCAAACTAAGTGCTGGCTAGAGATGGAAAGTACCACACTCTTTAACAAAAAGCTATGATACATGGAATTCAAAAAAAAAAAAATTACCCTTTATAATAGCACTCAAAAGTAAAATCTTTTTATATAAACCAAAAATATATATGCAGTATTTGTATGTTAAAAACTTCAAAACACTGATAAAACAAATCAAGAAGTTATAATAAAGAAATTATAAGATAGTATTCGACGATTGGAAGAAAAAATTTTAAGATGTCAATGCTCTGCTCTCTGATTTATAGACTGTAATTTTGATATAACAGCAAGGTTTTCTTTTTTTTTTTTTTTGGTTTTGTTTTATTTTGTTTTTTTTGTTTTGTAGATATCCATGATGTGATTTTAAGAGTTTATATGGAAAAACAAAGAAACTAGAATAGCCAAGACAATTCTGAAAAAAAAAAAAAAGTCTGAGGGCTCATATCAGCCAGTTTCAAGACTTACTATAAAGGTAGAGTAATCAAGGAAGTATGGTATTCACAAAAGGAAGAGATCAACGAGACAGAATAGAGAAGTCAGAAATAAACTGATTCAAAATGTCAATTGATTTTTCATAAAGTTGTAAAGGCTATGCACTGAAACAATTGGATTTCCATAGGCCAGAATAATGACACATACCTTATACTTTACACAAATAAGAACTCAAAATAGATTGTAATCTTAAATGTAAAATTATAGAACATCTTGAGGAACACTTGGGACAAAATATGTGTGATCTTAGTTTTTGTGAAAATAAACTGGGGATATCAAAATTAAAATCCTTTTGCTTTGTGAAATTCACTTTTTATAGAGTAAAAGGTAAGCCAACAGTAGATTTAAAAAATTGTAAATCACATATCTGACAAAACAATTGTATTTAAATATATAAAGAACCTAAAATGGAACAATAAATATGAACTAATAAAAACTAGATAAAATATTTGAAAAAACACTTCATCAAAGAATATTACAGAGGCAAATAAATATATAAGAAATTGCTTAACATCGTTTGTCATTAGAAAAATTCAGTTAAAACAATGAGATATTACTATATAACAATCAGAACATATAATATTAAAATAACAGCTTCATAAATCAGCAAACTCCTGGATATTTACCCAAGGGAACAATAAATAAATAAATATATGTTCACATGAGTCTGTATATGACTATTTATATCAGTTTAATTTATAATTGCTCAAATCTGTAAATAGCCCAAATCTGCATTGACTGGTTAATAGATAACAATATCATGGTAAATCCATAAAAGGAGTAACATATATTTTTATATAGGAAGCACTACTTACACAACCAGGATAAATCCCAACAGCATTATGCAATTTTCATAAAACTCCACTCAAAAGATTGTATACTGTAGAATTTAATATTTCTGATTTTCTGGGAAAAGCATATAATAGAGATAGAAAATAAATGAGTTATAAGTGGCTGAGAGAGGGAAATGGGACTGATTTTTAGAGGCTTTATGAACTTTTAGGGGTGATGGATATATTCTTTATTATGATTATTGAAAATATAAGACTATATACATTTTGAGAAAAAAAAGAAATAAAAAAATAACAAAAAAAAAAAAAAAGATGCAGTCTTAAATTTTTGAGGAACCATCATACTGTTTAAATTGAAAGCAACAACCAAACAAGACAAACAGAGACTCATGGACACAGACAATACTTTAGTGGCTACCAAGAGAAAAGTGGGGGTAGGGAGAGGTAGGTAGATAAAGGAGGGTAATATATGGTGACAGAAAGAGATTTAACTTTGAGTGGGGAACACACAATTCAATATATATATGACATTATTAAATTGTATATTTAAACTTATATAATTTTATAATTAAAATATAATTTAACCTAACGTTGCTTAAATAATTTAATTGAAAAAACTCAGTGAATGCTACTCTTGGTGATTAAATTTCCATAAACCTGACTAAAATTGAGTAAAAATAAGTAAAATAAAACTACCATGTTTTGACAAAGGTATTGCAATAAACCACTGATACACTGCTACTCGGGATGTAAATTAGTGCATTTGCTTGGTGCAATTATTCAATAGTGTCTGTAAAAGTTGAACATATATGAACCAGTAATTTTATGAGTAAGTGTATAATCAACAGAAATACATACAAGTATGCACAAAAAAATCATGCACAAGCGAAACCATATAGTTGTATTAGTCCTAGTAGCCTTAAGTTGCAAACTACTGAAATGTCTACCAGGAATAGAAAAAGGCTTCTGGGTTCAGGGTAACAACATTACCTGATTTGTCTGTCTCATGGATAATTTTGCTTTGGAAAATGTATCACTTTAAATTACAAGGCAATTCACAAATTTGACTATCTTCCCTTATATTTTCATTCTTATATTTTCTTCTTTGTTTCCCTAAGAGAGAACACGGTCTTTGATACATAAAGGATGTACAATACATCTTGGAATGGTGAAATACTGACTACATAAAACAAAAGAAAAAGGAAGTAGGAAGGAAGAAATGGAAGGAGGAAGATGGAAGGAGGGAAAAAAAGAAGAAGGCCTTTCAGGCAAAATAATCCTGTCAAAGCATTTAGAAATATATATTTTTAAAGTATATATAAAATATATATTTAATCTAATAAAAATTATTTTTCTTGTCTAAAATATGCTCAGAATTTATTCTAGAAAATAATATTATGCTTCTAGAGTCAAATTAAATTACATTACTATAAATATTAGTCTTTTCAACGCATTAACTTACATTCCAATAAATTGTTGTTTTAAGACTGCACACACACATATATACATATATATATATATATATATATGAAAACATGAAATAGCTAATAACCAGTTTTGTATATATTTGTATTTCTTTAGACTTTTAGTTATTTACATCATTACTTGGATTTTAGTACTTCATTCAAAAATGATATCTAGGTATTAAAATTTAATCAACTATATTATTTTCTATTTATAAAAGTCTATATACTTAATAATAATAATATTTTTGAATACTATTTTACTTTTTTACCCCTCAGATGAATGCAGTAAATTTTCTTTTTAAAGGCAGTCTTAGTAAATAATAGTGACATGGTGAAATTAGCTTATTGAACTTGAAGCTGCCTAGCAAAGATTCTGTTCCACTTACCAAGATAAGATGGAGGAAAAGTTTTGTGTAATTATAAAATGCAGATGAAAACATTATATTTTTTATTAAACTTATTGAGGAAACATTAATTATAAAATTTATAGGTTGTAAGTGTACAATTAATAATATGTAATGTATATTACATTGTGTGCCTAAACCCAAATCAAATTTCTTTCCGTCACCATATATTCAACCCCCTTTACCCTTACTACCTCCACACTAACCATTTCCCTCTGGTAACCACTACACTGTTATCTATGTCTATCAGTTTTTGTTTGTCTTGCCATTTGTTGCTTTCAGTTTTACATCCTAAATATGAGCAAAATTATATGGTTCTCAAATTTTTGTCTGATTCATTTCACTTAGCAAGTTAATCTCAAGATCCATCCACGTTTTTGAAAATACATTATTTTATCCTTTCTTTGGCTGAGTAATATCCATCACACACACACACACACACACACCACACACAACACACACACACACACGCACACACCATCTTCCTTATCTAATCATCTATCAAAGGACACTTTGGTTGTTTCCATTTCTTGGCCACCGTGAATAATGTTGCTATGAACATTAGGGTGCATGTATCTTCATGGATAAATGTTTTCAAATTTGGGGGGTTAGTACACCCAAAAAAGGATTGCTGGGTCGTATAGTAACTCTACTCTGAATTTTTTGAAGAACCTTTGTACTGTTTTCCATAGTGATTATAGCAATCCACATTCCCACAATGTATGTGTTCCTTTTCCTCACAACCTCTCCAACACTTGTTATTACTTGTCTGAAAGCACTATAATTTTGTGAGCATGACTGTCCAAGAGTAAGAAGAATACTGCTCATTTCTGCTGTATTATCTGAATATGCCCATTAAATGGTATACCGGTACCTTTCCAGTGTTTGTGTGTGTGTGTGTGTGTGTGTGTGTGTGTGTGTGTGTCCTGCTCTGTTAAAATAACTGTGACAAGTTAAGAAATTTATAAAATGTATAAACTAAGACTTGAAGTCCTAATTTTAAACTCAAAAAACCTTCAGTCACCTCTAATTATTTTTATACTTTTTAATATTTTCAAGAATAAATCTCTATTTCCTATTTAACCTGACTGCATAAATATCAGGCCATTTTACTTTATCCATTTTTCAGAAATAAAAAGAATTAAAATTAAATTAAATAAAATAAAATTAAGTAGCTAATAAATTTATTTTTATAGTGTTAATAATCACTTGTAACATGGTTATTGTCCATCAAAATAAATAATACAACACGAGAGCTAAAAGTTAGCCAAATAATTTACCATATGCCTTCTTATTGTCAACCTGCAATGTAATGTTATATAAAAAGAATTCTTTATCTTGTTGGTTTTATTAACTATGATGTAATATTGTCAGTTTTTCAATAAAATTGAGATATATTCCTTCAATTTTTAAGACTGGAAATTCAGAAACCATTGATATTTTCAGTTTTTCCAATTATCAAAAATAATGTCATCGATATTAAATATTTAAATTTTAATTTTAAAGTGTTTAAATTTTAAATAAATAATATAATTTTACATCTATAAATAATCATATAAAATATAGGAACTATTATTTTAATAAGAAATCTATATTTAATAATCAAGAATCATTGCACAGAATTATTGCAAATAACCTTCAAATACTTATGTCTTGTCATAATCAACTTCTCTAATTTCTTCTTTGATGTTCCAGAAAAATGATAAACTCCTTACATGGAATTTATGAGAATGATGGTGGATGATTTTACATGTCCATGAAAAAAATTTGAAATATTTTATAGTCTAGGGAAAAGGAAACATGAATAAAACATTTTTTGATGGATAGTAACTGTCACTGATGGATTAAGCTAATTTCACAATTATTATATTATGCTAATTATATAATTAAATATTGGGTAATTATATAATTAAATTTATTATGCTAATTACATAATTGCATAATACCTTTTAAATACTTTAAAGTAAAATTATTTTCATGGCCTTCATGTACTAGCAATTATTTGAGCCCTGAATCATATAAAAATGTATTTATATTTGTAATTTTGAAAACATGAGTTTGGATTTCAGATATATATAATTGTGATCCCTAAATGTCTATGGTGTTCTCCTATATCCTACTCCCTTGCAGTTAGGTAGAGCCATGTGACTATTTCTGATCAATGGTCATTGAACAGAAATGACATTTGTCAAGTTTAGGACAATGATGCACTTAAGACCCTTTAGCTCTAACCCATTGCTCTGGTGACCTGGAACTACATGTTTCTTAAAATGCAGCTATGGCCTATTCACCTGTTTCCTTCAGTAACTGGTGAAATTGATTCCCTGTCTTCAGTTATACTTTTCTGTGGAAGAAATGAGCAAAAACTGTAATATTTGGGGAGTTAAAAACTATGAGATTTATATATACATATATAATATATATAATTGTTTCATCTAACCTTAAAAAAATAAACCAAGTTAAAAATCAGTGACCTCCCCCCATACACACACACACACATACACACACACATCTTCTGCTCTAATTCTCCTGAAAGTCTATCAGCAATCTTGTGCAATACTTATGTTATAATCTCTTCCCACAGGCTATTTTCCCCCATAATTTTCTTATGTTTCCAAAAATTCGGATATGAGATTATAATATGTAATATGTGATATCATATGCATTATTTACTCTTATCATTTAACTAATGTAAGACTTTAGTTTCTATTAACTTAACTTGGATATTAATAATTATCAGCAGTCTATGGAAAGTGATTAAAATTCAGCATTTGATAATTTAAGAAAATGTGTTTAATTATTCTAACAAGAGAGAAGAAGAAAAGTAGACCTAAGCACTGTCAGTGTTTTTCCACCTCTACTTCTCAGCATTACATTTCCCTCTGTTATCTTTCTTTTCTCTAACTGCTAATAAACTTTTTTGAAAGAACTGGGTGGATCCCTGGGAGCTACAGATTTCTATTAAATTGATGGAAGAAAATTTAACTGGATGGTGAACACACGATGCAATGTACAGATGACAGATATATTGTTGATTGTACCCTTAAAATCTATATAATTTTGTTAACCAATATCAATTCATTAAATTTAATTTTTAAAAAAGACAAAGAAAAGACTCAGGCTAATTTGACTCTTCTGAGACATTTAAATACATTCTGTAAGCTGAAACTGGTTGACAAAAAAGAAATGAGAAAGAAATTTTGGTATACTAGTATGTATGTGTGTGAGGAAAAATATAAAAGACATTATTTTTTAATAGTGCTTTATTTACTTTATGTGAGGTAGTATGAATGACCTTAATAATGGGAATAGGTATTTATTTTATTTTTAATTTATTGTTTATATTTTTATGTATTCAACTTTTATAAATTTTATCTGTTGATCTGATTGAACAAAGTAAAGAGTGTAATTGAGTTGGTCATTAAAATAAGGGTAATTTCTTGCATGAACTTGGCTTCATTTTGACTGATGTAGTAGCCTGAATATATTTGAAAACTACTTGTGGAATATTCAAAGTCTAAATAAACTACCTAGATTTTTCTAAGAAATCTATATTATTAAAATTGGAGATAACTATTGCCACTATAAAAAATCTACAAATTATTTCATGCTTTTTTATAGAAATGTTTTATAAATAAGTACAGTAATTATTATACCTAACATGTTGCTTCTTTTCAAACTTTTCACTGACTACTATACTAAAATCAAAGTGTCAGAGATTCTATAGGGAAATATTTGATATTAATGTGAATATAAAGTCAAGATTTTTTTATTGATACACAGCATTCTGCTTAGAAAAGGAGTGAAAGAAAGCCATTCTTTTACTTAAGAATGAATTAACATTATTTATATACACTTACTGCACTTTTTCGTAAGGGCAGCTTTAAAAAGAAGTAATTCTGTCATTAATGCATGAGTCAATTTTAATATTGACTGGGTATTCATAATTGCCCATTTCTTATCCTCTATTGTATCTTGACCAAACTTAGGTTTCTCTCATGCCCACAGGTCCATGAATGTTTAGTTGCCCCAAGCCTGAGCGAGCACTAAAATAAGGAATGTCCACTCTTATGAACTTATCTCCAGAATCGACTAATCATAATGAGACATGTTTCCTGTCAAACCAAGCAAGTAGATTATGCATCCTACTTGCTCTCTTTTCTTTGCTCAACTTCCCTTATGATTGATTTATTATCTTACCTTTTTTTTTTTTTTTTTTTTTTTTTTTTAGTTTACATTCAGATATTTGCTGTGCCTCAGTTAGGAGTGTTCATTCTATTCAATAGTCTTTCTGTATGAAGTCTCACCTTACATGGGTTTGTTTAATTTCTTAAAAGCTGTACCGGTCACAAACATATATACATCCAATGGTGTATTATCTTACACAAAACTTCTAAAAATGATATTTTCAAGTTTATTATACTCACTTTTTTTATTTCATGATTTATTCTGAACATAGTAAGAAGTGCTGCCCATCTTAATGTTCTGGTTTTGTTAAAAGCAGAGCTGCACAAAAATTTAATGACTCTCCTTTTATATCATTATTATTAGAAACTCACAAAAATATAAGTTAATTCTTTTTTTATTCAAAACGAATGTAAGTAGAGGATTTGAAAAGTTCTCTTTTTTTTCTTTCAGTCAAAGATATGTCTGACATTATTGTAATGGCTATTTCAAATTCAGTTAAAAGTTTAATTTGAAGAAAAAATAAGTCATTTTGCAGTGATAATATACATGTAATATTTGACAGACAACCATATTGTGGTAAATAAAAAATATGCTCAATTAAGATACATGCTTCAGTCAAAAAAAAATGAAATATTCTACAACATAAAACAGAAATTGTAGTGAAATTTCTTTAAACATACTTTAAACATGGTTGGCTGCCTTTTTTGTAAGGAGCTTTGAGGATCATTTGGTCTCTGTAATAACTACTCAGCTTTGCTATTGCAGAGTAAATACAGCCATCGATGACACATAAATGAAAAAGCATGGATATATTTCAATAAAAAACAATTTTTGTATAGAGAAATATAAACTTTATATAATTTTAAATGTGTCACAAATATTACTTTCATTTTATCAACCATTTAAATATGAAAACCTCATTCCTCGCGCCTTGGCTGCTCTAAATCAGACGACAGGCCAGATTTGATTTGTAGGCCTAGTTTTCTGATTCTTGTTTTGGAGAAATGAAAATATAAAATTTCTGCAATGAAGCTATTATTAAAGTGTCTGAGCCTTTAAAGAATTGCTGTATAAATCAATGTCCTTTAGTTATGGTTGCCAGATAAAATATAGGATGTGCAATTAAATTTTAATTTTAAATAAAAATCAAATAATTTTTTAATTAACATGAACTAAATATTGCATAAGTCACACTTATGATAAAATTCAAATTTAATTGGCTCTCTTTTTTCTCTTAAATCTAGCAAACTTGAAACAGTATTTAACTTTTAATGCAATTTAACTGTATTACCAAGAATAATGTCCAAAACTGAGGCAAAACTTAATGATTATATATTTAGTCTAAAATATTTATACATTTCAATACAAAAATTATATTTAAGAATATCATCCATGAAGTAGAATTTGTTCTGAACTTAACCATTAGCCGAATATCTGAGGAAAGAAGATAAAGTATTTTTTCAGAACCGTAATGATCCACAAAGAAAATTAATTAAGAATGTCAACAATTTTAAATATATTAACCTTACAAAAAAACCTTTGAAAAACATTGTAGATACGGCTATGAAAACACTAAAATTAGAAGACTATATAGAAAGGAAAATACATTTTTTTCTGAAAATGATAATACAAAACACTGACATACTGTACTAAGAATCTGAAAACAAATGTATGAACATATAACAAAAATATTCTGTTATTTTAATATTTATAAAATTAATATTGAATTATTTAAACATTCCTTAAAGTACTTATATATATATACATATATATTTTATAATCAATTTTCATGTTGAAAACTTTTGAAAAGAATTATTTTTCCTAATAGAATCAATATATTGATCTAAAAACAAATGTTTGAAAATCAGTATAACTGTAATTATTTTAATGTTTCTTTTACTCTACAAAACAAGCATACTTTGAACAGCAAATTATATGGCTGCCTTAACCTTTTGAATACCTTCAAACCCAATTTAATCTTTCCATCTCTGTTATGATGTCCTTGATCAGAATGGACTAGCTTCTTTTCAGTACTATTCTGTCCAAAATATGCATTTTCTTTATTTATCTGATTGTCAGTCTCTTCCACTAGATTCTTGAAAATAGAGGATATATTTTATTCATAATTTTATTTCTATTTCCTAAAATACCTCATGCAGTATTTTTCAGTATGTATTTATTGAATTGAACTTGAATCTAAAAGTGGAATTATTAATGCTTATATTTTTATTGTAAATGTATTTTCTGTTTAAGTTTCAGGTTTGAGGTTATACACCTTTGGCTTTGGTGCAATAACAAACATTCATTGTTGGAGATATATGGGATATAATTTTCTTACATTTTCCTACATATGTAAAATAAAAATTGGGATTGTCAGAAATGGAATATGCCTTGAAATAATTCTGCACAGCCCTACTCAGCCCAGGTAATAGAAAACATCAGGTAATTTTTTTTTTTTAAGTGTATCATTTCAGAAAATAGAGAAGCCCTGCTGTCAGCATAGTAAATTACATTTATTTATTTATTTAAACTCTGCCTACTACAAAATACATTTTATACTTACTTATAAAGCTCCTATTTTAAAACTAAAAATTGTATATGTCTTGGCAAAATATGTAGTGAGGTGGCACAAGTAAAAAAATGATGATAGTATCTTGCTTCTTTGCTTTCAGCTAGTGCCTTTCTTATATGGTTTTATATTTTCTTCTGTAATTCATACATATACAGACTTTCAGGAGTTACTGTTGTTATTATATGAAAGTAATCTTTGGTCCATAACCTCATTTTTTTTTTTTTGTCTAGGTTATACCTAATGCAGAAGTTCAGTTGTTTACCATTATTTGGATGACATGGAGCCATGATAATATTTAGCCATATATATTGTCATTTACAAGAGAAGGACGATTTTAAAGAAATAAGCAAATTAAATTAATCATCTAGTAAGAAAATTTAAGTAAATAAAAATATAAAAACTTTATTTATACCACAGTACTACAAACAGACAAAAATTATACACATTCAAGCACACCTCTTAAATCTTTTCCTTCTCTGTCTATATATTTTTTAATGGAAATTAATATTTTTAATATATATCTGTTTAATAGAAATTACGTAAGAAAGAGTATAATTAATGAGACAATTTATTTTACATTTATTTAAAAAGCATTTTTAGTAGCATTTACTGATAAACCAGAGCTTAAACAGACAAAATTAATAATTATATATAATAATAGCATTAATGGAGTTCTTACGCGCAAGGAATTATACTGTTACATTATAGTACATTACACTCAATATTTTATTTAATTCTTAAACAACCATGTAAACACATCATATTTTAATTTCATTTTATAAATAAGAAAACAGGCACGGAAGTTCTTAAAACAACGGATTTTTATTTTAGATACAAGAGCTTGATTTTAGTCTTTCGCTCAAATGCATTCAATACATTATTGCTTCAAGATAAAAAAGCAAAAATTTTAACTGTATATATTAAGATTAATTGGCTGTATATGAAGGAATGCAAATTATCTTGATTTATACTACATAATATACTAAATTGGCTTTCTTTAAAGAATTGGAAAGTTCTGGAGTTGTTATTATTCACTCTTAATTATATACCTGTTATGATTTCAGTTTTTTTCTACCAATCTATAGCAACACTTTTGTTATAGATTAGTAGAAAAATAAGTATATGTTAGAAATACTACTTCCCAGGTAAAACAGACTTTAAGTTAAAATATACAAAATATAGTTTCAAGTTTCTTTGTCTTCCCTATCTAGAACATTGCAATTTCTTAAAATCTTTTAATAAAAATGTTTCCTACTAACCTCTTGAGCTGAATACTTTCAGAAATAAATCAGGTGCTTCATTATCAGGTTAAGTCTATAGGGAAAAGTCTTTCTTTGGCATAATTAGTTCTCTTTCGCCGTGTCTATATGGCCTTAAGGATCTAATAAAATTAAAAATTTCCCCTCTGGATTGTGAGGGTTCACTCCTCAAAACTGTGCTTGGAAATAAATGTATGCCATTTTAGAAATATATTTTCTCTATTCTGTGTGATTAAAAAAAATAAGTCAACCACTATCAGCAGAATAGGCAATTGACAATTAGAATGTGTTTCAATTTGATATCAGTCAAAGCTAATCTAAAACATATTTTAGATTAAAAAAAATAAATCTTTGAACCACTTTGTTTTGGGACAATGAATATAGCAAAACAATATATATGTAATCATCTGTTTCATAAATCAATACTTAATTTTTACAGACCTGTAGTTCTGTCTAGGCATATACTTAGTGGACATATTAATCCTTGGCTCCCATCAGGAATTAGCTATGTGTATAAATATGTATATTGACTATTATACCTCAAATGCCTTCAGAGCACTTCATTCATTGTTGATTCTATTACCTGCATCACAGACTGTATATTATACATAATAGGAATTAAATACCTATAGTTTTGAATTAATTTTGGAACAGTCTCTTCCTAAATTTCTATTGTGCCTTTGTCTCTTTAATTTCAAATGAAATCAACAAACTTTTTAAAAATCACTGATTCTAGAATGAGCTGAAATCATACTCTGAAAAATAAAAGATTATTTGTTCTTTCTTATACAGAATAATAAAGGATTAATAGCAAATGCTTTTTTGTCATTAATGTCAATATTTTGTGATTTGTTAATTAGAATCTTTGCCTTATTATGAGTTGTCATCATTTATTTTTGAAAAGAAGTTTATTTAATATATTAACAAAGTCCCATTTCAGTCTCATTTTGTCTTTAAAAAATATTGGGCTCATTTAAAAAAATTTAATATTAGGTTCAGGCATGCAATATATTGGTTAAACATTTATATAGTTTATGAAGTGATCCCCCCAATTACTCTAGCACCCATTTGGCTCCACACATAGCCATTACAATTTTATTTACTATATTCCCTATGCTGTAGTCTACGTTCTTGTAACTATTTTGTAACTACTATTTTGTACTTTGTTATCCCTTAACTTTTCTCACCCAATTCCCGCAACACTCCATCCCTCTGGCAGTCACCAGATTGTCTTCTGTATCTGTTAGTCTGTTTTTGTTTAGCTTCTTCCTTTTGTTCATTGGATTCTATGAATAAGTGAAATCATACAGTATTTATATTTCTCTGTCTGACTTATTTAACTCAGCATGTTACCCTCTAGGTCCATCCATGCTGTTGCAAATGATAAGTTTCATTTTTTATGGCTGAATAATATTCCATTGCATGTATGAACCATAACTTCTTTACCTTATCTTTTGTTCATGGACATTTAGGTTGCTTCCATATCTTGGCAATTGTAAATAGCACTATCATGAACATAGGGATGCATAGATCTTTATAAATTAGTATTTTGGTTTTCTTTGTGTAAATACCCAGAAGTACAATTACTGGATCAAAAAATAGTTCTATTTTTAATATGTCAAGGAACTTCTAAACAGTTTTCCATAGTGGCTGTACCAATTTACAATTCCTCTCAACAGTGTAAGAGGGTTCTTTTTTCTCCACATCCTTGCTAACACTTGTTGTTTTGTGATTTATTGATGATAATCATTCTAACAGATGAGAGGTGATAGCTCATTGTGGTTTTAATTTGCATTTCTCTGATGATTAGTGATCTCAAACATCTTTTCATTTGTCTATTGGCCATCTGTATTTCCTGTTTGGAGAAATACCTATTCAGGTCTTTCACCCATTTTTAAATTGGATTATTTGTTGGTTTTTGTTTTGTTTGTTTTTTGTTTTTTGTTTTTATTGGTGTTGAGTTGTATAAGTTCTTTATAAATTTTGGATATTAACCCCTTGTCAGATGTATCAAAAGTAAATATCTTCTCATACTCAATTGGTTATCTATTTGTTCTGTTGGTGGTTTCCTTTGCTGAGCAAAAACATTTTAGTTTGATGTAATCTCATTCATTTCTTTTCTTCTTTTTTTCCCTAGCCCAAGAAGATATAGCAGAAAAAAATTACTATAGTAATATCAGAGAGTTTACTGTCTATGTTTTCTTCTAGGATTTTTATGGTTTCTGGTCTTACATTTAAATATTTAATCCATTTTGAGTTTATTCTTGTATATGGTGTGAAGTAGCAGGATACAAAATTAATATTCAGAAGTCAGTTGCACTTTTATACACCAATGATGAACTATTGAAAGGAGAAATTAAGAAACCAATCCCATCTACAATTGCATCAGAAACAATTAAATACCTTGGAATCAATTTAATCAAGGAGGTAAAAGACTTGTTCTCAGAAATTATAAGTAATTGAAAAAAGAAATTGGAAAAGAAACAAATAAGTGGAAGTATATACTGTGCCATGGGTAGGAAGAATCAACATCATTAAAATGTCCATACTATCCAAAGCAATCTATAGATTCAATGCAATCTCTAGCAAAATACTAATGGCATTTTTCAGAGAACTAAAATAAATAATCCAAAAATTTATATGGAACCATAAAAGATCCTGAATAGCCATGGCAATCTTGAGAAACAAGAAATAGGAAGTATCACACTACCCAATATCAAACTATACTACAAGACTATAGTAATCAAAACAGCATGGTCCTGGTATAAAAACAAATACATAGATTGATGGAACCAAATAGAGAACTCAGTAATAAATCTGCTCCTATATGGTCATTTAATCTATGACAAAAGAAACAAGAATATACAATGTGGTAAACTCTGTCTCTTCAACAAATCGCATTGGGGAAACTGGATGGATACATGCAAAAAATTAAACTAGACCACCTCCTTACACCACATACAGGAATAAACCCAAAACGGGCCCATTTTTAATGTGCAAGTTAAATTGCAATTGGCAGTAGAAAATTAGATTCAATAAGTAATCCTGTAAATGTTATTTTTGTTTGTTCTTGTTGTTTTTTATAAAGATAAAATATTTTATCATAGGGTAGGAAGAGGCAATATACTTATTTAATACTTAATATTTTTTGTTCAAAAAAATTCTGGGATCTGTTTTAAGAGTAGAGTGATTTTACAACCTTCTCTTAATTCTTCATAAATGAATTAGGTAATTTACATTTAATTCAAAATAGGCTTTATTTCTATCTAAATATTTCACGGGGTGTCATGATTGATATAACTTTAAAAGAGAGGTACAGTATGGATACAGACTATTTAAGAATATTAATAGGACTGCATCCCTCATAGAAAATTCAGGTTTGCTTAAAATCAATCTAATCTTCTAGGAGAAAATAGATGTCTCTTGAATCAAATAATCAGTTATGATTAATCACCACTGTTACCACCAGCAACAAAAAAACCCAGCAAGTTCTGGACTAGATACAATTTGCATATATATTAGCAAATGTAATTGGCATTCTTCATGTACCCCAAAATCTGATGTACAAAACTAATGAATTAAATTAGATATCCTTTTGTATCCCTTGACAGAATTTAGTTTGACCAATTTAATGTTACAAATTAGGCTTCTGACAATAACAGATTATCACTTTCCAGCTAGTTTCTTACAGGGGAAAAAAAAATGTTTCATTAGTCAGTCAGTACAAAGAATGAGTAACCAAAAAATAGTTACTATTAATAATTTGAAGGTCAAGATTCAAAAAGGCCTATTGTGGAAATTTATAGCATACTAAACATTATGATAAGAACTTTATGTGGGTTGCCTTTGTTATTCTATCTATGAGGAATACACTTATTATGCCTGTTTTAAGGGTGAACATACTTAGTTAAAGATGTTTCATCTGAAAGGTGTGTAAAAGGAATAGACAAGATTCAAGATTTCTAGTCTAAGAGTTTCTAATTTAACATCCAATGCTTAATTAACCAGAGAGAAAACCCAATATATTTCTGTGAGGAAAATTTGAAAAATATGATTCTCCAAATGAGAATATACTACATATTATGCTTTTTCATCACATACAGTGAGGTGAAAACCTTAAATTCTCAATGGAGACACTAATCTATTGCTAGTAATAAAGCAGGTTCAAAGACGGATTTAAGATCAGTGATTATCATACTACCATGCCTGTACATTAAATATCATTGACAACTATACCTCCCTCAAACAAACAAACAACAACAAATGACAACAAAAAGAAACATAGCTGTCTTTTTTTTAACATTTATGCTATTCATTTCCCTGCATTTTGATTCTAGTTAATAATAATAATAAAAACATATAAACTTAAAAGTGTGTCTTAAATTGACAACTGAGAATACGTATTGTATAATTCAATGAATTTACTAATTTTACCCCTAAATAGTCTCTTGTCTTAGTGTTCAGTTATCTGATTTGGATTATAAATTATTATATATAATAATGTAGCAAAATATAGCAAGAGACTTTGTCTTATTTACATACATCTCCAGATCCTTTTTCTGGTGACTTCTACTCAATAAATCTTGTATTACTCAATGCTATTTGTCAATGAAAAAATTTACAACTGTAGTCTGCTTTCTAATAATCTTATTAAGAATTTAACATGCAGGTCAGGAATATACTATTTTAGTATTTCAGATATATTTGAATTGTTATTTTAAAAAACTGAGTTCATTTTAAGTAACAGAAAAAAATTCAAAGGATTTTTAAATAATTAGATTTCCTAATTATTCTTTAAATTTTTATTTACTTGATTTCATAGAATTTAAAGTAAAAAGAAAACAGTATTTAACTGAAGTTCATTGAAAAATGCACTGCAAAAATTATTTATATGCATTTTATAAGTAAAATATTTAAAGTTTATTTAACCCTTGAATATGTGTGTTTTATATTTTTCAAATAAACTATCTTTTCTAATAGTATTAGATTTACAGAGAAATTTCAGAAGGTAATGCAGAAGAGTTCACAATATATATCAAGTAAAATTTCTCCTATTATAAACATCTCATGTTGGTATGACATTACGATTCATTATTACATGTTAACTAGAGTCCACACTTCATTTATTTCTTAGATCTTCTCAATGTCATCTTTATGTTACAAAAGAGATTTTATTGGTTGTCCTTAAATGTGTTTTTAAATATACTTTTTAATTTTGGAAAATTTTAGGTTTTTAGTGAACTTGCAGTGGTAATTACAAAGGATGCTATATAGTCCTCAACCAGTTCTCCTTGTGTTAACATCTTATATTATAATGGTAACTGTCAACAACTAAGAATTACCACATTATAAATTTTAGACATTCAGATTTCACAGTTTTTACGCTAATGCTTTTTTTTTCTCTTATAAGATTCCATGTAGGATATTATATTATAATTAGTTGCTATTTATCCTTTAGCCTTCTTTAGTTATGACAATTTCTCTGTCTTATGACCTTGACAGGGTTGATTAGTACTAATTAATTATTTTATACAATGTCCTCTAGATTTGAGTTTTTCATTTTTTTTCTCATGTTAAGATGAAGATTGATGAGTTTTAAGGATGAATAGCACATGAAATAAAGTTCTTCCTCTTTCTATTTATATCAGGAGGAACATATTAGCGACACATACTATCATTGGTTATGTTATCTTTGATCATGTAGTTGTTAGTCTTACAAATTTCTGCTGTAAAGTTACCTTTCCATATCCTATTATTTGTTAAGTGAATCCCTAAGTCAAGCACTATCTTTATAGAGAAGACAAGATATTAAGCTCCATTATTTAGAGAAGGGACTAACTACACATATATGTTTATTTTAGCTTTGGGTTCATACCCAATACCATATTATTTTTTGCCCAATTTTTCCAGCTTGGTAATGTGCACTATCAGCTTTAGTTAGTCCTAGAAAGCAAAGGAAAACTGTTTAGAAAATATTGTGGAAGATGATATCTGCAACCAAACTAGGTCAGTTCCAGACATGTAAGAGAACTCAGAAATTTTATATACTCCAAATTCTGAGGTTCCTTGCAGCACAAAGGCCTAGAGTGAGGGCCCCTAATGTCTGAGTTTGTACTTATAATGATTAATTTTTGATAGAATTATTAGGTAGTTAGGCAGGTATAGAAATAGGAGCAAAGGCCCAGCTCTATAACCATAGAAACCTACCTTTGAAGGCCTTCCTTATAGACCTCCCAAAAATATCTCCCATTTTACTGGTTATGAATTATTCCTCATCGCCAAGGCACAAAGGCCATAAAAGCTGCTGGCTTAAACCACAGATGTGTGTGAGAAGAGACTACCATTCCTGATTTCAAACTATATTGCAAAGCATTGTAATAAAATATATGGTACTAGAAAAAATAAACATATAGACCAATGGGAATACAATCGAGAGTCCAGAAACAAATCCATGCATTGTAGCAGTCAACTAATATTTGAACAAGGAAGCTAAGAATACTAAATATAGAAAGACAGTCTCTTCAGTAAATGGTGCTGGAAAAACTGGATATTCACATATTAAAAAAAATAAATAAAACTAAAACTCCTATCTTAATGCCACTAACAAAAAATATGACATATATACGTTATATAAACATATGTAGATATTTAAATGTGTATTATGTATGGACACACACACGCATTTGAAGCAGGTCTTTCCAAATTAACATTTTTAACTTCTAAGGTAGTCCTAAGAGGATCGTGTAAAATTGATCTCTGAAAAACAAAGTTAATATAAATTTTGAGTAAAACTATAATTTTAAATGTATTTGAATAAATATATAATTTTAAAAATATTGTATAGCAATTTGTTTTTTGTTTTTGTTTTTGTTTTTGTATTTTTCTCTTGGCGTAAGTAGCACTGCTGACAAGCCTAGTACTCCTTAGGATTTTAATTGACTCTTGTCTTTCAAAGTGAAGATTTTAAATGTGGATGATTATCATTATAACCAGGACCCTTTTAATTGGCTTCTGATTTAAGGAGATGATACTGTTTCAGGTAACTTAGGTCAACAAGTATATATAATGTATGAAAATGATCTTGAAATGCAGTTATTTAACAAAATGTTTCAGGCAAAGACATGTTTTCAATGGCAATTATGTTTTTCTAAAGTTTGTCGATACTTTTTATACATTTTTTCTAAAACCGATTATTTGCTGGCATTTTATACTCTGTCCAAATGAAAAAATATTTTACTATAATATGATAAATATGTATTGAGCATTGGTTAATTTTAGTCAATAAGGAGTTAAATTTTCAAATTATAACCTTAGTAAATGAGTAATATATAATGGCCTAGAATTAAAAAATCATGTAAGAACTGAGGCATAATTATTAAAACAGATTTCTAATTATCTCAGGAATTATAAGCATGTTAAATGAGTTGTAAATTAGACACAGAAAAATAGAGATATAAATATTGAAGAAATAATTCTTCTGTAGTCTTGTCAAATGAGCATTTCCACAAAACAGATTTATATTATAGTGCACAGGGATACTCCATCTTTCCTCCTGGACTGTGGGTCTTGTCTAACACTTTTTTACTACTTAAGTTTTAATATTATTTCATGTATTTCAATGAAAAGAGAAATATTGCATGAAAAAGTCGTAGTATCTTTTGAAGCTTCCCAAAGCAATTGGATAGACAATTTACATTTTAAGCTGATGGTTTTGACATTTACCGTGTATATGTGTAATGAATATTGTAATAAGAACATATTATAAGATGTTTTGTGGTTAGAACATACTTGTATACACCAAAAATACAAAATTTTTATTTCCTGATAAATTGCATATTGATTTTAGATATTTATTAACTCTCAATCAGAAAGTTAATATTTCATGTATTTGTAACATTTAGGTGGAGTAGAGTGTCTATCTTCCAACATCCCTATAAATCTCTCCCAAATCAAAAGAATAAAATCTTTAGGATTATAAAAGATTTGAAGAGGATTACCTTTTTAAGAAAAAGAAATGCAAAAACTATTTGCATTTATCAGTTATCAATATTATACTCTGCCCATTTTTCTCTTATTTTTGATTACATTTTTAAAATACATCATTTATTTTAGAGTGCTGTACAATATACTATAAATTTGGAGTCTATAACTTGTAATTCAAGGTTATTTCATAAATTACTCATTATGAGATTAGTTTCATTGATTTAGACAATCACAATTGTTATAATAATAAGCAACAAATATTTGCATACTTTTGAAGTTCACAAAGCACTTTTCGTACCTTATATTTAATAATTCCATAAATTTAATGCATATTATCTATATTTTACAGCTTCAGGAAAATTGAAGCTCAGAAAGGTTGAGACTTCACCTAAGGTCACGCAGCTAATAAACGGTAGGTGAATATTTTAACCCAGTACTTTATGACAATAAAACAAATTCCTTACGCTACAGTAAGTTGTCTTCAATTTAAATATGTTAGGACATACAATACATACTCTAATTATACTTAATATTTATATGGAACTATGTATAGTAAAAAAGTGGCTTGAGATATAGTAGTTGGGAAATAGAAACATCATGGATACAAATGGTTTCTCAGGGTCATTGCAAAGTTGTACTAGAGTGTTTACTGTAAAACCCTCATTTTATTTCCCTGCATATTAGATTTTGCTTCCTAATGCAACATATAGATAATGAAGGACATTATCATGGATAGTTACTAGAGAGTACAGGGTTATTAAATTATTTTTCAAATAATTAATGATACTATTAACTTTATAGCTATGTCTGCTTTTTCAGTTAAAATTGAATTAAATAAGACTATTGAATGCTAATCTAGTAGACATTACTTAAATTGAAAGCCTAAGGGAATCAAAAAAAATTAAAAAAGAAAGAAAGCAGAAGAGGAGAAGAAGGAGGAGGGGAACTTACATGTAACCCTTTAAGGAGTTAGTATCACACTTTGTGTGACAGGGAATGATGTGTGTGATTAAGAGTACAGTCCCTGTGAGGCTGAATGTGCCTCTTACTAGCTATTTGAACTTTTGACCCTTCTCTCTCGCTCGCTCTTTTTTTTTTTTTTTTTAATTTTATTGAGAAAAAATTGGCATACCTCACTGTGTAGGTTTAGGGCATATAGCATGGTATTTGACTTCCATATTGTGAAACGATCACCACAATAAGTTCAACTCTTCCATCTTCTCATTTAGATGCAATAAATAGGAAAAAAAGGAAAGAAAAAGGAAAAAAAAAGATCTCCTTGTGATGAGAACTATGGATTAACTCATGCAGCAGCGTTAACTTAGTCATTATGTTGTGCATTACATCCCTAGGACTATTATAACGACAAATTTGTACCTTTTGACCACCTTCCTTCATTTCTCTCTCCTCCAACTCTCGTAACCAAATGGGCCTCAAAGATTCAAAGATGAAAACAAAACAAAACTTTTGATGGAAAATGTGTAGGTGGAAAGTATATTTGTATGGGTGTATCTAATTTGGTAAGTTTGATTGTGCCTGGTTTTATCACCTATTCAGATGAGATTTTTTTTTTTTTTTTGTCTTTTGTAGCACTGATAACCAGGATAAGCCATTAAAAGCCACTGGTTATTTTATTTTTCATCAGGCAATTTTCAAGGGTTTTATATGTTTGTTATTCTTCTTTTTTACACTGTGGTTCATATAAGCAACTTTAATAGGTGATTAATGTACAGTAGTTAGACTTCACTTACATAGACATTTTTCTATTTTATGCACTATGGTCTGAAAAAAAATGCTTTTTGAATTGTATAGGATATGTCCCTGTAAACATCGCTTAATTTTTTCTGCTCTTGATTTAAAAAGTTTCGTTGAAAACACTATTGAATATTGCAATCTGTATAGTGCATTGGATGGCTCTTTTTGTCAACCTGATCTCTTATGTTACCAGTGTGTATTGTCTCTTCCCTAAAGTGTATTTAATCTTTGCTTTCTTTGCACAATGTCTTTGGTTGCAAGTCATAAGCCTGAGGCAAATAAAATTCCAGTAATTTCCAAGAATGTGTTTTTGGTGCTTTTACTACTCTATAATACTTTGGAATATTGTAACATAATATTTGTGTTTAGTTTCATTGGTCCTTGTTAACCATCTAGAATTATGATTTCCAGATATGTCTTAGGTAAAGGATTAAGCTTGGGATACATTCTTCGGTTTTTTGTTTGTTTTGTTTGTTTTTTCTAAAAGCTGTGTGTAAATTTTAACAGAGCAGAGAGAACCTTGCTTCCAATATCTTTAGAAAAGTAATTTCACAGTATGACGCATTGGTATTTTTAGAATTGATTTAGATTCAGTAATTCAGTTACTAAGACCTTCAGTCTTGAATCAGTCCCTACTAGTGCTGCCTTTGACCATCATATACTCCAGATAGTTTATTTACCTGTCAAGTTTAATAATTTATCATAAATGTCTACCTTGTTAATTCACAAGCTGACCTTGTCCTTTTTGAAAATATTATGGGCTATCTTTACCCCTTATGTTTTTCCTCAGACTTTAGCACATTTTCATTTTTAAAATGTCCCTACTCATCTAGAAAAACAAAGATTTTAGGTAAATGTTGTTATTTAAATTCTTGTGGCAATTTAGTACAATTTCAAGCAATTCCTTGAATCATTCATGCTAAGGAGGATTACTGTCAAACTGAAGACAGGATTTATAACCTCAATAGAGGTAAACTATCAGAAATATGCCATTAGCTTCTTCTTCAATTCCCTTTAAATGAAAGAACAGAAGGAAAGGAGAATTTTAATGCACAAAAATAAGCAAAATATATTTAATTGGTTTGTAATAGTTTTTGTTAACCACTGATTACCAAAATCCAATGCCAATCTTCTGTGATTAAGGACCTAAATATTCAAGAATACTGTTTGCTATAAAATGCCAAAGGGAAATTCTTATAGGAATGAGCAGAAACATAAAACAGCTGAGAGCTATTTTGTGATTAAATTGACTGTAATGTCAATCAAAAATGTCTGCATCCATGTAGGAAAACTAGTCTTATGAGCCAGTAGGTATTTTAAGGTCGATTTATCTTGTTCTGCTTCCCTTAGCCAGAAACTTCATCACTATTAACTTAGTGCAACTAATATCACGTCTGTGAGAACCTTTTCAAGGGTTAATGCTCTAATTAGTCATCACAACTTTAGATTAAATCCATCAGCTAAATAGTCACCAAGATAGAAATTGAAAGCAGCCTAGTTGAATTTTATACAGAATTTGTAGGGAACTGTAGTATATGGGTGGTGTTTTCTCTGGTGAGTATATGCATGTTTGAGACAATTCTGATTGATGGAGAAGTAGAAAAGGTCTCATTTTAACCCCAACCATACTCCCCATTGGTTCTAATGTTCAGAATTGGACTTTGAATTCCTTTGGCCTTAAGGACCGTCTTTGACTCTGCTATGTTAACCCCAAATGCTTTCCAATTTTTCAGCTTGAAGTCAATCCTGGCTGCTTTGAGTAAACCAAGTGAACTAACCCATGCCCCTGAGATCCAACACTCATAGTGACCAACCTAATCAGGTCTACCAGAGCAAAGTACTTCTGACCTACAAAATCATAGATTAATAATAGCTTAGTGTATAGGCATGTTTCTGTTTTGTATTTATGTAAATTAAATATAAAAAATAAATATAAATAAGTGATCCACAGTTAATATTTGGTTAAATAAAGCATGATATATATACATAGATAAAGGATGCATATCATTTTTCACATGTATAAAATGGTTTTAAAAATTGAAAACTGTTTTATGAAATCATAGTAAATAAAAACCTCTGTATAAAACTATATATGTCAGTTTCATTTGAATTCAGTATCTCTCCTACAATGCTTAGTACATGGTAGCTACTCTATACATATCTCTTGAACTAATACACATTTTAAAACAAAAAATAATAAAAATAAGACTTGGCATTTATTTAATTATCTCTATCCTTCATAAAATATGCAAAAATGAAATAATAGAATAATCATGAATTTTCTCTGGATGATGAGATTATAATTAAATCTAAGGTTAATCATCTCTAGAATGATGCTACTGTTCTAAAATTTTATGTTCTATTAAGCTTCATTTATTACATTTATACTCTCCTCACACACGTACACAGACACACAATCAAGTATGGTTGAATGGAGGGATATATATACCTCAAGTAAAGGGGTATAACACAGAAGTACAAGTACAGATAAAGCTTTCTAGGAAAAACCTTTAAGCAGAGAAGTATAAAGCTCTACATTCCCACAGTTCTTAATATTTCATACTTTAGTTTAGGTGTAGATAATCTGCATGAACAATGGTCAGCATTACAATTAAGAGGTAACTGCGTGCATGTATTATACTTTGCACATAGTGTTGCATAAGAAACCTTCCAGTCTCAGTGGCTTAAAATTATATGCTTCTGTTTAGTTCATAAAGCTGCAATGCAGGTAGACAATTTACCCAGATTTGGCTGGGAACTTTTTCTGGTCATGTTTGGGATCACTCAAATCTGGTACTTGACTGGCTGTCATCTTGGAAAATAGAGGTAATTGAGCTGTATATTCTCTTCTCCCAGTGGCCTAGTTTGAATATCATTTCCTATTAGAGTTGGAAAAAGTTCAAGAACAGAAAATGAGCATGTGAAAAATTTTCCAAGCTTCTTATGATATTATATTTACAATTATCCCTTTGAGCCATGTGGTTAAGTCAGAGAAACAGGACTCTGTAAAGATATCTGCAAGGGGCACCTAGAGAGGGAGCAGTGGAATATCAGGAACATTAACAACAGCCTATCACAGAATAGCTATGTAGCAATGTAAAATTTATTTATCCGGAAACTGGTCTTATTAAAAATGGGCCAAATTCAGAATCTAACGATTTTATCAATTTCTACTTCCCTGGAGCTAATTCATATTTGCTGAGTCAGATCTATTAAGTTACTAAAAGAGTATAGTAAATGAGTCTCAGCCCTATAAATTCGGGTCTCCTCTTTCCACCTGTGGTCTATGAGCACTCACTTAAATATCACTACTGGCTCTGATTAGCAACAGGTCATTCACTTCTCACAGTGATGTTGGGGATGAGGCATGCAAAACATCCATGGAGCTGGGTCATATGGAAAATAAAGTTTAAACTCTGCCACAAAACTTTTAAACTGAATTAGGAGATATTTGTCATATTTGTAACAGAATAATAAAATATTTTTAAAATTTTGGCCCCTATACAATTCTTCTTGCATTATATATTTATGTGCTCACTCCACAACCAATCAAATCTCTGCCACTTTACACTTTGAGTTGGGATGAACTACATATAGTGTATTTGTTTTTCCAGAACAATCAGTTCACAGGGTTTACCAGAATTTCCATTTTGTCTTCAAATAAACACCTCTGGGGGCAAACAAGTGTGGTCATGTAACCACTCAAGCAAGGTCAATGTCTAATTTCATATAAGTCTATTATCCTTGATCTAAGTAATTCAAACTGTCAGTCCATTGAAGTCACATAAATATCCATAAATACACTGAAGTCAAACAAGCAAAAAGTGAACTGCCCATGTATTAGCTGAAAGTTTTTTAAAAGGAAGTTTCTTCTTCCCTTTGGGGAAAATACTCATATAATGCTTTTCTTCAAATTTTCTTCACCATCCTCTTAATATCTATGCTTAGAATCTCACCCAACATGGAAGAAGGTATGTGTGCTGATTAGAACTGAAATGGTATTGATTCCTTAAGTTTTTTATAACTGGTAGCTTCCCTACAGTTATTTTTATTAAATATAGTTGTGTTCTCATAACTCATGCAAATATATATATTTTTTATTTTTTCAAATATATCATAATTTCTTCATGGTGTTCTTTTTTTGATCCATTTCTAAGGTATTTATGTTTGTCCACCTTGCGGTGCTGCTCATATGCTAGAAGAAAACTCTAAATATACTTTTTTAAAAATTGTTTATTTTTTTTAAATTAATTCCATCAAGAGTATCAAGTAGAATAGTGTAGAATGGTCTTTGTATTGCTTGTCCATGAGAAGTTATGTTGGCCACAGGCATCCCACTTGGCCAGAATTCTGCAGGGAGAGGGCCTCAGAAAAGTCTTCTTTTAGATCTTAAGTTATGTATCAGCAAGGTGTGTATCCATCACCAAAGATCTAAAAAAAACCAGACAATTTGAAAGATATGAATTTATCACACAGAAAATTTCCAGCTTGACAGGCTGTAGTAAGCAAGAAAAGAGTCTTAGTTCCAATCTCCTGAAGGAAAAAATAATAATAAACAAGTAAACAGACATACACAAAATAAGCAAACGCCACAAGAATTCAGAAGCATTGTGGTCAATAGGTAAAGACTGATGAAATTAAAAGAGCAAGGGAGCTAGTCAAATTGGGACACTCCTTGGCTGCTCAAAAGATAGCAAAGCAGAGGTTGATTAAACACACACACACACACGCGCACACACGTGTGTATGCATGCAAATTTGATTTGGCTGCTCTAACTAGAATACAGATTTAGCGCAAGCCAATATACACTAGTTTAAATGTATAATCGTTATGCTAATTGAGAAGATGAACTAGAATCAAATAAAATGTTCATTTAAAAACTAGGGAAGCAGAAAAAGAAGAAAAAAAAAAGAACAATGGCATGTTTAATGTTATAAATTAACTGCAATGAAAAACAACTACATACTTGTTGGAGTAATTGGGATATTTTAAGCAAGTGTAAATTAACCTGAAGTGTAGCTTTGGCTTGTCCTATCAAAATGGTCAAGGCAAGGTAATATGGATTATTCAAGGCAAGTTAAAATATTTTAAAGATATATAGTTGGAATTAAAACCTGTAACCTAGTGGTCCTTAATATATACGTCCCATGAATCTAAGACGCAGGATAATAATATCACTTAAATGAATGTCAAATCATCTTTAGTCCCTTTCATATTGTCAGTTAAAAACTTTGGGGGTGTGTGTGAGGCATTAAATTGAACAACTAGTTGTGATTTGAGGTGAGCTATAGGATAAGAATGAAGCCAAAAATTTCTTTAACCCTCATTCAACACTTTGTACACAAATAGGGATGCCAATCATGAGGAAAACGAAATTATCTTGTATTCCTTAATTGATATGTTACTGTGATCTTAAATTATTAATTTTTTGCAAGCTAACTTTGGCTTAATGAGATTTGAGAGAAATATCTTAGTCATAATTTTCTATTCTAAAAAGGATATATTTAATTGGAAATATGAAAATAATTAAAATAATATACTGATCACTTAAAGATGATAAATGAAACATCTTATCTGCCCAGCATGACCTTGAATTTTTGAGTCATCTTGAAGTAAAAGGAGTATAACAATTTACCCACAAAATGATTATTATCAAGTTTTCTCAAATAAATATGCCAAGAGAAATAAATCAGTAGAAAAAGTTGAGAACTTTATGATTTCTCTCATGTGGGTATAAATTGAAAGCAACAAATGAACAAGACAAATAGAGAATCATGAACACAGACCAACAGTTTAGTATATCAGAGGGAAAGAGGGGAGTGGGTAAGGATATAGGTGATGTAAGGAAATTCAACTTTGGTGTGGTGAACACAATGCAATATACATATGATGTATTATCGAACTGTACACTTGAAGCCTACATAATTTTATTAATCAACATCACTCAAACATTTAATTTAAAAAAATTGAAGGGCACAATTTTGTATACAACACCAAAACAATAAAATAATTAATTAATTAATAATCAAAGCTTTTCTCTTCAAGGGCATTAAGCAATTGAAAATGTAACTGCATGTTAGTCACTTTTTGAATTACTAAATTTTTTTCTAGAACGTATAAAGATATAAATGACTCTGCCCGAATTGCAATACAACAGACTCTCCCATCATAACCCCTATGAACTCTTGTGGAGGCTGTAGCAATCTCCTCTCATGTGTCTTGGAGATTCTGGACAAACTATGACATTTGGTACAAAAACCGTCCTGTAGGCCATGTATTGCACACTGTTAGAATATTGACTTAGCTGATACTGGGTTCTTCGGAGACATAGCTGTCACATGTCTTGGAGCCTTTACTTTTTGTATGCTACTGTCCGTTATACCTTGAGTCATAGGGCAGCGTCTTCCGGGTTTTGGCAAGGCATCACAGCCCTTATAGAAGGAATATACTACCTTACAGGATACACTAGAAATCTGGGCTCTCTGGGCATATCTAGTCCACCTAGAAATGAAAAATGGCTGTCTTGTCCTTAGTCTTTTTGCCAAATATAATGAAAGTGTTGAAGTCTCTCCTCTCACAGACCCATTACCCACCTGGGGAATAATTTGAGATATCAATGTGAACAGAAGAAAGGAATTTTGTTACTATATGGATGGTAATGCCACATCACAATGATGGGGCCTGTTACAGAGCTTTTGCCATATATTCCCTAACCAGGATATCTCTGATCAAGGATAGTACCCCAAAGGTCAGCCAACTGGCTGATTTCGCAGTCACCTTAGCACTAGAGTAGTCATTGCTAACAATGGACTTAATCTGTACATTTTCACAAACCTTTGGCCATTGCCAGTAGTCTAGTTATCTGGTCCAACAAATGCAATAATTCCTTATCCAAGTTGCTCCTTTGTAGAGAATTCTAGTAATTTTTTTGTTACAGATGTCCCAAAATATATCTGCATAATACAAGCATCAAGACACTTCTTATCCCTTTCATTTTTCAAAACATTGATGATATGACCAAAGCACACATTTCATAAAGTGCAAAATGCTCACCTCTTACACAAGGCACTAATAGAATTTTAATCTCCTTTACTACTCTCAGGCTGCAATCCTCATAGTTTACTTAAATAAGTTCAAATTCAATCACCAAAGGTGAAAGAGAATCTAATTCTATATTTGATATTTGACCATCTGACCAATTTCAAGTCTCACCTTCTCCCTTTACCAACATCTGGGCAAGCAAATAAGAAAGTCCAAGTGCTCACTTCCTTGAAACCAAATAGACAATATACCCAGTGTGTGGAACCCTAACCTTGGCCCCAGCCTCTACACACGCACACACAAAAAGACATTTGCCCTTTCTTGTTCAAGTCATTATTACACTAGTCTGGGTTCCTCTCTACATAATCAAAAGTCTAAATTATGAGTAAGAAATCTCTTGGTACATGTGTTACATCAACTGTCTCGACCTCCCAAAGAATTTTAGGTAAAGGGTGGGCCAATATCACATTCTCTGTACCAACCATTAAAGTAGAGTCCTAAACAGAGTAGATAGTTACATGCCACTGAGCTGGTTACTGTAGAGCTGCTCCAAACTATCATCATAACTGTAACATTGTACACAGAAATCTATGTATTGTTTAAGACTATGGGACCATAGTTTGTGGTATAGCACAAATTAATAATTGATTAAATGAATTTATTTAATTTATACAGTGCTATGTAAATGCAAAAGATAAACTAATTAAAATCATTAAGTTGCATGTTTCTGTCATAAAAAAGTTTAATAACTCTAAAGGTAAATAAAAACTTTATTGATTTAAACCTGTTATGTGCAAGAGCATGAAAGCATTCAGTGTGTAATCCCAAAATCAGGTATTCAAGTCTTGAAAACATGTATTTCTGGAGAATATGAAAATCCTGATCAGTGTTTTTAGATAGAAATTTTTCTGTATTCCACAATAGCTAATGCATTTACTTTGTGGAAGTTATTCTGATATAATAAATTTTTATAGAAGTCAAGCAATTTGAAAAATGATATATATAGAAAAAATAAATAAATGACAAAGGTGAGGAATGAAATTATACATTTTGAATAGCAAAGGCTCTGCACTGCACTGATAAATGCATCTAATAGTTTATTGAAAATATTAGAAAGAAGGTTAGAAGTAGATCAATATGCACCTAAAGAGGACTCAAATGCCAAATTAATACATTATAGAACCAACATGAGCATTGCCAAATTAAAAACAGCATTAAATATGATTATATAGATGAATGCATAACCTATAGATTGGAGATTGAGAATCTAGAAACAGATATATATTTCTGTTATGAGAGTATTGGCAGGATTTAGGGAAAAAAAAAACCTAAACTGAGGAAGAAACAATGTCAAAAGGAAAGAATATATAGGAAGATTTTACAAATAAATAACCTAAGCATGCTTTATTAATTCAGTACATAAGATGCTATTAATGTATCTGTAAGAGATCCCATTTAATTATTAAGTCTTCATTATGTGTTCAGTTTTATAATATAAATAAGGAAAATAAGATTAATTTGCTTTCAAGAAATGTGTCAATTCCATGTCAAGCAGTTTAAAGATCTATATTAATTATCACAACAAGTTTGTCAACAGAAAATTTTACTCTACTTTCTAAATAAAAGGAAAATCCAAATTCCAAAGCCTGTGGTTTGCACATGATATGAAATTTAGGGGTCAAACTTTTAGTAAAAAGATATGACACTTAATATTTATCAGAATAAAGAAAATTAGTAAATTGCATCTTGAGACTATAAAAAGTAATATAAAGCATAAATTATATTGTTCTCTACTGCTACAACTTAGCTAGGTAGAAAGAAATATACTCTATAGATATATAAATAGAGAGATTTTCTATTTATTTTGTCTTTCATGAATCAAATGCTTTATTTTATAATTTTAAAAACATAAATAGTATTATATACTATAAACTTTAATATGTTATACAAAGAAACCTGTATATTGTGTTCTCATATTAACTTGATAAGGGCCATATTCAGATGTGAGCTTGCACACACTTTTCATTCCATGCTTTAAATTATTTGATCATCAATTGCATGATAAATTAAAACTCATGGAGTTATTAGCATCAAATAAAAAATGCATGAAAATACTTATCCAAGTACCTAGCACATAATAAGGACTAAATAAAAAGTCATTTGCTATTATTTTTCTCTACCAATAAACTATTAACTCTATAAAAGCAAAGGCTTGTGCCTCTTTTACTTACCATTATAACCCTGATGCTTAGCATGACTTAAATTATAATATATGCAATATAGGTTTGCTAAATGAACACATACAAGTAAATAGATGAATTAAATATATGTGTATACATATTTAGTAGTTTTTCAGAATTTGATTATTTTAGTGTAATTGTGAAAGAGTATATTGAAATAATAAAATTTAGCATATCTTGTACCATGTCTTTTTAATTAGGCATATCCTTCACATTAATTTAAAATCCACTCCCCCAAATATCTGGCATATTTAGAATTATGTAGGTACAATGTCCAAGAAATGGGAACATCATTCAAACAAATGTGTCAAGTCCTTTTAGTAATTAAAAGTATCTTGTCTAGTGAGATCTCGAGATAATTCTGTGAAGAATAAAATATACTGAGCAGAAATTAGATATCTTTATTCAAAATCAGTTTCTTTCACATAGTACTAAACAAAAACAACTAATTTTTTAGGCTTCCATTTCTATATTTAAAAAATAATTTAAATTGTTTTATGAAACATTTGTTATTTCAGTTCAGTACAACTCCATTTCATTCAAGTCAATCTATATTGTTTTTGATTAAACCCATATCATATACCTAATACTGCCAGCTGGAATAAGTAGGACAGGTAAGACATGATTCTAACAAACACGATTACTGCCAATGCATTTACGTATTGTCTATGAATGCTTTTGTGCTGCAATAGTAGAGTTGAGTAGATGTAACGGAGATCATAATGTCTATACAGATTAAAATATTTACTATCTGTCCCATGATAGAAAAAGTTTGCTGATTCTTACTGTAGATCATGATAATAAGCTCCCACATCTCAATCCATCCTCATTATATGTCCACATACCAGGATATTTAGAGTTAGTATGACCAGGATCCTGGAAAATGAATTTTAAAAAATAGATACTGAGATGATTCTGGTATTTCTTTTCCCTGTTTCCCTTTCCCCATAAACACTTAATGTTTTCAATTAAAGGCCTCTGATTAAATATACAGTACTTCTATATTAACATACTATGTGAAATGGAAAAGCAGATATATATAGATATATAGATATAGATATATAGATAGATATAGATATAGATATATATTTATATATATCTAAGGGTTTGCATGTCTAGTCCACAATTGATAAATGAAGAGAAACCAATATGTTCTCTAATAACATAGCAAAATAAATATAGTAAATAAAAAAACAAAACTAACAAAAACAAACATAAAACAAAGTTTATCTCAAAAACTATACTGCAAAGCTATAATAATCAAACAGTGTAGCACGGGTGCAAAAACAGACACACAGATAAATAAACAGAATGAGAGCCCAGAAATAAACCCTTGCTTATATGTCAACTAATCTATGACAAAGGAAGTAAAAACTATACAATGGAGAAACAACAATCTTATCAATGAGTGGTGTTGAGAAAACTGGACAGATATATTCAAAAAATAAAATAAAATTGAACCACTCTCTTACACTATATACAAAAATAAACTCAAAATGGGTTAAAGATTAAATATAGGCATGAAACTAAAAACTCCTAGAGGAAAACTTAGGGAATAAACTATTTGACAGCAGTCTGAGTAATATCTTTTTTGGATACTTCCCAGTGAGAAAGGGAAACAAAAGCAACAATAATGAATGGGACTTCGATCAACTAAAAAGCTTCTGCATAGCAATGAAACTTTCAACAAAACAAAGAGAAAACCTACTGAATAGGAGAATATAGTCACAAAAGATATATTTTTATAAGGAGTTGACAATCAAAAATATATAAGAAATTTACACAACTCAATAACAACAACAAAAATAAACAATCTGATTAAAGAATGGGCAGAGGACATGAAAAAACATTTTTCCAAAGAAGACAATGCAGATGACCAAACAGATATTTGAAAAGATGTTCAACATTACTAACCATCAGGAAATAACATTAAAGCCACAATAAGATACCACCTCACACCAGTCAGAATGGTATTATTAAAAAATCGACAAATAACATGAGTAGCAAGGATGTGAAGAAAAGGGAACCATTGTGCCCTGTGGCGTGACTGTAAACTGGTTCAGTCTCTATGGAAACAGTATGGAGATTTCCTCAAAAACTAAAATTGGATATACCGTATGACCCAAAAGCTCTATTTCCAGATATTTATCTCAAGGAATCCAAAACACTAATTTAAAAAGATATATGCATCTTCATGTTCATTGCAGCATTATTAACAATAGTTAAGCTATGGAGAGCCCTAGATGTTCATGGACAGATGAATAAAGAAGATGTGATATATACACAAATAATGGAGTATTATACAGCAATAAAAAAGAATGGAATCTTACCATTTGCAACAAAATGGATAGACCTCGAGGGTATTATGCTAAGTGAGTTAAATCAGGCAGAGAAAGACAAAACCCTCATAATTTCATTTATATGTGGAATCAAAAAAAATAAAATAATAAATAAAACAAAAATATACTCAAAAACAGAGACCAAAGGGTTGGTTACTAAAAGGGAAGGAATGAAGGATGGGTGAAAATGGGGAAAAGAATGTAGTCAATAATATTGTGATAAGTTTGCACAGTGACAGATGATTACTAGAACTAGAAGGTTGATCACATTTTAATGTATAAAAATGTTGAATCACTATATCGTATATCTGAAACCAATATAATATTGTATACCAGCTATACTTAGATTATTTTTAATCGAATAAAAATAAAACAGAAAGCATTAGCTATATATTTAAATATTTATCAACAGAAGTCCCTTTATTAAAAAATCTTCCAAAAAGTAAGTCTGAAAACACAAAATTAGCCTCTCAGGTGAATAAAATTCCTCCCTAATACCTTAGATACAGAAGTTTAGAGAATTCCTGGATCCCCATAACTATTGCGCACATTTATTCCTGTAAGTTTATGCTTTATCACATATCATAAATTATATAAATAAGAGTAGATTACATTATTTAACTATTCATCTTCTGATTTCTGGAAATGATTTTAGGTACATTCAGATAATATATAAAGTATTGAAATTGAGTTATAATTTAAATTACAAATACTAGTCCAAATATTCTAAATTTTGTCTTTTATTACTCTTTATAACTCATCTGTCTGTGAAAGGAATGTAAAAACTCTTACTACTTTCTATTTAATTATGCATTGACAGTATCTCATTTTTTACTGCCCAACTCCTATTCAATATAAATTATTGTGATGTACTAATATTTGAAAATTAAATATTATTTCCAAATTGAATTGTGTGTGTGTTTGTTTGCTTTATTCTTGGTCCCTGTTATATTCCCAATCATTTCTTTTTTTTAACTTTGGGTAGTAAACATATAATGTAATATACATATGATGTATTATTGAATTATACACTTGAAATCTATATAATTTTATTAGCCAATATCACTTTAATAAATTTAATAAAAACTAAATGGAAATATTTTAATATTATTCTTTTAAAAATTGAAGTGCTTAAATAATAATATTTCTAGAAAGCTAATCCTTTCCCAAAAGCAGAAAGAAAGCAGAATAGATGTTATTTTGTTAACCTGAAAATGATAGAGTTAACCTTTTGTGGGAGATGTCAAAAATTCCAGCAGTTTTCATCTTCTCACAACGTGACTTGCTCCAAAGTTTCTACCGTCACAGAATTGAGAGTAACGCTATTGTTAAATATCTACTATAATACGTTTCCTTTCCTCTAGGTGTTAGGTGGGGTTAGAGATAAATCAAATTATTAAAATCTCTTTGCCATTCATTTCTTTCTGCATTCAAACTTTCATTTCACCTACTCTTCTTTATCCAGATTTTCTTTAATACATACTGTTAACAAGATTTTAAACTGAACATTAGCTTATTAAAAAAATATACACGTTAAAGTAAGGAGAAAATATGTAAATTGCTTCATTAAAATAAGAGATAGATCAGATATTTTAAATAAATATATACAATTATACACATATATACATTTATATCTACAAACACATGCTTTTATTTATATTTATCTCTATAATCCTTATTATAATATCAGTTTCAGGAAGATTATAATGCACAGTGACAGATGATTACTAGAACTAGAAGGTTGATCACATTTTAATGTATAAAAATGTTGAAGACCAATAAATAAATTTACTCATAACAAAGAAAGTAAGACAAAGTAATATAGTTAATGGAGGAAATTTAGTTTTCAGCACAAGCTGAAATTTTTGATTAGCATACATTGAAAAGGAAATTTAATGAGCTATATAACTCCAAGTTTCACAGAAAAGAAAAAAAAAAAACCTTTGTTCGTCAGAAAATATTAACTGCTTTTTTTCCCCTGACACTTATCTCTCTAGACAATCTAGTCTCTGTATAAAAGTTACTGAGTAAACAATAGAAGCTATTTATTATCTTAAAGGACTCTTCTGTAACACCTAGAAACATGCTACTTAGAGTGCTGTTTCTTATATTATGAGCATTCAGTCATAGCTGAAGGAGTAGAGCTCAATCATATTTCTCTACTAACTATGTTAGGGAGGACATATGATCTCGATTTTAATACTCAGGTGTTTTGTTCAAATACTTGAATAAAATTTGAAAAGTTCTTTTTATGCATTGAATATTGGTTGTAAATCTTCAGATACAGAGTATTTGGGCTGCTTCAGATGAGACAATTTGGGAGTAAAATGTGTCTATTTGTGATCTTCAACCTATCTGTGGACACAGATGTTATATACTTCCATAAACCTTTCTTGAAATTTATCTCTAATGTGTAGGTTTGTAATCCTCACTGCATAGACTAAGTGTCATAGTGCATGTTGAAGAAGTTTTGAACAAGTCTGTACCATAATGAGTACAACAAAATGTTCATTAGTCAAATGTCATCCTATCATTTTTTAGCATATTATTATAATTTGAATTTTTAAATATATCAATTTGAATTTTAAAGTACATGACTTTTATGAAAACAGAATTTAGTTCTAAATGATGGTAAATAATAGCATTAAGTGTTCTTTAGGTTTTCTTTGAAAAATGTAAAAAAAATTTTTGTTTGAGATATAATTGATAAATCATATAATATTAGTTTCAAAGTGTACAATAAAATGATTTAATGTTTGTATGCACTGCCAAATGATGACCAATAATAAGTCTAGTTTAATATATATCACCAAAAATATTCAAGTTGCACATCTCCCTGGTGTTCTTAAGGAAGAATGTGACATTTTCAACTACAAATTATACCAATTATTCAAGCACAATTAAATAAAAATTAAATTCAGATAAAAAGTAAATATTTTCCTAAGGAAAAATATTATTTAGCCCCATTGGAATTATCTTTTTTATGACCATCTATTTAAAAAATATTTATGGTTTATTTATGATAAAGATTTTCACTATGCATTAAAAGACTTATTAGTCAATTTTAAATTCCCATTATGATGGACAATAAATGAAAATCAACTTTAGTAATTCTAAATAATTTCTCTGTTAGTAAGACAATATATAAGAATGGTAAAGTCTTTAATGTACTTTCATGAAAATATTTAGATAAGAAATCTCAGAGTTGCTTACTCTAAAGAATCTGGTGGGTTTTCCTGGAGGGGAATAGAGTAGGAGAAACTATCTAGCAGACTGATGATGGTGTACTTTGGAGTTACTAGTAATGTATGATATGACAAGATAATTTTTTTTTTGCTATATTTCATAGACTGTATCTGAAGACAATTATATTGAGGTTTTGGAGGTTTTGTTTTTTGTTTTGTTTTGTTTGTTTTGTTTGTTTTTGTTTTGTTTTGTTTTTAAGTTTAAGACATTGTAAGTTAAAAGAAGTTAAGTAGTCCTAAAGGAATTATTTTCAACTCAATATAGGTAATCATATCTTCTACAATCAGAAATGTTTAGCACATATAGTCATGGAAATGTCCATTTGCGCTAAAGAATGAGTAACCATAAACTGAGTAGGAATACTCTTCTGACATCAATGATGTATACGTGCTTCTGTGGCAGGGAGACGAGAAAGAGTGAGAGATTTGTCCACAGAGAGCAGCTGTGAGATTTTGCCAGGTACTCACACTTTTATAGTAACAAATATATTATATATTATTTTTTTTTATAAAGTTCGAGCTGTTATTAATGTTGACATCATTCAATATTTTGGGGGTATTCTCAATGAGTTTCCTCATCTATGTCTCATATATAATATTCCATTCATTCAAATCATCTTTTGCAACTTCGTAAAGCTTTCTATAACATCATTTTAACTACTTAAAACAATATGGGGAAACTAAACTACTTTTAGAAAATTAAAAAATGAAGAGAAGTGTAAATATGTAATCAATTAAGGTATGCTTTTATTAATATACCATTCCTACGAACCTTCCTCAGTTATAATACAGTCAAGCCTAGTTGAAGAACAGAAATAATTTGGTGAGAAATTTTAATATTCTTAGCTAAGAACTTTATAGAGTACACCAACTAAGGACAGATATTACTATTTTTGTTAGTGTTTTTCACTTGTGGTCATTTAAAATTAATTTATTAGGGTGACAGCTAATAAAATTGTATAAGTTTCAAGTGTGCAATTCTATAATACATCATCTGTATATTGCATGGTGTGTTCACCACCAAAGTCAAATCTCTTTCCGTCATCCCATATTTGACCCCGTTACTTTACTTCTGATAACCCATTTCCTCTGATAATCACTAAACTTTCTCCGTGTCCATGAGTCTCTGTTTATTTGTCTTGTTTATTTGTTGCTTTCAGTGTTACATCACACATATGAGTGAAATCATATGGTTCTCTACTTTTTTCTGTCTGACTTATTATCATGTAGTGTGATAAGATCCTTCCATGTTATTGCAAATGGCAGTACTTCATCTTTTATTATGGCTGAATAATATTCCATTGTGTATTTGTCTTTTGTTCCTATACTTTAGAAATTTCCCTATATAGAGTTTTATATAAAGTTGCCCATAGATAGTATAACTTTGAAACCCAGGTAATTGTCATTTAGTGCATTTCATATAAGCACCTTTTTAAAAATCGATGTCTAATTGACATACAATATTCTATTAGTTTCTAGTGTACATCATAGTGATTCAATATTTATAACATTACAAAATGATCTTCATGATAAATCTAGGTACTGTTACCATAGAAATTATCACAATATTATTGACTATATTGACTTTATTTTTGACTGTATGTGAATCAAAAACACAATGAGATATCACCTCAAATCAGCATAAAAAAAATCTGAAAACACGTATTTATAAAATATGTACTGATGTTCATAGCAGCATTATTCATGGGAGCCAAAACATGAAGACAACCTTAGCGCCCTTTGATAAATGATTAGATGAAGATGTAGTACATATATACAATGGAAATTACTCAGCCAGAAGAAGAGATGAAATACTGCCATTTGCAGCAACATGGATGAATCGTGAGATTATCATGTTACGTGAAATAAATCAGAAAAGTTGAGATCCATATAATTTCAACTCATGTGTGAGATTTAAAAATTGAAAGTAACAAAAATAAGACAAACAGAGACTCATGGACACGGACAACAGTTAGTGGTTACCAGAGGGAATGCAGGGGAAAGGGGAGATAGAAAAGGGTAAAAGGTATCATATACATGGTGACAGAAGGAAATTTAACTTTGAGAGATAAACACACAATACAATATACATATGATGTATTAATGAATTGTACGCTAGAAACATATAATCTTATTAAACAATCTCACCTCAATGCACTAAATTTAAAAAAGACAAAAAATAATATGTGTTGGCGAGGATGTGGAGAAAAGGAAACTGTCATACACCGTTGGTGGAATGTCAAATGGTGTTGCCACTATGATATATTGTATGTTTCCTCAAAAAATTAAAAATAGAACTATCATACAATGCAGAAATTCAATTCTGGGGTACTTATCTAGAGAAAATGAAAACACTAATTTGAAGAGATATATGCATTTCTATGTTCACTGCAGCATTATTTACAATTGCCAAGATGTAAAAACAACCTAAATGTCCATTGATAGATGAATGAATAAAGACAATGTACTGTGCAATGTGTGTATATGTGGATGTGTGTACATACATGTATATATGTCTGTATGCATATACATGTGTGTATACACACACACAAATGTAATGGAATATTACACAGCCATAAAAAGAATAAAATCTTGCCATTTGTGAAGACATGGATGGTCCTGGAGGGTATTATGCTAAGGGATATAAGTAAGAGAAAAACAAATACCGTATGATTTTACTGATATGTGAAATGTAAGAAACAAGAAAACCAATAAAACTAAACAGATAAGCATCTTATAATCAAAATTTCTATGATCACTATAATAATACAAAAATAATGTTTACCACCTACCCACCCCTGGTTATAGGCCTAGAAACCTATATATTTATTTATTTATTTTGGATTTAAGTTTTTAAAATTTATTTTTAATTGAAGAAATGATTTTAACTCCTCCCCCATCTACCTCACCCTTCTCTCTGTCCTTCTACCCTCTGGTAACCACAAGTCCTATAGTCCATGTTCATAAGTCTCTGCTTGTTTGTCCTGTTCATTTGCTGCTTTTAGGTTTGTATCCCACATATAAGTGATATCATGTGATTGTCAACTGTTTCTGTCTACCTTATTTTGCTTAGCATACTTATCTTGAGGCCCATTCATGTTTTCTCAAATGGTAGTATTTCATCTCTCCTTATGGCTGAGTAATATTCCATTGTCTATAAGTACCACAACTTCTTTAGCCAATCATCTATCATAAGATTGTTTTCCAATGCCTGGCCACTGTGAATAATGCTGCTATCAACATTGGTGTGCAAATATCTTTTTGGATACGGGTTTTCAAATCTTTGGGATAAATATCCAGTAGAGGGATTGCTGGATCATGTGGTAGATCAAATTCTTAGATTTTTAAGAAAGCTCCATACTGTTTTCCCATAGTGTCTGTACCAATTTGCAGTCCCACCAGCAGTGTATAAAGATTCCTTTTTCTCCACATCCTCTCCAACATTTGTTACTATTTGTCCTATTGATTATGACTATTCTAATAGGAGTGAAATGATATATCATTGTGGTTTGATTTGCGTTTTCCTAATAGCTAGCATCTTTTCAAATATTTGTAGTCCATTTGTATGTCCCTCGGGAGAAATGTCTGTTCAGGTCTCTGCCATTTTTTGATTGGATCATTTGTGTTCTTGTTGTTGTTGTTATTGAGTCTATGAGTTCTTTGTATATTTTGGATATTAGGCCCTTATCGGATGTGCTGCTTGCAAATATATTTTCCCATTTGGATGGTTGTCTCTTTACCTTGTTGATGGTTTCTTTTGCTGAGCAGAAGCTTTTTAGTTTGATGTAGTCCCATTCATTTATTTTTGCTTTTACTTCTCTTGCCTTGAGGTGAAATTTATAAAATCCTCTAAGTCCAAGGTCCTTGAGTTTAGTTCCTATGTTTTCTTCTATGCATTTTATTGTTTCAGTACTATATTCATGTTCTTAATCTATTTTGAATTAATTTTGGTGTATGATTATAGACAACAGTCTAGTTTCATTCTTTTACAGGTGGCTTTCCAGTATTCTCAGTACCATTTATTGAAGAGGCTTTCCTTTCTCCACTGTATGTTTATGGCTTTTTTGTCGAAAATTATTTGCCCATATAAATATGGGATTATTTTTGGACTCTCGATTCTGTTCCACTGATCTGTGTGTTTGTTTTGCTGCCAATACCATGCCATTTTAATTACTGTCACTTTGTAGTATAATTTAAAGTCAGGAAGAGTGATGCTTCCAGCTTTGTTCTTTTTTCTCAGGATGGCTTTGGTAATCAGGATCTTTTTGCTTCCATACAAATTTTATAATTTTCTGTTCTATTTGTTTAAAAACTGCCAATGGGATTTTGATGGGGATTGCATTAAATTGTATAATGCTTATGAAATATATTCATTTTAACTATATTGATTCTTCCAATCAAGAACATGGAATATCATTCCATTTCTTTGTATCTTCTTCAATTTCTTTTAATCGGGTCTTACAGTTTTCATTATATAGGTCCCTTCACATGTTTCTTTAGATTCATTCCTAGATATTTTATTCTTTTTTTTGCAATTGAAAAAGGAATTATTTTTTCCACCTCTTTTTCTGACACTTTGTTATTAGAGTATAGGAATACTATGGGTTTTCAAACATTGATTTGCATCCAGAAACTTTACTGTATTTGCTTATTGTTACTAGTGTGTTCTTGAGGAGTGTTTACAATTTTCTATATAGAGAATCATGTCATCCACAAATAGTGACAGTTTGACTTCTTTGTTTCCTACTTGGATGCCATTTATATCTTCTCTTGCCTGATTACACTCACTACGACCTCTAATGTTATATTGAATAACAGTAGTGACGGTGAATAGCCTTGCCTTGGTTCCTGATCTTAAGGGAAGGTTTTTAGTTTTCCACCATTAAGTATAGTGTTGGCCAAGGTTTTGTCATATACGATCTTTATTATGTTAAGGTACTTTCTATGCCGATTTTGTGAAGTTTTTTTTTTTTTTTTTTTTTTTTTTTTTTTATCATAAATGGGCCGTGTATCTTGTTGAAGGCTTTTTCTGCATCTATTGATATGATCATGATTCTTATTTTTTAATTTGTTTATGTGGTGTATCACACTAATCGATTTGTGTATGTTGAAACCATACCTGTGATTCTGAGATGAAGCCCGCTTGATTGTGGTCTATAATTTTTTTTAATATGTTTGCGGTATTCAGTTCGCCAAGTACTTTATTTAGGATTTTTGCATCTGTGTTCATGAAGGATAATAAGGATATTGGCAATAGTTTTCTTTTGTGTGTTATCTTTATTAGGTTTTGTTATCAGGGGAGATATTGGCCTCATAAAATGAGTTGGAAAGTATTGCCCCCTCTTCAAAATTTTGGAAGAGTCTGAGAAGAATAGATATTGAATCTTCTTTGAATATTTGGTAAAAATTCTCTAATGAAGCCATCTGGTCCTGGACAATTTACCTTTTAGTAGGTTTTTGATGATAGTTTCATTTTCCTACTGCTGATAGGTCTATTTAGATTTTACAGTTCTTTTTGACTCAGTCTAGGAAGGATGTATTTTTCTAATTATTGATCCATCTCTTCTAGGTTATTAAACTTGGTGTTCTATACTTTTTCATAGTATTTTTGCATAATCCTTTATAATTTCTGTGATGTCAGTTGTAATTTCCACTCTTTCATCCCTGATTTTATTTGTGTCCTTTCTCTTTTTTTCTTTAGTGAATCTAGCCAGGGGTTTGTCCATTGTAATTAACCGTCTCAAAGAACCAGTTCTTTGTTGCATTTATTTTTTCTATCGCTTTTTTGTTTACAATTTCATTTATTTATGCTCTAATTTTGATTATTTCTTTTCTTCTTCTAACTTTAGGCTTCATTTGTCCTTTCCTTTTCTAGTTTTTTTTTTTTTTTTTTTTTTTTAAGATGATGCATTAGGTTGTTTATTTGGGCTCATTCTTGTTTTTTGGAGGTAGGCCTGAAATAATGTGAACTTTCCTTTTATGATCACTTTTGCCGTGTCCTAAAAGTTTTGCTATGTTGTACTATCGTTATCATTTTTTTCTGCATATCTTTTGATCTCTCTTTTTATTTCTTTTGTGACCCAGTTATTCTTCAGCATCATGTTGTTTAATCTCCATGTATTTGTGCTTCTTCCTGATTTCTTTCCGCAGTTGATCTCTAGTTAAAGAACTATGATCAAAGAATATGGTTGGTATGATTTCAGCCCTCTTATATTTGTTCGAGGCTATTTCTTGTCCCAGTTCCATGTGCACTAGAGTAGAATGTTTAAGCAGCTGTTTTGGGATGGACTGCTCTGTAAATGTCAATTATGTCTGGTTGGTCGAATATATCACTTAAGGAAGTTATTTCCTTATTGATTTTCTGTTTGGATTCTCTGTCCATATCTGACAGTGGGATATTTAGGTCCTACTGTGATAGTGTTTTGGACTATTTCTCCCTTTAGTTTTGTCAGTAATTGCTTTACATATTTCAAGGCTCCCTGACTGGGTACAGAGATATTAAGTGTTATGTCTTCTTGGTGCATGATTCCCTTTGTCATTATGAAGTGTACCTCAGTATCATTCTTTATCTTTCTTATTTTGAAGTCTATTTCATCTGATATTGATACCACTACTCCCACTGTTCTCTGAATGTCATTTACTTGAAATATCATTTTCCACCCTTTCACTTTGAGTCTATATTAGTCTTTGGAGCTGAAATGTGTCTCCTGGAGGCAACATATGGTTGGGCTTTGTGTTTTGATCCATTCTGCAACTCTGTGCCTTTCTATAGGTGAGTTTAGTCCATTTACATTTAGGATTAATATTGAAATATGAGATCTTCTTATAGCCATTTTATCTTTGCTTTCTGGTAGCTTGGTATTTCTATTCTTCTTTGTTCTTGTGTTTTGGTTGGCTTTTGTGGGTTTTGCTTCTGGTTCTTGTTTTATGTTCTGTACTTCATTTCTGAATCTTTGGTGTGTGGTTACCTTTAAGAATATATAAGCAATATATATACAGTCTGCCATTTTCTTCTGTGTGTGTTTATTTACATTCTCCTTTGTGATTTTTGGATCTTTGAATCCTCCTCTTTTTAGTTATTATTGTCTCAATTTGTCCCTATGTATACTGAATGCTCATTACTATCTTGCTATAGCAATTCTCTTCTTATTATTTAAGCTTATAATGTCCTGTTCTTAGTAAAGGTGTCACTCTTCTGCTTCTATTTGCCAGATAGTCACATTAATAATAATTATGTTTTTTTTTCCTTGTCATTTTGTTTTAGGTGAGCTGACTCCTTCAGTATTTCCTATAATGTAAGACTTGTAGTGGAGAATTCCCTCAATTTTTGAATGTCTGGAAAGGTCTTAATTTTTCCTTTATGTCTAAAGGTGAGCTTAGCTGGATATATTATTCTAGGCTGGCAGTTCCTTTCACTTAATAGTTTAAACATTTCATTCCATTCCTTTCTGGCTTATAAGGTCTGCACTGAGATGTCTGATGATTTAATGGGTTTTCCTTTATAAGTTACCATTTTATTCTTTCTCCCCAGCTGCTCTGAGAATTCTATTTTTGTCATTTATTTTTGATAATTTTAATACAATGTGTCAGTGAGAACCTTTTGGGGTTGAAATAATCTGGTGTTCTATTGACTTCTTGAATTCCAAACTGCAGCTCATTCCTTAGATTTGGAAAATTCTTATCAATTGTTTGTCTGAAAATGCTTTCTCGTCTCTGCTCCTTTTCCTCACCTTTGATAATGCCCATTATTCTTTTTTTTTTCCTAATGGTATCAGCTAGTTCTTATATTTATCTTTCATTATTTTCATTCTTCAGTTTCTCTCTTCCTTCTGATTTATTTCTAGATTTCTGTCTTTGATATCACTGATTCTTTCCTCCATTTAATCAACTCTATTTTCCAAGCTTGCTATTTCATTTTTCAATTTGTACAGTGTATTTTTTTTTATCTCCAAAAGATCTATTCTGTTCTTTTTGAGGTTTTTAATTTCCTTGGTAAATAACTCATTCTGCTCATATAGTTTTCTTTTACTTCCTGAAATTGTTGATATGACTTTTTTAAGAACTCACTGAGTTTTTTCAGAAGTTCCATCCTGAATTTTCTGTCATTTAAGTTGCATATTTCTATGTCCATAAGTTTATTTTCTGGAGATTTTCTCTCTCTTTCTGAGATGCCTTGTCACCTTATTTGTTCATGGTGTTTAATGCACTATTTCTGTGCCTAGGAATAATCTAAGTGTATTCTCCCCCCTTCCCCTGCTCCCCACTCTCCTGAAAGATAATTTATTATATAAAGGTCTCTTTTTAGCTTGTTACAAAGAAGGAGGTTTTTTTTTTTTGGGGGGGGGTGGTTCCAGTAGGTGGTGTCTAAGCCTCTTGGATCCCTGCTTTATATAAAACCTTAATAATTCCTTTTTTCCCCCAGTGATGTTTAATTGTACTCACTGCTCTCGGTGTCAGTGTTAGCGATAGTTTTGTGAGGGTTTGCTCAGATTCCCCTGGGCGCATGGTGTTTGGTCTCAGAAGATATTTGGGGAGGGACCCTCTGCATTGGGGGATGGGAACTGCAGCTCAGTCCAGTTTCACAACCATGGCTGGTAAAAATCAACTGTTGTTTCTCTGACGTCCCACTTCTTTGCTCTCTGCCCCGGTGACTGCGCCCAGCCAATGGCCACTTGGAGCTCTCATATGGAGCTCCCAACTCTTACAGGCAGGATTGTTAGCAAAGTCACCACACCTTCTCCCCTTTCCCTCCAACTATGGGAAGCTCTGGCAGCTGTGAGAGGCAGCTTCTTTATTTCTCCCACTCCACTGCCCGATACCCGGGGCTGTGACCTATGGTAGTTTTTGTGCACAGATACCACACTCAGACATGCTGGTGTGCAGTTTGGGTGTTTTTGTCGAGTTTTAGATGTTCAGCTTATAGTTGTTTCAAGAGGAGAGATCTGGGCAATATCCTCACTCCACCATGTTTCTTACATCACTATGGGGCCCTATTTAAAAGATAATAGGACCTGATGAATTATGTTCATGCTTTAAATACAAATAGACCTAACATTTCATTTCCTAGGACTTGAGAAGAGATTCAGTTTATCACTGACAAACTTTCTTCATTTAGGCATCAGGTCTTCATTAACCTTGTGGCTACAACCTCCTTAAGAGCCTTGTTATTTTTTCAGATGCAGACAAGAAAAAAAGTTATGAAAATCTAAACATGGGATATTTCAATGTGATAAGCCTGGAAGCACATATCTCTTCCACCTCATTCCATTACTGAAAATTCAGGTGGATGGCCATACCCAAGAGCAAAAGGAGGCTGGAAAATGCTTAGCTAAGTGCCCCCAAAAGTGGACAATGGTTGTTGTGGAAAGCTAGTAGTATTTTACTAAGGTTCTGAATTAAACCCTATAATAAGTATACAAAGCAAAGAATCCTCTTTATGACCCTTAGTAATTGCAAATGACTCATATTTTAACTTCATTTAATGTTAGCAAGTACTTTTTTTGCATCTTCTTTATAAGTCACCCAATCCCTGGAAAATATGTTAGACAAGTATCATTACATCCTTTGTTTAATTAAAGTAAACTAGAAGTAGAATTCAAATTTTTTCATTCTAGATATACAAACACCATTTTAGAGTGGTGTATTTCATTGCTAGAGACTCTTCCCCATAAAATGTAGAATAATTGAGCTTGTTTTAGTTCTGATAAAACACTAAGAACAATCACAGTGGGTCTCGTTTTCAAGGCAAAAAAAACGGTGATAAAATATTGCAAGAACAGTAAATATTTTTTAAGTGCCCTTCCATAGATGATTGTATGAAGATGAGGTACATCTATACAATGGAATATTACTCAGCCATAAGAAAGATGAAATACTACCAATTGTAACAACATGGATGGATCTTGAAATAATCATGCTAAGAGAAATAAGTCAGACAGGAAAAGTGGAGAACCATATGATTCTATGGGATATAAAGTTGAAAGCAACAAAGAAAAAAGATAAACAAACAGAAATTCATTGATACAAAACAGTTTAGTGGTTACTAGAGGGCATTGGGGGAAGGTATATAAGGTTAAAAAGCATCAAATATATGGTGATGGAAGAAAATTTAACTTTGGGTGGTGAACACACATGCAACATACATATGGCATTTTATTGAATTGTATACTTGAAACCTATATAATTTTATTGACCAATGTTACCTTGTAAATTTATTAAAATAAAAAAAAAGACTGAGGTAAAACATTCAAATTTTTTGGAAGAACTCTGAGTAATGCTTTTAGCAAAACACTAAGAATTGAATTACCATATGATTCAGCAATTCTTCTTCTGGGTATTTACTCAAAAAAACATGAAAATATTTATCCACAATGTTTATATGTACACCCTGATATTCATAGCATTATTCATGGTTGCTGGGACATGGAAGCAACTGAAGTGTCCTACAATCGACTGGATAAAGAAGATGTGATACATATAAACAATGGAATGTTACTCAGCATAAAACAAGATGAAATGCTATCATTTGTGAACACCATGGATGGATCTTGAGATAATCATGTAAGCAAAATAAATCAGACAAAAAGTTGAAAACCACATGATATCACTTGTATGTGAGATATAAAACTGAAAGCAACAAACAAACATGACAAGCAGAGATTCATGGACATGAACAGTGGATTAGTGGTTACCAGAGGAAAGTGGGGGGGGGAGGTAATGCCACCCCAATAATTTTAATTAAAAAATAAACCAATAAATTAAGACAAGAAAAAAATTAAAAAATTCATTAGAGAACATGAGAAGAATGCTATAAATAAGTGATACACCAAAAAAATAAGGCAAGGAATTAGAATAAAGGAAATAAGAGAATGTAGAAGTATTTAAATCAAACACCAAGTTTTAAAATCTAAGCATATTCATAATTAAATTAAATCAAATTAATCAAAGACCCCAATTAAAAGGTAGAGCATCAGAATACATACAAAGTAAGAAGATATGTGCTTACAAAGCACAAACTTAAACACTAAGATATAAGTAATTTGAAAGGGAAAAAACAAGAAAAATGTCAGTGTGACTTACTAATATCAGATAATATAAAATTAAAGATAAACAGATTACCACAAATAAAATGGGCAATTTTATAATGAAATAATTGTCAGTTAACCAAGCCAACATAATCTTAAATTACATGTACATTTTAACCAGTTCTCAGATACAGGGGTAAACATTTTAACAAGGCTAAAGGGACCTAGACACAAATCTCCCAGTCATAACTGAAGACATTAACATACCTCTTTATTTAATAAATAGAACATGTAGAAGAAGTATATAAATATGTGGAAGATTTATACCACATCTTATAAGTCTAAACTCAACCTCATTAGTTATCATAGAAAGGCGAATTTAGTCACAATGAGGTACACTAGATACCCATGAAAATTGAGAAATAAAAACAATTGACAATATCATATGTAGATTATGTGGAACAACCAGAAATTTTATACAAGGCATGTGGGAACACAAAATGTGACACATTTATTGTAACTAATTTCTAGTTTCTTAAAAATCTGAACAATCCTACTCCTAGATATTTACCCAAGAGATTGAAAGCCTATGTCTACAAAAGCCTTTTAAAAATAATGTTCATTATAGATTTATTATAAGAACCAAAGGCTGAAAACAGTTCAGAATTCTACCATAAAGAAAATGGATAAAGATATCATGTTACAGTAATACAGGGAAATACTAGTCAGAACTAGAAGAAATGGGCCACTTATACATAATATATATATATATATATATATATATATATATATATATAACATATTACATTATATATATATATCAATAATCTCACAAATATTATAATTAGTTAATAAATCTGGAGTAACAAATAGTGCATACTACATGATTCCATTCATATGAAATTATATAAGATGTAAAACTAAACTGTAGTGATAGAAATGAGATCAAATGTTTCTTCTTGGTAGAGCCCTTGTCTGGCTTGCCTAGAAAGAGGCACATGGGAACTCTGTAGGATAATGGAGATATTCTGTTTTAATAGTCATCAAATCTGATTAAATGATATACATAAGATTTGAACATTCACAGTTTAAAAACTATGTCAAGAAAAAATAATAATGGTTTTGAAATTCATTTGAAATGCACCACTTTAAAAATATATTAATGAAAATGGTGATGCCTGAAATTATATATAACCTTTAAATATGCACTTAAGAATATAATCCAATTTTAAATATGCATTAAAGCATGAGAAAGGTAGACACTCCTTTCAGTAAGAAACAGAATTTGTACAATTCCATACATGCTTATACTTCTGCTTTATTTCTTCACAGATTATAATTTACCTGAAGACAGTGCTATTTATTTTACATGTTGAAGATAGAGTATGTGCTAATAGAGTAGATGTGGCTTTCTGACTTAAGACTTACCAGGTCAGAGGTCTTAATATTCATTTAATTTGTCCTCCCAATATCCCTCAGCTTTAATCTATTAACAAGTAGGAAACTATCCTAAGGTGAAAAATATGAAGGAAAGAAGAGAAACACAAGCTTGACAGTTGTAGACTAAATGTAAAAGGAAAAATCAAAAACAAAAATGATAGTCTCTTTTAAAATTATTTGACTAATAATATAATTTTCTGTAGAAAAATACTAAATTAATCTAAATAGATGTATATCTTCTTATATCAGTTAAAGGTGAAAATCAATATTTCTACCTAGTACCTGATAAGATAATTAAATTATTATAGTAGTGGGAATATATATATGTACATATATGTACATATGTACATATATATATATAATATATATATATTTATGTATGTACATATATATATATATATATATATTTATGTGTGTGTGTTTGTGTGTGTGTATAATTTCTCATTCCTAATACTAAGCCCAATTCCAAAATCACTATTCCAGAAAGGTTGCTGTGTACCGTAAAATTGAGAAACTAATAATGACAATGATGACAATAATAATGAACAAAGATTTAAAGCTCTTACTTTTACTTACTACTTATTACCACACATGCCACAACACACTTTCCTTAACTTTTCTACATGATATGATCAAACTGTTAACATAAACTGAAAGACTGGAATGATTCCATTTTTCTGAGTGATCCCAAGATGAATTGTATGAAAAATTCTCCAAAGGCCAGTGGTCAAGAACAATGCCTTACCACTGGCCAAACCAGCCAAGCCAGCTAATCGGTGGGCCCTTAAGACACCCCCACCCTTATTTCCTCCTGCACATATTCTGATTACTGCACCCGGCACCTTCTGCACTCGGCCCTACCTTCTGCACTCGGCCCTTTCTGCACACGGCCCCCTCTATATGCAGCCCCACTGCCCACGGCCCCCTCTATACACAGCCCCAACTGCACACGACCCCCTTTTTGCACGCAGATCCAACAACCTACCACCCAATCCCTTTAAAGGTCAACCTAACCCCCCAATCAGGTAACCCCAAGGCATCTCCCCAAGGCTTGCAGTTTTACCCTTTAAATTAGGCCCCAGCCCCTCAGTCAGGGCTCCTCTCAACCACTGCTGTGTCAGTGAACGAGTGGGTCCAAACTCGAGTTTGTCAATAAACTCCCTTTTGCGCTTGCATTGGTGTCAGTTTCCTTCTTGGCTCGTGGAGTTCCAAACCAAGGCATTACATACACTTTTAATAGAAGTATTATCTTTTAAAATAAAGAAAATTAAATGCACCAATGTGTATATGCTTAAAATATCACAGGTAGTAAATTAATAAATTCAAGATAAAACTCAGATTCATACCTGGTTCTGTCTTATCACAAAACCTGTGTTTAACCACGACTACATACAACTTCTCAAACAGTAATCACCATACCCTTGAAGAATGAAATTAACAATCAAGTTTTACAGACTTTTGTATTCTTAGTATACATGCCCCTATCAAAGAAAAAGCCATATATAAATTGATCTATATAAACATAACAAACGAATTTAAAAAAGAAAAAAATGAAACACATTTTGGGTTCAAACAGACAATACCATTTCCACAATATATGAGAAATAAAGGGGCTTCTTTGCTTTTACTTTTTTTTTCCCCTTTAATCTTTTGATCTGAAGTTCAGGTCCCTGGAAGGGTGCTAGTAAGACTTCAAAGGATTGTACTTGAAGTAGACTCTGAAAAGAGCACCTATTTCTTTGAGATTACGATGAAGGGTTGTTCACTGTCTTACCTCTTCAACAGACTCAGAAAGAGAGAAGAGCAAATCTCAAAGGTTTGAAGGTGAAATATTGTGGGAGCCTATCTTCATTAACTTCCTTTAGCCCACAATTTTCAAAAGAACAAAAATATACTTTAAGGAAAGCATACCCTCATCCTCATGGTAAGAATATTTAAAATACTGTAGATTTGTACAATTTTTGCAAACTAAGTCATACTTATTTTATTTTTAATATAATAGTTTTATAGAGTGAAAGAATTCCAGCCCAGGTTTGGAAATGACATATTTTATAATACAAGAGATGAGTTATAATGAAATTTAAAAGACAATTATTAAATTCATTCATAATATTGCTTAATCTTGAAAATATGTAGGGTCAAATTTTAGCATATTTAAATCTAAAAATTATTTTAAGACAAGAAATCTATTGGAAAATACAAACTTTCAAGTATTGCTAAGATGGTCAGACTCAGAAGTTTTATTTTTTGTTTGTTTATTTAGTTTTTAAAGTCAATTACTTTTAATGTCTGGTTTTCAGTAAATAAAGCTAGTTTTGGGGATTTTTAAGTTAAATTTATTGGGGTGACATTCGTTAATAAAATTATATAAGTTTCAAGTGTACGATACACAATACATGATCTGTATATTGTGTTGTGTGTTCACCAACCAAAATTAAGTTTCTTTCCATCAGAGGATTTTTTTCAAAGCATGAAATATATTCAAGACACTATAAAAATTCTTTCTCAGCAAAAATGAAGAAAATCAACATTTAAAAAAATGTAAAAGATGAGGGGCTATATATCTCTCTAGTGATTATAGGACATATGGTAACATGTATAGTATTTGGTGCTTTTAAAACCTTATTATTCATATATGACATATTCAGACTTATAACTTTTCAAAATTTATGTGATAATTGTTGATTTTGGAAGAGGTCAACACAGATCTTTTCAGCAAATGTTTTTTTGTGTGTGTTTTTTTTTATTTTGTAAACATTTTTTTGTTATGTTTATTGGGATGACGTTGGTTAATAAAATTATGTAGATTTCAAATATACAATTTAATAATAAGTCTTATGTATATTGCATTGTGTTCACCACCTAAAATCAAATATCCTTCCATCATTGTCACCATATATTTGATCCCCTTTACCCTTATCTACCTTCCCTCACTTTCTTTCCCTATGATAACCACTAACCTGATATCTGTGTCTATGAGATTTTGCTTGTTTGTCATGTTTGTTCATTGTTTTCAGTTTTATATTCCACAATTATGTGAAATCATACAGGTCTCAACTTTTCTGTCTGTTATTTATTTAGTTTAGTATGAAAATCTCAAAATCCAGTCATGTTGTCACAAATGGAAGTATTTTATCTTTTCTTATGGCTGAGTAACATTCCACTGTATGTATGTATGTAGTATGTATGTATGTATGTATGATGTATGTATGTGTGTGTGTGTGTAATATATATATATATTATAATATATATATATATATACATACACACACACACCATATCTTCTTTATCCAGTCATTTATGAAAGGGCACTTTGGTTGTTTCCATGTCTTAGCCAGTGTGAATAATGCTGCAATGAACATATATCTTTATGGACAAATGTTTTCAAATTTGGGGGGTAAATATCCAAAAAGGATAGTTGGGTTATATAAAATTCTATTCTTAAGTTTTTGAGGACCCTCCATACTTTCTTCCATAATGGCTGTACCAATTTACATTCCCAACAGTAGTGTATGAGGGTTCCTTTTTCCCTACAACCTCTCCAACACTTGTTATTACTTGATGACAGTCATTCAAATAGGTATGAAGTGGTATCTTATTGTGGTTTTGATTTGCATTTTTCTAATAGCTTGTGAAGTTGAACATCTTTTCATATATCTGTTTTTCATTTGTATGTCTTCTTGGAAAAAGTGTTTGTTCAGGCCCTTGCCCATTGTTTAATTGGATTATTTGTTTCTTTGTTGTTGAGTTGTATGACTTTATATACTTGAAACATTAGCCTCTTATGGAAGGTGTTGTTTGCAAATATTTTTTGCCCTTCAATTGTTTTCCTTATTTTATTTTATTTATTTTTTTGCTGTGTAAAAGCTTTTTAGCTTTAGTCCCATTTATTTATTTTTGCTTTTATTTCTCTTACCTTTCATCTCAAATTCATAAAATTCTCTCTAGTCCCAAGGTCCATCAATTTAGACTTATGTTTTATTTTATGCAAATTTTGTTTCAAGTCTTATATTTAGGTCTTTGACCCATTTTAACTTTGGTGTATGGTGACAGAGCAATCTAGTTTTATTCTTTTGCATGTGGCTTTCCAATTTTCCCTGCACCATTTTCTGAAGAGGCTTTCTTTTGTCCATTGTATGTTTTTGCTCCTTTGTCAAAAATTATTTGTCCCTATATACTTGTGTTTATTTCTGGGCTCTCAATTCTGTTTCATTGGTCTGTGTTTGTTTTCTGCCAATACCATGCTATTAGATTGTTGTTGCTTTGTGGTAAAATTTGAAGTCAGGCAGTGTGATACCTCCGACCTTGTTCTTGTTTCTCAAGATGCTTTGGCTATTCAAGTCTTTTGTAATTTCCTACAAATCTGATAATTTTTGTTCTGTTTCTTTGAAAATGCTGATGGGATTTTGATGGGGATTGCATTAAATCTGTATATTGCTTTGGTAATATGGCCATTTTACTTATGTTTTATGTTTCTTTGATCATGTATAATTAAGCCAAGCTGGCAAAGCAGTTAGACAAGTTAAAAGTAATGGTCACAATACCGTGTATGTCGATAGGAAAGTTTTAGATTTTACCCAGCACATTATAGTTTATTAGATAGTTGCAGATTTATTCCACAGACCTTATCTTGGCCATGTCAAAGCCATGGCTTTGTGAATACCCTAATGGCCACCATCTTGCTTTCTTTAGTTTGAAGGGTACACATTATTTTTCTTGTTGAAATAATCCTTCTCAATTTTACCATACTTACTGTTTCTAGTCCCTAAGATCTCTCAGGGCCTCATCTTGTAGACGAAGTTGGCCACAAATTTCAATGTTTGGCCCACTATGTCTCACTATAAAAAACTGAAGTCTCTCTCTCATACCTCAATTTTTCACACCATAAAAAAATCTGGAGCTTCTCACACTGCAATTTTCCACTCAGGGGATTAAGATAGTCTCTAAGACCTGAAAATATGAAATAAGCAGAGCCTGATAGAAGAGAAGCTTACTGGAGATCTGGAGAGCAGTTGAAGGGGTGGTGAACCAAAAGGTCTCTGTAGGTAAGTACACCTGCCTCTAGTAGCCATTCTAGAATCTTCAATAGCAGTCTTCCAGACTCGTCTTGCCAAAATTGTCCAATGACAAAACTGAAACAACTTAGCAATGATTTTGATGACCTTTATTCAAGAGAAGGTAATTCATGGATTGGGGTAGTACAGTTCCTCACAAGTGGTAGAACACTCTTCCTGAGGAATTTGCGTAAGATTAAATTTTATAGAGCATTAGAAGAGGCAACAAGAGAACAAGGCATAATTGGCTAGGAGGTTGAGAATTTCTTTTTAAGGCTAATAGGTTCTATTTTCTACAGTGAGGTAAATTAGCTAAAACTGAATTGGAGGATTGTGATTCATATATGTTAGATTTCTTTGACAGATGTTTCCCATAAGTGAAGGCCAACTAGCTTTAGATTCATAAGGTGGGTTGGGCCACTGGGGTGGACTCCATCTTGTGGGTCTTAACTTATGACTTAACTTTACCATTGAAAAAATATGATCTTAGGTGTATATCCAATAGAAATGCACACATATGTGTATCAAACTTCAGTTTGTAAACAGCTTATTTTACTGAGACTAAAAATAATCCAGTGTTCATTAAGAGTAAAATAAATCAATTAATTATACTATATCTATATATTTGAATATTACACTAAGCAATGAAGATAATCTTGTTTCACACTATAACATATAAATCTCACAAATCTTATGTTAAACAATGAGAAAGTGAGACTTAAATGAGTTCATAATATATACTCCACATTTAAAAATTTATAAGCAGGTAAAATTAATCTATTGTGATAACTTTAAATAATTATTTTTCTGTTTTTCTTTTCAATAATTTACTTTTTATTAAATTTATGGGGATTATATTTGTTAATAAAATTATAGAGGTTTCAAGTGTATAATTCAATAAGACTTTGAGTAATTGTTAATTTTGGGTGGTTACTAACTAGGAGGAGGCAAAAGGGGGACTTCTGGATGCCCACCATGAAAAATTTGTAATACAGTTAGTTGTTTCAAATGAAAATGTATAGACTCAAGATTTGTGCAGGTTTTCCACAGGTATATTCGATTTCAGTGAAATACTTGCCTAATAAATAAGTAAAAAAATAATCCAGAGGAGACAGAGTGGTATTTTGGAGTAGAGCAGTAATATAGTGAGAAGTAGTTGAATTTTTCTGAAGTTAGAGGCAATACTATATTCTGAAATCGAATGTGTACTATGGGAGGAATAAATTATAGATGCCTTCTGAGAAACTAGAATGTTAAACTTGTCATTAAAAATAGAAGCAGCAGGGTTTTGGAGGTAAGATCACTGGATTTGTGACATCCTAAATACATGTGCTTTCAGATAATAAAATGGAGATCCAGTAGGAAACTTCATAGAGTCATTCACAGTTTAAAAGAAAAATCTTGGAAAAATTTAGTATACAGCAAAGTTCAAAGAAAAAAAAATAATAAAAAAGGATATACATAACAAATAGTAAACCAGAAGAAATTTGCCATATCTATAGTAATTTTAATAATTATACTTCATAGTTAAGATAATTTTTAGAGATAGAAAGAAAAATACATACTTATAAAATATGAAGTTAAAACAGACTGAGTGATTTATATGCCTCTTTCAGAAAATAAAGATAAAGCAGATAAAAGTCAAACAAGCAATAGTGGGGGTGTATAATATTTGCAAAATTACAGATAACACATCTAGTCTAATCGGCATATACATAGAACAATGACTATAAAACAGAATATATATGTTCTTTTCAAATATATGTAAAATATTTTTGTAATTGAACACAAAACCATGAAGGAAATCTCAAATATATATAAGAATTGTACTCATTAATTTATCTAAAGACAATACAAAATCTCTGTTAAACTTAAAGTGAGATTAGACACAGTGTAAATTAGGAGAGTATACTTTTATGTCCAATATTTTATATCCATGGAGAGATATATGATAAAATATATTCAAAAGGGTCTTCGTTTGAAAGATAAATTGCATAACCATAGTTATAAATAAATAACAACATATGTACTTACAATATTTTAGAAATAAACCTAAATAACTTATGGATTTAAACAAATAAAATAAATTATAATGTACTTATACCTAATCAAAAATTTCTATAAATCATTTAAATTGGTATTTTAAGACAGCATTTCTCAAATATTTTGGTCTTAGAACTCCTTTAAAATTTTAGACATCATAGAACCTAAGAGCATATAAGTATTATCAGTATTCAAGATTAATGTTAAGAAATTTTTAAAACATAAGATTATGCAAGCACAAATGTATTAATAAATAGCAGTGTCAATTAATCTGAATTTCTAACACCAAAGCTTATTTTGAGAGGACCCATGATCTCAATTTGTCTCCTAAATTAGTTACATCTATTAATGGTGCATATTCAAAGTCTCCCTCCTTCCATGGCATATGGCTAAGAACACGTCATATTGCATGCAGCTTTAGGACTGCAAGATATTGTCAATTCCAGGCAGTTCATTAAAGTGTGGTTGAGCCAAGAGCCACAGTTTGATTTCCCTTAGACAAACCTGCCTACCAACCCAGGGGAAGATTAATTGTTCCACATTTTTTTCCCTTATAGTTCCTTTCATAGGGTTTCACCCTCTACACCTCAAGGTCTTTGTGAATTTAACAAGTCAAAAGTAGATATCTTATTCTCTCTTTCATCTACTTGGTTCCCATAGGCAGTGAAGTAATTTTTTAAATTAAGTTTATTGGGGTAACATTGTTTAATACAATTATATAATTTTAGGTGTATATTATAATTTGACGTCTATATATTCTGCTGTGTGATTACCATTCAAAGTCCAGTTTCCTTCAGCTACCATATATTTAATCCCCTTTACCCACTCACCCTCCCCCAATCCCCTATATTTGGCCCCGTTACCCTGTCTACCTCTTTCCTCCTCCCCCGACCCCTTACCCTCTGGCAACCACTAGTCCATTGTCCATGTCCCCAAGTCTCTGTTTGTCCTGTTCATTTGTTGCTTTTAAGTTTATATCTCACATATAAATGATATCATGTGATTTTCAGCTTTCTCTGCCTGGCTTATTTCGCTTAGCATGATTATCTCGAGGTCCATCCATGTTGTCTCAAATGGCAGTATTTCATCTCTTCTTATGGCTGAGTAATATTCCATTGTATATATGTGCCACAACTTCTTTAGCTAATCATCTATCAAAGGACACTTCAGTTGCTCCATGTCCTGGCCACTGTGAATAATACTACTATGAACATTGGTGTGCAAATATCTTTTTGGATATGAGTTTTCAAGTCTTTGGGGTAAATATCCAGTAGAGGGATTGCTAGATTATATAGTAGATCAAGCCATCATGAATCCTACAACTGCAGAATATTAATTCTGCCAACAACAAAGGAAAGTTTAGAAGCAGATCCTTCCCCAGTCAAGCTAATGATGAGAATTCAGCCCTGCATGACACATTTCTTATAGCTTTGTGAGAGCCTAAGCAGAGGACCCAGCTAAGTCATGCCAGATTCCTGACCCACAGAAACTGAGAAAATATTGCATTGTTTTAAGCCACTAACTGTTGGAATTTGTTTTATAGAAAAAAACAAATATACACAGCATCTTCAAATTTAGTCAAAAGAGGGATATTTTCTGTTCCATTTTTCTCCAAAGTAAATACTTTTACTGATTCAGTTTTGATAGTGTCTATGTTATGGTTGCATTGGAAACTGTATGGATTCTTTGGTTACAGTAGTGGACTTCTTTTATTATGCATTTGAGAGTGTAGGAGTTGCTGCAAAAGGTAAATAAGTAACACTTAAGTCATTATTTAATCCAATCCTAAATGGCTGGTTGAAGAACAATCAAAATTTCCTGCCATTTTCCTGCCATTATTACCTACCCCATTTTTAAATGCATTTATTCAATTTCTTTTATAATTAAATATATATTATACATAGTTGTATTAAAGCATTTTGATGGTCAGTGGCCTGATGCAAAACGTTTAAAAATATTACTGACAACTATATTCAATTATATAGAAACAGCAAGATTGATATTTCAATATTGCCTCTGAAATAAGAGAATTAATGGAACAGGCTTTTCATATAATTACATAAACAAAATTCAGAGTCAGTCTTAATTAGGAATTTAGTGACCTATGTGATAAAAAAAACCAATATTTTGCTAGTTACTATTTTTACAAGTAATTATAAATGTAAAAACCATATTTTATATAAATACAGCCCCCAGATTACCTATTTTGAACAGTATTTTTATAGAATCCATAAATAAATAGAAATTTAAAAAGATCTAATTAGCTCTGAAGGTACTCACAAAGCTGGCCAAATGTGGAAATAAAAAAAAAATTAAGTTAAAAAAGTAGGAATTGCATAAATATTACACATTTATATTCCAAGAAGTAATATGACAGTGAGGATTCCAAGAATAAGGTAGAAGAGAAAAAACTAGGAAAGATGGACTGACAACATAAAGCACCCATGTAACAGTGCTCAATCAAAGAATTTTATGTGCTCAATTGTAATGAAGGCACTCTTTGAACTGGCAGGTAACAACGATGTCTATCTAGAAAAAAAAAGTTGGAGAAAAGATTCTTTAAAAAAAAACAGTGTAAGGTGAAGAGTGAAATTATAAGAATCCTCAGTGCAGTTAAAGACTAGTTTGTAAGATATGACTTGCCTATTTAATTTTCTCAATTAGTTCTTTAAAAAGAGACCTATGGTTACAATAGTAACTAATAGAATAGACTTGGATGCTCATTCATAGTCTACCTCCAGCCAGAGAGTGGGATTTTCTGTTGATTGTGTGTTCATTTGTATTTTTCTCATTTAATCCTTTTTAAAATGCAAGTCCTGCTAGGTGATATAAATTCTTTCTGGAAAGAATTTAACTTTATAAGAATAAATAAGTATCAGATTAGATATAAATAAGTTGTATATGAAAAACTACTAGATATTGTCATATGGTATATAATATCATATAATATAAAACTGCAATAACTGGCTTTTATTTGAAAAGCTCAGGTAAACTATGTAATGGTAATTAATAAATTATTTAAAGCCTCCTTTAAGGTAACAGGGGATACGGCCACTTTCTGCTTCTTGTGGCAAAATCAAGATTAAATTTCTTTACTTGAAGCAATTGAAGAATTACGTAATGTCCATAAAGAACTTTAACTAATCCCAATAAAAGGCTTTATTTCTAACATTCTCAGTGGAACTCTATGTAATGATGAGTCTCACTCTAAAAAGTTGTTCTTAAACATGAAACTAGTACAACCTCACAATTTTTTTTAAATGCATGAAGTTATTCTAGAGAGATAAATCAAATTGCATTAGACTTGAGAATTGAATATTTTTTACTTAATTATTTGAATGACATCTTGCTAAAATATTTTCTTAATTACTTCTTAATCACTGAATTTATCACCACTTAATTCAATCAATCATTTATCGAGCATCGATTGATCTGTGAACTGTGGCTAGTAGTGGCTGAGGGTACAAGTTACCATTCCTTGTGTTATTTTCCTTCCTAAAGGACTTGATTTATCTTTCTTGTAGTGCAGATCTGCTGATGATAAATTCTTTCAAATTTTTTATATCTAAAAAATCTTAATTTTTTATTTGTAAAAATGTATAATTACAGGTTGTCATTTTTTTTTCCTCCTACTATATTAAAAATGCTGTTGCACAAACTTCTCACATTCAGTTCCTGAAATTTTCTATCATAGTATTCTTTGTTCTCATGTAAAAATGCATCTTTTTTCTGTGACTATATTTAAATTGCTTGGTTAAATATTGGTTTTAAGAAATTTCATTACAGTATGCCTTTATGTAATTTTTTTCATATTTCTTGTGCTTGGGTTTGCTGAGAATTTTTTATCTGTAAATCACCATTTTTATCGAATACAGAAAAAAAATTCAGCCCTTCATTTCTACATATATTTTGTCTCTGTCTACCAATCCATTTCTCCTTTTATTTTAATATTATAGCTACATGTGTAATAGGCCTTTTGATGTTTCCCACAACTTACTGCTGGGATTCTATTAATAGTTTTTCAGTCTTTTTCTCAGTGCTTCATTTTTATTTCAATTGCTATTTCTCTAAGTTCACTATTTCATTTCTTCTGCACAGTTTAATCTGCTGTTAATGAAATTCAGTTTGTTTCTCGTGTCACTTGTAATTTTCTTGTATCTAGAAATTTGATTTTGGTATTTTTAATATTTTCCTTTACTCTACTTAACTTTTTGAACTTATTTACACTATAATATGTTTTAATGGCCTTTTATGCTTACTCTAACATTTGTGTTGATCTTGTGTATGTTTTAATTAATTTTTCTCCTAATTATGGACAATATTTTTCTGCTTCTTTGTATACCTGCTATTTTTTGTAATTAGTGGCCTTACTTTGTAGTTTTTACAGTGTCTGGTGCTAAATATTTTTATATACTTATAAATACTCAAGCTTTATTCATGGATAAAATCAAGTTATACTTCACATTACTTCTTTTAGGCTAAAAGCAGAAGTTACCTCTTAGAAAATTTCTAAAAAGAACAGATGTCTGCTCTCTACTAGGAGATTTAATTTAATTAGCCTGGTGAGGTCTCAGCAGCAATACTTTTTAAAGTTCTCCAGTTTGTTCTAGTGCACACAGACAGTTCAAATTCTCTATTAGAGGGTAATTCTTGTGAACATTATAAGATAGAGAAAGGTCTTCCTGAGGAGTTAATATTCAAGGAAGACTTAAATAATAAAATATCAGTCATGTGATTATCTTGCAAAAAATCTCTCAAGCAGAGGAATCCACCAAAGTGCCTTAGATAAGAATACACTGTTTAATAGTATAGCTCACAAGAATGCAAATAATAACCTCCAAAATTTGCAATCTGAAACTAAAAAGTATTTTGAACTTGAAATATGTGTGGAATTAGCAGTTATCCAAATGTCCATTACTTCCTCACTAAATATAAGGGGGAGGGGAAAATGAAGTGGGTAAAGGGGTCAAATATATGGTAGCTGAAGGAAACTGGACTTTGGGTGGTAAACACACAATAGACTATATGGATGTCAAATCATAATGTACACCTGAAAATTATATAATCGTATTAACCAATGTCATCCCAATAGACTTAATAAAAAAATAAAAAGAAAACTAATGGGTCTTGCAGATATTTCCTTTTAGTCTAGGATCATGTTTCTTCATCAGTCCCTAGAAGCAACTGATAATGAGAGCACCTATTATCAAGCCAATTCATAGCCTTCTAGGACAAAGCATTCTTGGATCTCTTATCTTCTTGTTTCAACAATTCATCCTGAAGCTCTTGTAAGAATGAAGTGCAAAAATTGTGATTTATTTATAGTTCTGTTATATTCAGCCACTAAGAAACATATTTTTGCCAATCAAATCATTATTAATAGTATCAATAAAGAATTCCATTTGAGCAACAAAAATGGACATTAAACAAAATGGCGATCATATAAGAACAGCAGCTTTCTGAATCTTCCTAAGAAGTGTGGCTGCCATTCCTGTGCTAGGGTGTGTAAACTATTTATCTTTACTCTTAGAAATCTTCTGAAACACATGTATACCGATACTCCCTACTACTTACAGATTCAAGAAAAAAAAAATCTACCAATCAAACAAAACAAAAAACCTTTTAAACATTAAGATCCAGACTGTCAAAAGACAAATCTGAAAAGGCTCTGAAAATGCTTAACATAAAGTATTAAGATAGAATTTTTCTGCCATTATGCTCTCCAAGTATGCCCCTCATAGGCCCACAAATCAGGTTATGTTATTGAGAAAATGTGACAAAATGTGTAAGTTATGACTGTCACTGATTCTAAATGACTGTTTTCTTTTGCCTGACTGCAGCACTAGTAAACTTGCAAAAATATATAGGTTTTTTATAGCCTACTTTATTCTAGCTGGGGGCAAAAGGTATTTTTCACTGGGCTAAGAGGAATATTTTTAACTTCTCTTCGATTTTATCATGTGTCACATAATATTAAAAATTTGGATAACCAGAGACTCACATTATTCCATTTAAAGAAATACTCATGTTATTTCATACATTTCAGTAATGCCCTACATGCATTAATTTTTAAATTTTATTTTGCCAAATGTATTGTTCTTTGAAATTCATCAGGCTTATCCTGAAAATAATTTATCATGGCATAGTATCTTCATCCCCTTTATGAAAATTATTTTTCTCAATTTGATGATATGAAAGTAGATGTCCTTTTAAAATGCGATTGAGTGTTATTAAATTGATTAAGATGACACTGTTCTATTCTGATTTTTATAGTAATAGAAATATTTCACTGATGAATTCAATTTTTCTAAAATCTGTACTTATCAAGTGCACTTGAAAACTGAGAAAGTTCATTTTATCTGCTTTTGGTCTTCCCAGATTTATAAAGTAAGAGAGTCGGGTCACTTTTAACTTCTCCCATTCTCTACACCGAGACCTATGCTAGTAGTAAAATTTGCAAATAGTACTTGAATACAGCTGCTAATTTTGGTATAAATTTTACCCCATTGAACCTTAGCAGCTCTATGGTTCTGGTGGTTTATAATTTGAGGAAAAATTATAAGGGTTAGTGCAAAAAACCTATATACTCTGATACTCCGGTTATTTTGATTCCATCTTTCTCCTCCGTCATCCATTTTAGATTTCCTTCATATACAGCTATTGCCCCTCCCCCTCCTCTCCCTCCTCCCCCTCCTCCCCTTCCCCTCCTCCTCCTCCCCTCCTCCCCTCTTCCTCCTCCTCCTCCTCTTCTTCTTCTTCTTCTTCTTCTTCTCTTCTTCTTCTTCTTCTCTTCTTCTTCTTCTTCTTCTTCTTCTTCTTCTCCTTCTCCTTCTCCTTCTCCTCTCCTCCTCCTCTCCTCCTCCTCCTCCTCCTCCTCCTCCTCCTCCACCTCCTCCTCCTCCCTCCTCCTCCTTCTTCTTCTTTGATTTAAAGCATTTATTTATTTTTTAAATTAAATTAAATTAATTTTTTATGGCGACATTGGTTAACAAAATTCAGTAAGCTTTAGGTGTACAATTTAACAGGACAGCATATATATCGCACTGTGTGTTTACCAATTCTGCTGCCTAAATTATATTTTGGTGGATGACCCAAATCTTCACTTCTGATTAGTCTTAGCTCTTTATTACCATGATCCAATTGGACCATAGTTACTTTACTTGTCAATTTACAGTTAATCTGAGAATAGCAGAACAACAACAAAAAAGTCTCATTGGATAAATTAAGGCTGAACATATTTTTTTCTGCCCTCATTATATAGAAAAAGCCATGCTGTCCATGATCATTTGGATCAAGTACCCTGTAGATATATTAACTGCATTCTGTGTTTGCTAGGCTACTTGCATGAGGAACCCAAAGTGACCCTCTGAAAATTATTGTTTCACTGTGCCCTCAAGTAAATACATTTCTCTCCCCAAAGACTTCTAGACATACAGGGCCTATAAGATGTAGGGACAAGAGGATAAAATTTTCCAAGTAGGTCTTTTAGATTAATGATAAGTGGGACTACTCTTACTTTTCTCCTTGATTTAAATTCCTTAGTTTCAAAACTCAGGTATTATACCAGTTGGGAGCAGCGTCATATAACAGTGCTTGCTTTTTAGCAAAATAACATGCTAAAGAATAGTCCTCTGCCTTTAAATCATGTCATCTCTAAGCTGGTAATTCAGCAACACCATCAAGATAGCATTCTTCAATGTTATCAGGCCAGCGATAACTTGGAGATGATACATTTTGTGGTAAGATCAGAGGACCTAATGGTCAATTGTCTATCATGATACCACATTTGCTATTAAGTGAGTTATGTGTCTCAAGTAGATATTATGTGAGAGATTCCACGTCAATAGACAAAACACTAAGTCCTTGAATATTGGTGATTTTATGTGAGCAGGAAAGACAAATCCATACTTGCAACATGAGTTAATACAGGTCAGGATATATCTTAATTCTCTCCGGATGGAATGTGCCCAATATAGCTATCTGGCCACCAAGTGACTGGCTGGCTGTTCTTTTTGAGGAGAAGGTCACATACCTGCAGCTCAGCATTGTCTCTGTTTCTGACATTTCAATCAATTAGTATTGAAATTTTAAACATATATATGACTATCCCGATTTGCTATGTCATTCTATAGTCATCAGGCCAAGTTGTGGTTTGCTTTGTTTTTATTCTTCTTGGAATTTGTGCATTCCTTAAATCTGTGGTATTTATCTTTCATTGTGTGGTATTTTCACTTCCAAATATTTTAGAATATTTCAATCCATTTCCTTTATCCTTTGCCCCCTTACTCATTTACTTTTAGGACTACATTATAATTTGTAGTCCATTTTGGTATTGACCCACATATCTCTCATGCTCTATTAATTTCATTTTAACTTTTCCCTATTATGTTTAAAATTTCTATTGACTTGTCCTATGATTTTTAAATACTTTCTTCTGCTGTTTCTCTTTTGCTTTTAAAACCATTGATGGAAATCTTAATTTTAGATGTTTTTTTTTTTCAATTCTAGAATATAAATGTTTAGTGATTTCATTGTTTTTGTTAAATTATATATTTTAAACCAATGTTCTTCATTCTTCCCTTAATTTTTTAACATATCTATATAGTCCATTCTGTTAATATCATATCTAGGATATATGTAAATCTGTTTTCATAAACTATTTTCTCTTTTAAGTATGGATCACATTTGTTGCTTCCTTATATATTGCAGTATTTCTTGTTATCAGGATACTGTATTTGAAAGTAATAATAATAAACAGCTATAAAAGTAATTTTCCACAGAAAGAGCATGTCATTTTCTCTGTCCATTACCCAGGCTGAAAGACTGATTACTTTATCCCAATTAGCTGGATCGGGGCTGAATTAAATCTTTTACAAATTTCAGTTTACCTCTAGTTTCCAATGTCTTATGGTCAGGATCAGTCTTATATGTATAATAGGTTTCTCTTTCTTGCAGAACTTTGGATTCTAAGTACTTTAAGATGATTGTGGTCTCTCTTAGATTTCATCTAAGTCTCCAATCTCCAAAACCAATAATCATCACAATTCTGAACTTAACAATAACCTCATAAGTGAAGGTCTATCTAAAGATAGAATGATTGCTATGTTCAAGGTTGCTTACAGATTCCTATCTGATCACCAACTCCTATAGTTCTTAGCAACCCTCTGTAATTTTCCTAATCCTGGAACTATTTTTCTGTCTCTGATACAACCAAACATAACTTACTTATAGCCATATTTAATCAATGTTTCCAGGAATGAAAGCAACCAACAATCTTCTGTACCCTAAGAAGGGTATGCCCTTCCCTATAATTTATTATCTTCAAAGATATTTGCCAATCCCAATGATATGTTGAAAATATATGGTATGGTTCTTTATTTATTTTCTTAGCTATTGTAGCATAAGTGGTGGTATTAAGTCATCTTCTACCTTTTAACTAAAAGATATATATATATATATATATGATATATTATAAAAGATATATATAAGATATATTATATATATAATTATATATATAATTCTCTCTCTCTCTCTCTCTCTCTCTCTCTCTCTCTCTCTCTATATATATATATATATATATATATATATATATATATATATATAATGTATGTATATATATAATCTTTTTTGAAGTTTTCTACCCAAGAGGGGGCAAGGTCAACTTGGCAGGAAGAAGCTGGAAATGTGTCTTTGGTAGAATGATTTGTCAGCATCAGTTCTTCAGCCCCATCCCATATCCACATGTATTATTATGGGCTTAATTAGGTAGAAAATACCATTATCGGACTCTTGACTTTTGTGGTAAACTGTATTATTTGCTTTGGCCAATGACATGAGACAGAAGTAATAATGTGTTCTTTCTAAATACCAGCCTTCAGAGGTCTCCTTACATTTCTCTGCTCACCTTTATGACCCTCCCCCATCCCATGTAGCTTACTATTTGAAAGAAAAGAAAAGAAAAGAAAAAAAACATTTGGAGCAGAAATGCCTCAGCATAGGTGATTCTATTTTTTCTTACTTTATATACATATGTACTTATAGGCAGAGCTAACCACTGCCTCTGAAACTTAAATAAAAGCTGCTCAGTCCAACCAAGAGTAGATCAGATAAACCACAGCGTAGTTACAAACTCTAAGCAATGATAAGTAATTGCAGATTTAAGCCACTGCATTTCTGGATGCCTTGTTATGCAGATTTGATGTGAGAATAAATCATTAATACAGTCCCATTAGATATTCAAGTGTAGCATATGTAGGGTTAGCACACAGAGGCAATGCCTAAGTCAAGAGAGCTATGGTCAAAGGACCAGGCAAGAAAAAGCTCAAAGAACACATGAAAGAAAAAGGTGTTTTTACATATTTGGCATGATCATACCACATCTGCATAAACAATCCATATTTTTACAAACAATATCTTTCCTGTTCATTAATTCTCCCCGGTCCGATCGTTGGAGAAACTCAGATTGCCCAGGTGAAGAAAAAGCATGTTTTATTAGTAATTCATTTTGTTTTATTTTTATACTGAATTGATATAGTAATGGATCATCTAATTTTAACATGAACAAAGATGACTTTAATTATCTGAGAGTTAACTTAAAATCATGGATCTGTCCAAAGTTTTATCCGGACCTTAAAAGGATATATCACCTACAGAGGAAACTTGAAAAGACAATTCAGGAAAAACTAAATTCATTTGCTGATTGCCTTCAAAGAGTGACTCTTTGGAAACTCATTAATAATACTACGTACTGCCATTCTACTCAAACTGTCATTCATAAATACTAAAATGTTTGATTAACAGTTTTTGAATAATAAAAAATCTTAATAACTTTTAAAATCATAGGTGATTTTATCTTTTCTACTTACAAAGACAATTAAATGTGTAATTAATTTAAATAAATAATCAAACATGTAGGAAGTAATACAGCTTTCTTTTTAATATCAAAGAATTATGTACCTCCTTTAAATCTATTTCCTACTCTAAATTTTATTGAAGTAATGAGCAACAATATAAGAATAGGCAGTCTATAAAAAGGATAAAAAATCTTTATGTTATAATGGTTAATTTTATGTCGACTTAGCTAGACCACAGGATTCAGATATTTGGTCGAACATCAGTCTAGATGTCACTGGGAAGATATTTTTATATAAATTAAAATTTAAATCAGTAGGTTTTGAGTAAAGCAGATTGCCCTCTATAATTTGGGTGGGCCCCATACAATCTGAGGTCCCAAAAAGAAGAAATTCTGGCTCCAGAATGCTATCAAACAAAAGATGGAACATCAACTCTACTCTGAATCTCTAGCCTACCATTTAGTGCTGCAGGATTCTGACTTGCCACACTTCACATTTGCATGAGCCAATTGAATTATATTTATTCTGTTTTCTTTGGAGAACCCTAATGTCACTAGCATATTAAAGGTTTTGAAACATGTTGAAAAATAGAAAGCTAATGAATTGGAACTGAGAGACATAAAAGAATAGAAATCTTCAAAACAACCCAGGATTGTGGAAGGGGTTGCTGAAGCAATCAGTAACATTTCCAAACTGAACTGTGAGAAAATCTTAATACTATGTCAGTATAGGACAGGAACTAGAAAGAAGGAGATTAATGTATAACTGACTGCTACATAGGAATGATGTTCCCTTTCACTAAAAATCAAATAAATATTAAAATAAAATGTTATCTGGGAAAATGAGTATATTGTAAATGTCAAAGTATTTTTTGTGAGAACTATCATATATTATTGATACATTTGTGTTAGAAGAGACAAAAATTAATATTGGATATAATTCTAAATGTATTTAAAATTAACAATCACTTAAAATCATATATTTGAGATAATATTATTGTGTTTTTGGCAAAAAAATATCTTTTCATATGGAAAAAATTGAAATTAAAATTCATATAAGCTTGAACTTAGGGTTAGTTAAGCTTTTTAAATTAAAACTTAAAAAGAAGACTATAAAGAGAATATTATTTTATAGAATAAATTTTAGACAAAGCTTCTGTGAGTTAGTTGTAACTTAACTTAAAATCTTACATGATCTTTGGAGTCTCTAAAGCTCCCTTGAGTCTTTTCATTACTCTGGAAATTAGATCAGTATTTTCTCCCCATGCCCAGAACAGTTGCTTTTATTTGTTTTATCTATCTATCTATCTATCTATCTATCTATCTATCTATCTATCTATCATCTATCTAAACAAAAGAGGAGGAACAAGATATACTTTTCTATAAAGTTACTTAAAATAAATATTTGAGCATTTGAAATCAGATTTAAGTTTTTCAACTAATACTTTTCAGCTCTTATTAGACTCTATTCTGAAAACAAACTTTATTACTAATGCAATAGGACTATTCATACATTTTTTTTTACAAAAGATTTTTATTATTGCTAATTTATTGGTATTTTAAATATAGAAAGCAGTTTGGTTGCTATAGATATCTAGAGCATGCTGTATGTTCACAACCATTTGGAGACTTCCCTGACAGTGTGTGTGTTTGGGTGGGGGGGGGGGGTTGTTCCTACCTGTGTGTATTTGAGTTATTATTATTTTATAGCATTTTTTTCTCTTTTGTTCTTGTTTGTTCTTGTTATTCCTTAATATGGGAAAAATAAATAACTCAAAGAGTAAACATAAGTTATTTAATTTTTGGAAGAGAGAGAGTATTGGGGACCATGTTACTTATTTGGAAAACGGTAGTAAAAGTATATTGATTCTAAGATGAAATTAAGAACCAAGAAAGAGTATCAAGAATAAATTTTATCTAATTTAAAGTAATGAATGAGTACACTCCTACTTTCGGCATTGTCATAATGAACAGAAGGTGTAAAAAAAATGCACATTACCTTAAAAGAAATGTGTAGGTAAAGAGATTTACAGGTCCACTTAATTCACATTCATACACATATATGTGTAGAAGACAAAAAAAAATTAATTTTTTCTTGAATTCTGATAGTATTGCTTTAGATAAATTAAATATGGTATTAATAAACAAGGCAGATATTGGGAAATTTAGGATAAGAACCATCTCTAAGAGAATTTTAATACTCAGGCTATTAAAACTTTCCACAAGATGTTTATGGTAAAATATTGACAGAAACATTTTATTATTACTATTATTATTTTTGTTATTATAAATCGACAGTGACATAGGAAACATCTTTATCTACCATCAACTATAATTTGTGGTGAAAACTATTTAAGTTAAATATGAAAATTATTCTAAGAGGTTTGTAAATTAATTCAGTGACTGAATCTTAGAGTAAAGATGATTAAAAGTGAAATTTAAATGGCATTGATTATTAATTTACTTACAAAATTTACATAATCATATATGATGTAAATACTACTATATTATTAACATTGCTTAAAACATATGAAGTCTTAAGTTTATCTTTATTACCATTATTACCATTGATTTAAAGCAATTATTAAATTTTTAAGCATCTACCATCTATGTCTTTCATCATCAACATCATCATCATCATCATTATCTATCTATCATTTATCTATCATCTGTCTATCTATCTATCTATCTATCTATCTATCTATCTATCTATCTATCTATCTATCTATTATCTATCTACCTATTATATCTATCTATCTGTCTGTCTGTCTATTATCATCTATCGTTTAACTTTCTATCATCTCTCTCTCTCTCTCATCTATTTGTCTATCATATATCTATCTAAACTATCATCTAAAAGTCACAGTTTGAAATGCAGTTAAGCAATCATCCTCTACTTATATGGTATAGAAGAGGAGAACAGAGATTAAAAGAGAAGTCAATTTCTATACAATGCATTAAAATATTTTAAAAATTAGAAATTCATTACAAGATCATTTTGAAAAGACTGTAGAGATTCAATGGAGAAAGTAAGGGAAGAGAGGAAAAACTCAGTAGTTAAAAATTGTAGAATATTTCCTGTTCAAACTACAATTGTGAAGTGACCAAGATAGACTACAAAAATTCAAGGTGTCATTAAAGTCGCTCTGTGAAAACATCTCAGGGGGTTGGGAGATGGATGAAAAAGGTGAAAGGGACTTAGAAGCACAAATTTCCAGTTACAAAAATATAGTCACAGAGCTATAAAGTGTAGCATTGGTATAGAATATAGTCAATGATACTGTTGCAACTACATGTGGTGTCAGACTTACTGGAGTGATTACTTCAAGGCATGCAAATCACTATGTTGTACACTTGACTAAAGTAATATTGTATTCAATGTAATTAAAAAATAAAATTAAAATTAAGAAAACAAAGCAAAAAAAGTCTCCTCTCCCCCCCAAAAAAAAATGTCCCAGGAAGAGCTTAGTGATGTTTGAATTGTTTCATTGTCTCAAATGTTGAATCAATTGTTCAAGTGAAAAATTGAGCTTGAACACACAGAAACATACTCTTTACTTTTCTAACTTACCTTGTCTAAAATATGAGTAGTTAATATATATGTTGTTAATATCATGAACTGTATGGAGACTCTTACTTGATCAAAAAAAACCTCGTGATTTGTGTAAGTGGGCTTTGGAGAAGACACATTAAATTAGGCTGCTGTTTAGATTATTTCCACTATCCTTTAGCCCTGGTAAGTCTAGAATGTAATGCAAAAAAAAAAAAAAAAAGCAAAGAGTCAAAATGAAGAACACAATCAACTCTTGAAGTTTAACTAAGGTTGAAGTCCCACCTGCTTTTGATGATTGCCTAAAGGGCTATTTTTATAGAGAAAATAATTTGAACACTTTAATTATATGAAACTATATAAATCAAATAAGAGACATGGATCTTTTTCTCTGTGTCTTTTTTCTAATGAGGAATATTACTGTGATATATCTAAACATGAAAATTATTAATAAAATAAATGATGGAGAAATTCAACTGAGCTAAAAATCATAGAGATGGAAAGAGCACTCTGAATCCAAAAAAATGAGTTAGCAGAAATAAGTCAGAAAAGCTTTCTGAAAAATCCTAGTACCTATAAAATTAATTTAGATAGTTAGGAGTGGTGAAAATATTTATTGTTGGTGTAGTAGATAGTTTATGCCTGTCAAATAGCAGTCAATCTTCTATTCCTTCTTATTTAAGAAATCTTTAACATATTTATTTATATATGTATAGCAGTACTTATTAATGCTAAACATCTATTTACCAAATGTAGCTAAAATTATACCTTTTGTGATTAAGGAGTTTTGAGTGAGGTTGAGTCTGCCCCACAATTGCAAAAGTGGGCAAATAAATGTTTTTCAGAGAATCACAGACATTCAGAGACTTATAAGCCTCTGTTAACTTTTATTGGTCAAGGGATAATTATTTAATTCAAGTCAAATGAAAGAGATTTAAAAGAATTTTGTTGGAATCTGAAACAGAAAATCTTTATATCCTTTGAATAATTGACTACAAATGTATTTGTATTTGGATCACTGAGGGGTACCCGGTAGAGTCTTATATGACAATGAATCCACTCAGAGGAATTATGAAGCAGATGTAGAGAAAGATTCAATTGATGTTGTTCTTGAGACTGCTTTAAAACAAATGAAAATGCCAAAATAAACAAAAACTTTTAAGTTTTCAAAGGCTATAATATCTTGTTATTGCTTTAATCAATTTGAGTTGATTTTCCATCATAAAGGAGGAAAATATAATGAATAATGAAAAGATTAAATAATTATTGATAAAATAAAATAATAAAATATTTTCATTATTAAACTAATTAAATTAAACAATGAAGTAATTTAAGCAAAGCTCCATTACAATGAAATTAATAGAGTTAATTTACTAGATAATAAAAATCTTTTAAAATATTTATAAAACACCAGGAAATAAAATGATCGTATTTGGTGGAAAATATTTATATGTTGAATAGCAACCACATGAAATTAAAACAAAACAAAACATGTCAGCAATATGTTTAAAGAAAAATTATTTGATCAATAATTTACTCTTTGAAAAATTTGAAATATTTATATTGGTATTATCAAGAAATAAAAATTAATAACCATTATTTTAGATTATAGCAACTTGGAATTACAGTAACAATCTTACAGTAATATTATAGTTCATTTTTTACTGATATACTTATATTCATATGAAAGTAATATTATCTTATATTTTGACAATCCAAATCAGAAATATTGAAAAGGGAAAATATACCCAAACATATTTATTCTGCTTCATTTGTAAACTTGTAAATAAAAATTAAAAGTGTAAAGTAGTAGTATTTCATTGTGTATATATACCACATCTTTATCCAGTCATACATCGATTTGCACTTACGTTGCATCCATATTTTGGATACGGTAAATAATGCTGTAATGAACATAGGGGTGCATATGTCTTTTTGAATTAGTGTTTGAATTTCTATGAATACATACCCAGAAGAGGAATTGCTGGGTCATATAGTAGTTATACTTGCAATTTTTTGAGAAACCTCCACCTTGTTTTTCACAGTGGCTGCAGCAATTTACAATTCCCTCTTGCCATTAGTGACAACATGGATGTACCTAAGGGTACTGTGCTAAGTGAAGTAAGTCAAACAGAGAAAGATAATGATAAATAAATAAATAAGCAAACAAACAAAACAGAAACAAACTCATTGATACAGAGAACAAACTGATGGTTTCCAGATAGGATGAGGGTTAGGAGGATGGCAAAAAAAAGGTGAAATGGATTAAATACAAATTGCCAGTTATAAAAATAGTGACAGGAATGTAAGTACAGAATAGGGAATAGTCAATAATATTGTCATAACTATGTGTAGTGCCAGATGATCTATCAAGATGATCACTTCATAAAGTATATAAATGTGTACTATATTGCACACCTGAAATTAATGTCATATAATATGTGAAGTATAATTGAAACATAAAATAAAATGCAAAAATAGTGCAAAATGTGTCCTAAGACTATGTAGGAATAACCATTTTAATTAAGAAAAATGTAGTTTTTTGATGCTATTGTAAATTTAACAACTATTGAGTTCATAAAGCCTTGAAAAGCTGTATTAACATGTTTTAGATTAGTTTTACTGTATTCTGGACATTTACTTTGAACCCAATCAAACTGTAATTTAGAAAACCATTTTACTCGAAGTTTAAGCTCTGAATCCCCAAAGTGGCCTTCTCTATATGCTAGGTTCCTATCCACCAACATTCAAGATCATGGCATAAACTGACTTTAAGATATGAATGTTTTTAAGTATCTAAACATAATTTAGTTACCTCACTAAAATACCCAATGTAATTCTCTATTGGCAAATGCAAGACTTTACCCCTCATATGCTGATTACCATGTTATAAATTCAGGCTGGACTAATGTCAATTTATACTAAATTGAGATCAATAATTTTCCAATTAACATATTTCATTATTTGTTTAAAATTAGTTAATTAGAATTTATAAGATCTAGTTGTTCCTAATTTTATTTTGTAACTTTTTATGAAATAAGTGGTTATTTTGTTATTTTAATACAACTTGGCAGAATTAGAGCTCTAGTTCTTTGTGTATGTGAGTTCCTTAAGGCAGTTATCACATTTCTTTGTGCCTCCCCATCCTCAAGCAGAGTGCCTAACAAGTGTGAGTTCAATACATATATTAAATGAAGAGATGAATACCTACTCAATCATATACTTTAATACTTCTTTATTATGCATTATTTGTGTGTGTTTGTTAGACATTATTAAGAACCTTATAACAAAAATGTCATCGGCCAGACAAGTTGGTTTTTGATGAATGACTAACAGATCAATATTCCTCTGTGTGTGGTGTTATTTACATTTATTTTATTGAAAGCTGTTTTTCATTTAAATGAAAGTACAAATATCTAGAGGGAGAGGAATACTCTAAAATCATAACAATGATGAAAGCTATATCACTTCACTGAGAAAGAAGATAGATGAGAATTAAACAAAGCTACATGCTCAAAAAAGTAGAATGAAGCAAAACTATAAAAGAAGTCCTAAGGTGGTTTTTTGTGTGTTTGTTTGTTTTGCTTTGTTTTGTTTTGTTTTTAAGAGCAGAATAAAATAACTGAGAAGCTATGTTTTCCTTTAGAAGAGCCCGGTGTATATTTAAGGAATATCATAATGCTAAAGTAAAGTTAAAATCAAGTAATATTGAAATTTTCTATCTTTATTTGATTATTTGGTTTATTAGAATGAAAAAGATACTAGACTACTAGACTGGCATGGTATTTGGAATATAGTCCAATAAAAGTCAGCTGTAATTATGACTTTGTGAATTACTAGAAATGTGAATTTGGGAATACTAAATCTCAGAATGACTCATTTTCCTCTCTTATAAATTAAGAATAACAACAGAAACAAAGAAAAGTAGTAATAGTGTTATACGATTTGCCAAACTTAAACATGAAGAAGTAATTATCTAATTGTCATAGATGCATTGTAAAGTATTATATTAGATATTTTTATACTTTATGTCATCTAATATGAATAAATACTCTGTAAGATAGTAATAATTATCCTTGTACAAATGAGTTTGTTTTATAACATACTTTACCCACTGTAAGTTATAAAAAATGATTAATATTATGTGTCCAGATTCACCACAAAGTTTGTTGAATAAGATGGATTGCAGAAATGATACCATATTATGTTTCAAATCATCAATTACAACTTTTGTCCTCCATACTAATTTATTCATTAAGCCGTTAGTTTTATCTACTAGCCTCCCATGAAGAAGATACTATAATTACTAAGAGTCCTAAACTACATAATAGTAATGAAGAGATAGGAAGGATTAAATATTTGAAATAAATGTGTTAAATTTTTATTTGGTTTCATTTTATTTTATTTTTCCTGATTGGCTAATGTAATTTATTGTTCAGTGTATATATTCACATTGTCATTAATGTCATATATTACATATGATATATATTCATATGTATTTCTATAAGATATTTCCTTTGCTTCAAATGCAATGTTTATCAGACAGAAAATTCTTGTATATAATTGATTGGTTACTTGAACAATGTCTGAACCAGAATCATGTTTAAGTAAAAATAATATAATATATTTTACATTTTGATGAAGAAATTTTTTTTCTCACTCATTTTTTTTGGAAAGTTTCTGGCTATTTTCAGTTTTTAAAATTCTCATAAATAATATTAGAATCATTAATGAACTTTAGTATTGTTTGGATTTTTGCAATTTGAGAGACATTTGGAATAAAAATACATTTTTAAAATTGTTTTAAATGTATTGGAGTGACATTGCTTAATAAAATGATATAGCTTTAAAGTCACAATTTTATAATATGTCATCTGTATATTGCATTGTGTTCTCCAACCCATATCAAATCTCCTTCCATCGTCATCACCATATATTTGATCCCTTTTTACCCTGTTTACCTCTTTCCAATTCCTTTTCTTCCCTAGTAACCATTATACTGTTATCTGTGTCTATGAGTTTTTGTTAGTTTGTCTTGTTTGTTGTTTTAAGTTTTATATCCACATATGAATGAAATCATATGGTTCCTAATTTTTTCTGTTTGACTTGTTTTGTTTAGCATATTTTCAAGATCCATTCACGTTGTTGCAAATGGCAATATTTCATGTTTTCTTCTGGCTGAGTAATATTCTGTTGTGTATATAGACCACATCTTCTTTATTCAATAATCTATCAAAGGACACTTTAGTCGTTTGCATGTCTTGCTCACCATGAATAATGCTGCAATAAACATCGGGGTGCATATATCTTTATGAATAAATGTTTTCAAATTTGAGGGGTAAATACCCAACAGAGGGATTGCTGGGTCACATAGTAATTTTATTGTTAATTTTTTGAGAAGCTTCCATACAATATTTATAGTGGCTGTACCAGTTTACATTCTCACCAGCAGTGTATGAGGGTTCCTTTTTCCTCACAATCTCTCCAAACACTTGTTATTACTTGTTTCATTGATAATAGCCATTCCAACAAGTGTGAGATGGTGTCTCATTGTGGTTTTGATTTACGTTTCCTTTTTAGCTAGTGAAGTCAAGGCCTTTCATTTATCTGTTGGTCATTTGTATGTCTTAGTAAAAGTGTCTTTTCAGGTCCTTTGCCCACTTTTTAATTGGACTATCTTTTTCACTGGTTGAGTTGTATGAATTCTTTATATATTTTGAATTGTAACCCCTTATCCAAGGTATTGCTTACAAATATCTTCTTCCATTCTCTTAATTGCTTTTGGTTTTGTTGTTGTTGTCATTGTTTTCCTTGTGCAGAAATTTTTAGTTTGATATAGTCCCATCAATTTATTTTTGCTTTTACTTCTCTTGCCTGTGGGGTCAAATTCATAAAATCCTCTCATTCCAAGATCCATAAGTTTAGAACCTATTTTTATCTATGTATTTTATTGTTTCAAGTCTTATATGTAGGTCTTTGACTCATTTTGAGTTAATTTTCATGTATGGTGATAGAGAGCAATCTAATTTCATTCTTCTGCATGTGGCTTTCCAACTTTTCCAGAACCATTTATTGAGAAAGCTTTTGTTTCTGCATTGTGTGTTTTTGGATCCTTTGTTAAAAAAAAAAAAAATGTCCCTATATATGTGGGTTTTTACTTCTGGGCTCTCAATTCTGTTCCATTGGTCCATGTGTTTGTTTTTCTGACAATATTATGCTATTTTGATTATTGTTGCTTTGTAGTATAATATGAAGTCAGGCAGTGTGATAAGTGTGATACCTCTGGCCTTGTTCCAACCCCCTGCTCCTCAGGATTTCTTTGGCGCCATTTTTGGCTATTTAGGGTCTTTGTGCATCAGATACAAATCTGATGATTTTTTGTTCTCTTTCTTTAAAAAAGTCCATTGGGATTGCATTAAATTTGTTTATCATCTTTGTTAATATGGTCATTTTAATTATGTTGATTCTTATAATGTGTGAATACAAAATATCCTGTTTTGTGTGACTCCCCTCAATTTATTTTAATAATGTCTTGTAGTTTTCAATGTATAGTCCTTCACATTATTTTCTGTTCATTCCTAGATATTTCATTCTTTTTGTTGCAATTGTAAAATAAATTTATTTTGTTCCTTTTCTGAAATTTCATTTTTAGTGTATATAGAAATGCGATAGATTTTTGTACATTATTTTTTTTATGTACTTGTTTTTTTATTTTTTTATATTATTTATTTTTTATTATTTATATCAGAGGGCAACAACATGGATTAATTTAGAGATTATCATTCTAAGCAATTTATGTCAGAAAATGTTGAGAACTATATGATTTTTTATTATATGTTTTAAACTGAAAGTAACAAACATGACAAACAGAGACTCATGGACTTGTATATTAATTTTGTATCCTTTGACTTTGCTGTATATTTTTCTCTAATAGTTTTTCTTTTGTGTGTGTGTGTGTGTGTGTGTGTGTGTGCGTGAAGTCTTTTTCTATATAAAGAATCATATCATCTGCCAAAAGTGACAATTTTACTTCTTCATTCCCAATTTGGATTCCTTTTAATTTTTTCTTTTGCTTGATTGTTCTGGCTACAACTTCCAGCACTAAGTTGAATAACGGTGGTTTGAGTAAGCATCCTTTTCTTGTTACTGATCTTAGAGGGAAAGTTCAGTTTTTCACTATCGAGTATGATATTATCTGAGGATTTGTCATACATGGCCTAATATTATGTTGATGTACTTTCGTTCTATATATTTTGAGTGTTTTAATTATAAACAGATACTGTATCTTGTCAAATGCTTTTTTTCATCTATCGACATGATCTTATGATTTTTATTGTTTATTTTGTTTATGTGGTGTATCATATTAATTGATTCATGTATGGTGAACTGTCCTTGTACCCCTTGAACAAACCCCACTTGATCATGGTTAATTATCTTTTTCATATGTTGTATTCAATTTGATAGTATTTTGTTTAGGATTTTTGCACCTGTATTCAGAGACATTAGTCTGTAGTTGTGTGTGTGTGTGTGTGTGTGTGTGTGTGTGTGTGTGTGTGTGTGTGTGATCCTTGCTGGATTTTGGTCTCAGGGTAATTCTGGCCTTATAAAAATGAGTTTGCAAGTGGTGTTTCTTCAATTTTTTGGAAGAATTTGAAAGATTAAGTATTAAATCTTTGAATGTTTGGTAAAATTCAGTAATGAAGCAATCTGATTCTGGACTTTCACTTTTTGGGAGGTTTTTATAGTTGTTTCAATTTCTTTACTATTGATCAGTCTACTTAGGTTTTCCAGTTCTTTGCGATTCAGTCTAGGCTTGTTATATATTTCCCAGAACTTGTCAATTTCTTCTAGGTCATATAAGTACATAGTTTTTTATAGTGTTCTTATATGATCCCTTGTATTTCTGTGGTGTCCGTCGTAGCTTCTCCTCTTTCATGTCTTATTTTGTTTATTTGAGTCTTTTCTATTTTTCTCTTAGTGAGTCTAGCCAGGGAGTTGTCAATTTATTAATCATTTTTTAAAAACCCTCTTTTTTGCACTAATTTTTTTCTATTGTCTTTTTGTTTATTTAATTCTGCTCTAATTTTTATTATTTCCTTTCTTCTGCTGACTTTGGGTTTCATTTGTTTTTATTTTTCTAGTTCTTTAAGATTTAGTGTTAGGTTGTTTATTTCTTGTTTCTTGAGATAGTCCTGTAATGATATAAACTTCCCTCTTATTACCACTTTTGCTGCATCCCAAAAGTTTTGATGTCATATTGTCAGTCTCACTTGACTTTGATTTTACGATCCTCTCTATGAGGACACTGATAAGTCTTGGCACAACTTCAACTACTGAGAGTCACTAAGAACAAAGACAAAGTCTTATCCATTCATTAATGTCTGAGAAGAAACCAGGAGCTCAGGCCAGGCTAATTGAGGAGGAGGTTCATCTCCTACGTGAGACCAGTCTGTGAAGACTAGAAGAGGGGATTGATTTAGCTAATGGGCAGAAGCCAATAAAAAGAGTCAAGGACAATGAACACACAAGGAAATATATTCCAAACAAAAGAGCAAAAAACTTCTTGCTTTCAAACTATATTTAAGGTTTTAGTAATAAAAACAATATGATACTGGCATAAAAACAGACCCAAACATCAATGAACCAGAATAGAGAACCCAGAAATAGACCCATGCATACATAACCAATTAATTTATAATAAATTAGCCAAGAATGTGAAATGGGGAAAATATAATTTTTCAACAAATGCTGTTGGGGAAATTGGACATCCACATGCAAAAAAAAAAAAAAAAAATGAAACAGAACTTTCCATCTTACACCATACACAAAAGTCAAGTCAAAATGGATTAAAGTTTTGAATGTAAAATTGAAAACCATAGACTCCAGAAGAGAGAATAAGGGTAAACTCCTTGCTAGTCTTGACAATATATTTTTGTGGATTTGACAACAAGAGCAAAGGCAAAAATTAATATAAAAACAACCAAGTTTTAAAAAATGAAAAAAGCACCTTCTTTTTTTCCAAAGAAGACAGAAAAATGGTTAACAGGTACTCAAAAAGGTGCTCAACATCACTAATCATCACAGAAAGGCAATTTAAAACCACAATGAGATCTCATTGCCTAATACCTGTTGGATGTCTATTATCAAAAAGACAAAAGATCACAACATGAGGTGAGGATGTGGGGAAAAGGGGACTCTTGTACACTCTTGGTAGTAATATAAAATGGTACAATCATTGTGGAAAACAGGCTGGAGGTTCCTCAAAAAATTAAAAATAGAATCACCACCCACTTCTTGATATATAATCAAAGAAGACAAATTCAATATCTTAAAGTGACACTTGTACTGTCATGTTCACTGCAAGATTATACACAATAGTCAAGGTATAGAAGCAACATAAATGTTCATTGACAGATGAATGTATAAAGAAAATGTGATACACATGCCCAATGAAATATTATTCAGCCTTAAGAAATGAAATCCTGTCTTTTGCTACAATATGGATGAAAATGGAGATCATTATGCTAAGTGAAATAAGCCAGACAGAGACAAATACTGTATGGCATCACTTATGTAGAATCTAAAAAACAAAAAAGTCAAACCCATAGAAACAGTGAGTTGAATGGTGGTTGCCAAGGTCTGGGAAACTGGTGGAAATAGGGAGAGTTTGGTAAAAGAAATCTATTTGCACTGGACGCTACTTTTTTTTTTTTAATTTGAGTACTTATGCATAAATATGTGCTACATTAGATGAAAAAACATTATGTACTTTTTTATCATTGAAATCCTACAGTTCAAACAAAGCTGATGCTGCTTGCATGATCTTACTAGATACCACCTCATATATGCTGTCCTGTTCCTTTGTTTTTAGGGAATGTTTAAAACAACACTTAATGAATTCCTGAGAATCTGTACAACTGTTCTCCGTTATCCAAGGTTTCACTTTCAACAGTTTTAATTACTGACAATTGAACCAGTCTGAAAATATTAATTAAAAAATTCCAGAAACAAATAATTCATACGTTTTAAATTGTACCCCATTGTGCATCATGTGATGAATCTTACACTGACCTGCTCCATTCTGCCCTGGACATGAATTGTCTCTTTGTCTAGGGTATTCATGTTGTATAGGCTTCCCTCCCATGAGTAGCTTAGAATTCTTCTGGGTTATCAGATCACTGTGCCCTAGTTTTTGTGTTCAAGTAACTCTTATTTAATGAATAATGGCCATGAAGCATAAAAATAGTGATGCTGGCAATTCATATATGTCAAAGAGAAGCGAAAAATGCTTCCTTTAAGGGAAGAGATATATATGTGCAAGAAAAAAAAACATAATATATATAAGATTTAGTACTGTTTGCAGTTTAAGGCCTCTATCAGGGGTCTTGGAATGTATTTCCTATGAATAAAGGGAGGGAGAGCTACTATATTGTCATATTTCTGTGAAGGTTTTGTGTTGAGGGAATTTTACATTCTTCATATCTTACCAAACAAATAAACTTAGATGTAACACAATCACATTCTATATTTAGTTAACAAATGCTACTGAATGTTCATATTATGATCATTTTTTGCTTCTGACTGGTTTCAGCTCCTTAAGAACACAGAGTCAGTAACAAAAAGTTTACATACATTTCCTAGGAGTGGTCTAAATTTTAGCTATGTGTTTTTATTTCATTTTAATTATCTGTATTTAAGAAAATATGCACTGACTATTACAAAATGCAGAACTTTACATCAGTGGCCTACACAATAGAAATTAATTTTATATTATCTCAGATTTCAATGTGAGTTAGCAGAACTCTTCTCTATCAAGTCATTTAGCACCAGACTCTCTCCATCTTTTTGTGCTGTCATCGAACTTTAAAGATTCCACATTTGATATAGCAAGAAAAGAGAATGGTGGAGGAGACATTAATTGCCTTTAAGTGCTCAAAGCAGAAGCGATGCATATTATTTCTGTTCTCCATCAACTGACAAACATGGCCCCAATTTAAAGGGAAGGAAAGCTGTGTCATATAGGGGAGAATTTGTTGATCACTAAGTGTCAGTCACACCATAATACAGACTAGTTTAGACTCTTATGAACCTCCATTTCTTATAAAACATTTCTTTTATCTGTCAATATTGGGTTAATGAACAGGCATAAGACTCTCAACTTAATTAATCTTTATTTTTGAAATCCTGCTAGCACAGGTGTAGGCTAAAAATATGATTCAACAAATGTTGACTAAATAGCAATTTTCCATAATGTCATCAGTTATTCATCTCAGATTTCATTTATGCATCTGCTGTATCATTATCTGAGTTCATTATAACATTAGCTTTCAAATTTAGTAAACCATTGCATAAGTGACAAAGGTACTAATTATAGAGGTTTGTTAAACATTGTTCACCTTAAAAATAATATTAATTGGATGCTTTTATATTTTGAAATGAACTTAATATAAAATAATGAGGTTAATGTGTCAAAATATAAAAACATTTTGCATGTTTAAAATGAACTTTGCTGTATAATAACTATAATAGATAGTTAATATTTATGATATACTTTTAATCCAAATTAGGTTGGTGGATGCACATTTGCCATAATTTATAAGAACTGAAACTTTGTGAAGAACAAATATATAATCAGTTTTGTCAAAATTACTCTTAATATCAAATATATAGATTTCAAAAAAGTATTACTAGTTAACAGAGTACAAAGTCCAATTTAGAAATCCTCTGATTGTAATAAAAATTTTTTATTATTTGTGAGATTCAGAAAAGCAGCAACTGCTTTTTATGACTTTTCTAAATTTATAAATTGTTAGATTAAAAAAGTGACCTTTCAATGTTTGATATTATATATTAGAAATTTTACAAAAACCATGAACAATTAAAGTATATTGTAAATGTTTTTTCAGTCTTAACTTCAAGGTACAGTTAAAGAGCCATCAGTACATGTGTGTCACATCCTTTACAGATTGTAAATCGATAGGTATGAAAATAATTTTAAAATATTTGAACTATGAAAAAGAAAATATATTTATAAAATGTGATCTGTCTGAAAAGTGCTTTGTTCTTCCTTAAAAAAATAAATATCTATGAAATACTAACAGTATTATTTTAATGCTGTTAAATATAAGTAAAAAGAGGTACATAATTTTCTCTTCAAATAATTTCCATTTTTTTAATTATTTTTTCAATTAGAGTTGACCTTCAGTATTACTTTATATTAGTTTCAAATGTACATGATAGTTGTTAGACAGTTATATAATTTATAAGTGATCCCCTCTGATTAGTCTAGTAACCCCTGGCACTATATATAGTTATTAAAATATTCTTGAAGATATTCCCTCTGCTGCACTTTACATCCCCATGAATATTTCATAACTACCAATTTGTATTTCTTAATCATTTATTTTTTCAACCCCCTCCCATCTGACAACCATCAGTTTATTCTCAATATATATGAGTCTGTTTCTGTTGTGTTTGTTCATTTACTTTATTCTTTAATTCCACATATAAGTGAAACATATGGTATTTGTCTTTCTCTGACTTATTTAGCATAATAAACTCTAGGTCTATTCATGTTTGTCATGAATGGTAAGATTTCATTTTTATGTCTTAGCAATATTCCATTATATATACTTACCACATCTTTATCCGACTGTCTATTGATGGGCTCTTAGGTTGCTTCCATATCTTGGCGGTTGTAAATAACACTGCAGTAAACATAGGGATGCATATGTCTTTTCAAATCAGTGTTTTGGATTTCTTCAGATAGATGCCTAGCAGTAGAATTGCTGGGTCATAAAGTCATTCTATTTTTAATTTTTGAGGAACCTCCAAACTATTTTTCATAGTGGCGACACCAATTTACAATCCTACCATCAGTGCACAAGGGTTTCCTTTACTCCACATCCTCAACAACGCTTGATGTTTTTTGATTTATTGATAATAGCCAGGTACAAAAGTATATCTCTTTGTGGTTTTAATTTGCATTTTGCTGATAATTCATAATGTTGAACATTTTGAATAACCATGGCAATTTTGAGAAAGAAGAAAGGTGGAGCTACCACATTACCTGATATCAAACCATAAAACAAGCCTATAGTAATCAGAACAGCATGGTACTGACATGAAAACAGACACATAGATCAATGGAACAGAAAGAATAGAGAACTCAGGAATAACCCACATCTCTGTGGACATTTAATCTATTACAAAGGAGGCAAGAATATACAATGAGGTAAAAAATCTATTCAATAAATGGTATTGGGAAAACTGGACAGACACATACAAAAAAATGAGACTGGACCCCCTTCTACACCATATAAAAGAATAAACTCAAAATGAATAAAATACTTAAATGTAAGACCCCAAACCATAAAACCCCTAGAATAAAACATAGACGATAAACTCTCTGACATTGATCTTAGTAATATTTTTTCTGATATATCTCCTCGGGCAAGGGAAACCAAATAAAAAATAAACAAGTGAGACTACATATCAAACTAAAAATGTTTTCTGCATAGCAAAGGAAATCATCAATCAAACAAACAAACAAACAAAAAAAACACTGAATGGTAGAAAATATTTGCCAATGATACGTCTGATAAGGGTTTAATATCTAAAATTTATAAAGAACTCATATAACTCAACACCAAAAACAAACAATCCAATAGAAAAATGGGAAGAGGACCTGAACATACAGTTCTCCAAAAAGGAAATACAGATGGCCAATAGACATATAAGAGGTACATTTTATTAAAAATATTATGTGCCAAACAATTCACTACAAATGTAACATATTTTTATTTACTCAAGATTATGAGGTGAATAATATTAATCCTATTATTTTTAAACAAAATATTTATTTAAAGTCATTTATTTTTAAGGTCATATAATTATAAAAGTTATAGGCAGACTTTATACTCATTTCTGTCCAAAACCCTTGTGGTTTTTATTTCATTAACTCATGTATAAGATGATTCAATTGAGACATTTGGAAAGAACATTTAATGTAAATTGCTAGTAAAACCTGCCTTCATGAGAGAGAAAAAGGAGAGGAGCCAAAGCACAACATTACATGTGCCCCAGGCCCCAGACGGTAGAATGGCACTCACTGGTCTGTCGCCTACTAAGAAACTTGCCCCACAGCTTGCAGGTGAGCTGTGGGTAAGCAAGCAAACAAAGCTTAATCTGTATTTGCAGCTGCTCCCCAGCACTGGCATCACTGCATCAGATCTACCTCAGAACATCAGGCACCGCTCCCTGGTGCCAAAAAGTTTGGGGACCACTATGAAGGAATCATACTCATATGGAATAAATAGATGTTTCACCGACCCTATTCTTAGAACTTAACTGTGTCAGGAAGAATGTTTAAAAGAGAAGGAGGTGGCCATGGAATAAAAGGAGAAAAAAAAAGCAGCTTCAAGAGGATAATCCTGTTAATGATTTTAAATTCTGGGAAGATCTGGGAAAGAAAAGAAATTCAACCTAGGAAGTCAATTTTATTTCACATTAGGAGATAACTGATAACTTTATCAGAATTCAATCAGAAAAATAAAAAAGTCATTTTAAGAATGATTTAACATAGAAAATTAGAATTTACGCAAACCATGGAAGGATTGAAAAAGAAAAGAAGAGTAGACTGCTTTCAGGAAATACCGAAGTATGAGTAGTTCAAGTTTCTGCAGCCAATGAACCCAGCTATCTATAGCATCAAAATGAATGATCCTCATTAAAACTCCCAGAATTCAAGAGAAGTTGTTGCTGATGTTCTGAGCAGTCTGCTCTCAGCAAATGTTATTTCGATTGCCTCAATGCACCAGGTGTTTCTCAGTAGGAGTCCAAAGTCAAGGGAAGCTGCTACTGATGTTCTAAACTGAATTTGCCATCACAGGATATTGGCTTTTATTTCTCTTCCACTTTCCAGTATATGATGAAATGCCTCTCAGTGGCTGAATCTAAGAGACAAAATTCTGGGAAATGTAGCTTCAGGCTTCTCCCCAAAATGCAATGGAGAGCGCTGAAGGGGGCAATGAGTCCACAGAGGCAATTTAGCACAAAGACTCTCAGAAAGTGTTAAAATTTTAAGCCAGATTGCAGGGAACAAATAACTATATTTGAAACAAACAAACAAAAAGTACATGTATCAACAGATTACTCTTTAGGGAAGTCTGGCAAGCATATAAACTGAAGAGTGAAGGGAAATTTTTCCTTGATGCTCTCACTGATTTTAGGGTGATCTGTTATGAAAAAAGCTAAAAGTGTAAAATATAATAAGGGCAATTGAAAAATTAATGCCTGATAAAATGGGAACAAAATGAAAAGCACAATTAGAAATGAAAATTTCAATTGACAACTTCTAACAAGGAACTAAATTTTTTTTCCTGTAAAATTATAGAAAACTAGTTTATTTTGGACAATCTTTTGAGATTGTTAATTTAGAATGATGCTTACACTGGGAGATAAATTTTCCCCAGATTCTTTTGTACCTCTAAAATCATATAACAAATGTGAATTGTAACAGGAAGACATTAACATTTAACAACTTTCTAATGTCTTATAAGTACCAGGCAATGTAAAGTCTATATATACACATAATGTTCCTTAAAAATAAACAATGTACTATTAAGCCATAAAAATAAAAATATTAAAATTAAGTTTTCTATTGTTATGTTGGTACACTGAAGTTTCAGGTTTTCAAATTACTAAGTGACATGTTCAATGAAACTTATCTTCACTGGAACCCTATTACTCACTAAGAGGAAAGTTAAAATGAAATTGTTATGTAGAAAGGATGTGTAACAAATGTCATTTAGAAATCTGAAATATTTCTGCGTTTTAATGTGTATTTGGACAAGATATCAGGATTATGTAGAACTAAAAAGAAGTTTATAGGATATGAGTTTCAATGAAAAGTTCAGTGTTTTAAAATCTCTCAAGATTGCTAATGTAGTAGAGTTTTTAAATTTGTTCGAAGATTGTTTATTATCATCTTGATCATTGTGATTATCTAGGATTATGTGTTCCTTATGCTGGTGTAAAGTCATAGCTATAGACATATTAAATGAACTGTCATAAAAAAGGCATTTATTATGCAACACTTAGAAACGTAAAAGTGGTTAGAAGATGTCAAAAGGAAAATTTCAGTTCAAATAAATATAATCCTCTGAAAACTAAAGTTTTTTGTGTTTGAGAAAAATATTAATACACAGGATGATTAATCATAAAAAAACAGTATTTCTTAAAATACGTTTAAAGATTTAATTTAAGCCATTGTCCACTGAATATAGTTCCATGAAAGGGCAATATATAGTCATATATTTATTATGTTACATACATACGTATTACACACTTTGTATGTGTATTATATATATATGCATGTATGATTTTATTATATATTATGTATGCATGACTATTTATAATATGAATGCATATACATTATGAATGCACAAACACACACATACACATATTTGATATAGCTTGGCAACTAACAAGCAAAACAGACATTGTCATAATCACTTTAAGGTTATATTAAAAGGTCTTAATGGAATATCAGTCTCAATTTTATGAAAAAATGTATTCACAAAATCCTGCACTATGTATGCCTATCTTAGCAATTTATAAATAACATGAGAGTAATAAAGGCTCTGGAAGACCTGCGTTTTTGAAACATGTTTAATTATGTTTGTTTCTGTGTTTTCTAAAGATATGTGTCGTGACAATTTGTTTATCCTGAAAATTTTCTAAAAATCCATGTTCTGTGAAATATTCTTTGGGAATTACTAATCTAGAATGGTGATTCCATTGGATAGAATATGTTTTCCCAACTTCAATGGACCCATTGAATCCAAAGGGACATTACCTGAAAGTTGGTTCAGATATAAAAGTTGATGACACTGTACATACCAAGATAATTTGAGAGAAAGACATAGCTGGGATAGACATAGATGGGAGCTAGCAGATCGGGACTGGCTTGAGCAAAGCAGAGGTTGTAGGTTGAACTGTATAGTGCAATTAGGGGAAAGTTCCCAAGTGTAGAAGACTTAAATTCCCTGTGTGTACCACCACTACCACCACCACCACCAACAAAATGTTGTGCTTGTGTTTTATAATCAGCCTATTCAGATATAATGCCAAAAAAAAGAAAAGGAGAATGAGGCATAAAAATAAGTCAGTGGTCAAATATCAATAATGGAGTCAACTATTATACTTCACCTCCTAATGTTTGATTTGACTGAAATGTGGTATGTCTCATGCGACTGAAGCTAAATTTAAGTATAGATTTAGAAGTATGTTGCGCAAACACCTATAATAAAAAATGAGAAGCCTTGGAAGACCATATGTATTCAATCACCCTAGATACTTGAGGATAGCCAGCAGATTCTATGGGTTTTCAAGCCATATGGTCAAATATCTAAGTTCTATTATTGACCTTAACCTTTTATCTCATTTGTTAGGCCATCTGAGAACTTTGCCTGTGTTGTTTATCCACAGTGGTAAAAAGTTTAGTGTATCAAAATTCCATGTATCTAATCAATGAAAAACCTAATTTTAGTATTTTTATTTCCAAGGTGTAGCTGGCCAGTAGGTAGTATAATGCTAGACCATTATCAGCAACCAACCATAGTTGTCAAGAGAGTGTTATTCCTCATTTAGAGCTTCGATGGTGGTAGTGGTTTGAATAATATGTTTGGAGATTATTTTGGAATAGTTCTTGAATTGCAACATTTTAAAAAAATTATTGTATAATATCGTGATCCAAAGGCAGCACCAGAGTCCCACCATTTGGTTACAGAATAGAGCAATTGACAAGAATATAGTACATTTAGGAACAAGATTGTTGTGGTTTGTTCAGAAGCAGGAGCTCAAGAGGATATATTTAGCCCCAAGTGCAAGTCAAAATAAAAGTAGAAATACGAGATGTAGTAATAAATGAGTTCAGAAGGACAATAAAACCAATAACCCTTGGGGATAAAATTTTGAACCAACTATTTATATGTTGTTATATAAGCTGTAGCAATAAATTATGCCTCAATGTGGGCAGAGACAGTGAGATCTTCATTTAAATTTTTGCAGTCTGGGAATCACAGAATTCCCAAAGTCCTTTACCCCCAAAGAGGTGGCCTTGAATGAGGAATTCTTTTGATGCCATTGTACAGACAAAATGACTAGGCCGTTGAGAATGGTCTAGGAGTTGTTAAGATGTATGATTTTGGTCACTTGTTAGCCAAGGCCTCCTCCAATGCCAATAAGACCACCTGGAGCTTGGCTCATTGTGCTGACTCTTGGGTCCCACCCTTTATAAGAATGTTCCTATTCACTGATAAAAAGCAGTTCTCTAGTGAGCTATATCATGTATGATTGTGGTACTTCTGCCTTTAAAGTATATGAACTCATTTACTGTTCACTTAGTTGATCCTAAGGGATTCCCCAGGTAGTCAAAGAGTCTAGGAAGTGACCACCTATAGCACTGTGCTAACTGGCAAGGGACTAAGGACAGGAGAGACTATCTTTGCCTCTAGACAGACTAAGCCAGAGAACCCAGATCTGGCTCTATTCTGTAGGTGCAATCTCCATTTCAGTAAATGGTGTGCTGTTACCACATCCCACATTGTAGTGAGCAGCTGCTGAAATTTGTCACAGGTTCAAGTCCTGTGAGATCCTTAGTTTCTAAGATGGTCTGATATGCAATTAGCAGTTGTTGCTCCAATATCATGTAATGCCAGACCAAATCAAGCAGACTTTTTGCAGGATAAGCAACAGGAGCCATCAAAAGTTGTCCAAAGACCCCCAAAAGCATAGGAGGTAGTCAGCATTTTCTCAATAGGAGAGTCTCCAAGAGGTACTAAAGGATGTGCCAGCAGTGTGGCTATCTGTGCTGACTCTTGGGTCTTCTGTTTTAAAGGGCCACGTTCAAAGTAAAATGATTTGTAGGTGGCCACATAAACAGTTCTTGGTAACATATATAAATGGGAAATATGTTGCTTCCAGAAACCAAAGAGACCTAATAGATTTTAGGCCTACTTGACAGTGGTGGGTGCTTACAATATTAGGAATTACCTTTTAACTAGATCAGGATGGAGCAGCTCTCAGTGGACCATTCGATGCCTAAGTATTTACTGAAATGGCAGGCCCTAAACAGTATGTAGGACAATAGCCCAACCCCTTTCAGTAAGTGCAAAGATGACTGCATATTCTGCGTGAGAGTGAATTCTTTACAGGAGCATTAATGCAGTGTCATACCTGGGTATCTGGAAAGAACTGGTTCTCTCAATCTCTCTCTCTCTCTCTCTCTCTCTCTCTCTCTCTCTCTCTCTCTCTCTCTCTCTCTCTTCTCTCTCTCTCTCTCTCTGCTTTTCCATGACTAATCTTCTGATGGGCTCATATATTGCATAAGGTATAAGAGTCTTTTTCCTGACCACTCCATAGAATGGAAGCCAATACCTGGCTAGCCAAGACACACAGCCAATTGATTACACAATTACGGAATAAGAATCCTTTCCAGAGTCTAGCATCCATCATAGACACACAATTCATTAGATGGCACAGAGACAGGTCTGAACTGAGAGACGTGACCAAGAAATACTTTAAGGAGAGCGCAAATCCTGTGCTAATGTCCTTAAATGTGAAACATTAAAATTTCTGGTTTAAATCAGTTAAATTTTTAAAAAGGCTTCATAAGACTTAATAAATACATGACATTACAGCACAATGAAAAATGCAAGCTTTTCAGCAAACAGCTGAGTCATTCCACATACTATATGCAAAGTAAGCCAAGAGCCAGAAAATAAAAATTTCAAACAAGTGGTGGTCACAGCTTAGAAAATCCTCCTAAATATGCCAATCATCTTTTTGGTCACCCCATGGAAGCACAACAGACCGACACTTGAAACTTGATTAAAATGTCAAATTTAATGGCATTCCACACATCAAGACAATGTGAAAAAAATTTTATTACTCACATAAGGTATGCTTGGGGAGAGCTGATCAGGTATAAGCAGGTTTGTGCTCACATGAGCAAACTAGATGGAGTGAGTTGGGCCTTCACAGAGTCAAGGGGGGTTGGACTGGGGACATGTTCCTGTTCTTGGGAGATTTAAATTTCTTATTAATGTCAAAGGAAGAGACACACACATGCAAAGACTTTCTTATTAACCTGTCTAACGTGGTGCCGAAAGGAAAATGCAGGAAAGACTTTAAAAGAAGTCAATGGTCAAACATCAAAAAGGAAGCGAGACCCTTTGTTAAGACATTCCTAATCTATGAAAACATAACTGCAAAGTATACTACTATTACTATTTATAGTAATAATTATTAGTTTATTAGCAATAATTATTATACTTGTTGTATGATGCCTATTGTCTTATATATGCTAGTCAATATGTAAACATTAAATATATATTATTCTTTAATTGTCAGAATCTCGACAAAAAACTAATAACATATTTGAGGGAGATGAGGTTTAGTAAGGTTATTTGAAGACCAACAATTTTACTCAAGTTTTCAGTCTCAATAATTAATAATGATCATATATTTTACTTTGATTAAAATTTATTTCATTTACTTGGATAAATATCCTAAATAAAAGATGAATATCAGGGTATAGTTAACATTAGTGTACTTGAAATTTTATAATTTTTGTCTTCATCATTACTGATTAATAGTTACTTCAAGAGGCATGAGGCACTGATGTTTTGTTAGACTAAACAAAAATGATTATACATTCTCATTTTCTTTCTTAGGACATTTTATTGCTTATTTATAGTTGGAAGCTATACCTTAAGTGCTCTAAGTAATTTCTCAGAATAAAATTCAGGCTATTTATCTGCATAATATGCACTTGAGAATGGTTAAAACCTAGCATATTTATCACCTCTTTTTTTTTTTTTTTTTTTTTGCATTAGTGAACGTGAGTATACTAATAAGGACATAATGGGATTTATTTGCAACTGACTTTTGCACCCACTTTTTCTAGGTGTCAAGGTTTCAGAAGCTAATGAATATTAATTTAAAATAAATATGTTATAAAAAAGCTATGAACTGCTATTATTATGTAACATGCTGAGGTCTTTGCTATTGACCACAAAGACTTGGCCTATTATTTTGTCTATACATAGATTACAGTAATGGCCGAGGAAGTCACAGAAAAATTAAAAAAAAGTTTGCAGAGTTTTATTTATATTAGTCTTATCCCTATTGCAGAATGGTAGTAAACTAGAGGTGTAGTGATTTTAGGTCATAGAATACATTTGGACCCTTGCATTAACTTTGCAGTGTCAATGGATAGTGCATTGCCTTAAATATTGAAAAATATAAATGTGCCATCTTGGATACAGTGACACATTGATACTTTTAAAATTGATAAGAATTTTCTTGATCTCTCCTATATTTCAGGTTGCAGAGTGACGTTTAAGACAGCTGAATAGGTTCTTGGCATTAAGATATTTTAGGTTGATTATGTAGCTTGATAATAGATTTAATGATAAATAAGTTTTATTAAAGACCATCTCTTGCTAAGTATATATTAAATTTTACATTCCATTTCACTGTATATATAAAGACTAATTAAGAGTAGCTGACCTTAAAGACAAGCAATATAAGGTTATCAGAAGATAAAAATTACTCTCTGGGTTAATAGTAAATTCAAGAACGAAAAGCATGATCACTAGTCTATGCAAGCAAAACTTCTTTTCTCCTTTCCTCTTCCTTCTAAACAATCATATGTATTGTTTACACATACTATATGTTAAAATACTATATGTATTTTAAAAATCATTTTATCTTTTTATTTGAAACTATTAACATTATCTCAGATTCAATATTATTTTAAATGAATGTAATTTCTGATCTATTATTTTTGCTACTGAATCTTTCTTTGGGAATAAGAATTCTATTATTTAGAACACACAGTTTATTTTGTTTGTGCATAATATTTATGTTACTTTTACAAATATTACTTGTACTAAGATAGAATTTGGGTTAAGCAACAATTTTACAGATTGATATGTGTTAAAAAATTAGTAAGAAAATATGGTATATTTGTATATTTTAAACAGTAATTATTTAAGTCAATAAATAAGAGCAATTAGTAAAACTATTACAATACTCAGCAAAAGAGGATTTCTCTTGGTACTGCTATCTATTTATCTTGCATAATTTTTTTTATTAATTGCCATTTTTTTTTGACAGATGTGGGCACAGTTGGGTTGGATCAAATTTTTGTTTCTGTAGGATGGGATTCTCTGGTACATAAAGGCAGAGCCCTTTCTGTTCTTTTGAGACTAAAGGAGTCACTTTGTTGTATTATCCTTAAATTCACTACCTAAAGGCTAATTGATTTTAAAAATTGTTATTTTTGAAATCTAAGGTTATGCATCATTGACATTTGGCCAATGTTAGAATAGTTTAATTGTGTTGATTCTTTATGAAGTGCATTATTCAAATAATATCATTTTTATAGAGAGTTTTTTTTTTTAAATAAACATCACCATACATAGATCTCTTGCACAAATTATGCTGTGAAACTGGTAACCATTTATATATAAATTATAACATGTGGAAGCATAAGAGATTCATGTATGATTAAAATATTAAAACAATAAAACAGAGAAATACATCAACCTTTATTCATGTTATCAGGGAAAAGTAAATTGCATGGATTTTTATGAAAAAAAAACTAAAAATATGATCTAACTTTATTTTTAAAATCTATTTTCTAAAGTGTATTGTTTTACATTTCTTCTATATGAAGTCTTTATATTTGGCTGATATGTGTACTCTCTTAGGCAATAGTATACTCATTTTTGTATGCAGTGGTAACTCACCATAGTCTTCACATATGTTTGGCTAAGACATATTATCTAGGTTTTTTTCCCAGCAGGCAATTAAACCTGAATTCAATATAAGAAAAAAAATTACTTTATTAACTTAGTAATTAATTAACTAATCCATACCCTACACTGTGAATTATACTTTTAAAGATTTAGTTACATAGTATGCCTTTTGGATATTCTTTCCTTCCTCAGATAATAAAATTCTTTTCTCTATTTAAAATGCAAGTGAATACTCATGTTTGTTGTGCCTATCCTGTTTACCCCTGGCATCTATAATTGCTTTCAAGCATTAGATTTTTCTCTTTCTTTGGTATCCATAGAACTTGTATATACCATTGTTTTCACTCTTGAGACATTGAATTATAATTGTTTTTTATAAGGCTAAATACACTTAAACTTAATAATTTGTCACTTTTTCTGGCTATAAATTGCAGAAATATAAAAATATATAAAGAATTTTTTAAATATCAACAAAATTATCTGAAATGTCACAAACTGAAAATTAACATAATATTGATGTAATTTTCAGTACTATACATATATTTCATTTTAACTGTTAATCATCTCTATTTTTAGTTTCTCTAGTAATTATCATTATAATTTTACATTTTATATTTGTGACTCCTATATTCGATTTATAAAACTTACATGCATTCCATTAACACTGTATTAAAAGAAAGAGCTGTTCAGTGAGTTTATATTACCTGATAAACCTGCTCCTCTATTTTCCATTTTGTGTTAATATATTTTTTAGTTCTAATGGTTCCCCTTGAATATATATTTAAATATTTCCGTGTTGAATCATTATCTTTAAACAAAGATATTGACTCCACACTACTATAAAGTATGTAATTAACATCTTTACACAAGACTATATATCTCCCTATTTAACACTCAGATTTGAGACAAAAATATCAGTGTCACAATGTTTTACTTTAGAAAACATAGATTGAAATAGATGTCCAGCTCATCTCTAAGTATATTTAGTACTTTTATAAATGCTGTTTATATAAATTAAAGACAAAATAAATAGCATCCCTGCTATTATAATTTGAATACACATTTCTATTGAACATGGTAATGATTACAGCAATAGAAGACAGTATATACTTTTATATAACTGTATCTGTGATACCTGAAAGAGAACTGTGTAAGGATAAAGAGTAAACAGGTACCCAATTCTTAAAAAACAATAATAGCTCAAAATTGTGTCATGATTTTGCTCCCTATCTTCAATATTTTCAATGTAGTTTATTTTTCTCCAAGATTATTTAATCCTGCTCATTTGTGATTGACAAAACTTACATTTTTTAACAATATTAAAATTTCAGTCTCTTTATTATAAAATCCATTGGAATTCTCATCTTTCTCATAACTTTTTATTTAATTCATTTTGCTCAGCATTTTTATTCTTGTCTAAAGACTCAAGTTATTCTTCACCTACCAGCTGACTCAATGAATATTTATAGTGTACCCCTATGTGCTAAAAAATGTTTTAGGTTCTGTGATTCTCACTATTGAATATAGTAGAATATTCCTACTATTATGGAGGTTAGAGTATATTGAGGATAGACAAAAGTTGTAAAATATAACAAATGTGTTATTTAATATATTAACAGTTTAAGTTAGCAAAATAGAAAATAAAATAAGTTAAGCAAAGTAATGGAAAAGCTAATGAAGAATAAAGCTCTCTGTTAAATACAGGAGTTAGCGTAGTCCTCATTGGGAAGGTAACATCTGTACAGACTTAAAGGTAGTGAGGATTTAAACATGTGATGAAAGAGCATTCCAACCTAACAAAAGTGTCACTACAAAAACAAGAGTCAGAGCATCCCTAGTATTGTTTGATCAATTAGCCAATGGGGATGAAGCAAGGAAGAGAATGGTAGGGGAAGAGGTCAAAAAGATAGGGTTGAGCTTGTGGGTTAGGACTTCAGAAGCCATTCAATAAATGTAGTTTCTAGTTAGAGAGATGCAGGAACTCATGGGCTTTGGAAGAGGGAAGTAAAGAGGTTTCCCATACATCTCTTGCCCCCACAAGTGCATAGCCTCCCCATTATGAACATTACTCACTATCATGGTACTTTTAAACCTAACATTGATACGTCATAATTACCCAAAGTCTATACTTTACATTAGGGTTCACTTTTGGCATTATATGTTCGTATGGATGGGACAAATGTATAATGCCATAGTACCTCATTGAATATACTCATCATACAAGTATTTTCAATGCCATAAAAATCCTCTGTGATCCACCTACTTATTTCCAACCTCCCACCAGAAAATTTAAACTCTTTTGTTGTATATTTTCTAAAACACTAATTTATCTTCTTCCAAACAGAGAGTGGCTTTATATTTCATTTGCCACACTTTAGTTTATAGAGTTTCTATAATAAGCATGTTTTTCTTAATTATTAGAATACATCATCAATCATCATCCATTATTATTATTATTATATTATTATATTATTATGCCTACAGCACTCAGTCTTCCTAGGTGGTCTCCACACAAGTACTAACCAGGTCGACCTACTTAGCTTCCAAGATCAGACAGGATCGGCATGTTCAGGGTAGAATGGCTGTAGACAAGAAGATAAATATTATTAAATTGACATTAGCGATCTTTAACTGGATAGCACTAAATGGTGCATGAAACAGTGATATCTTAGAAAGGTGCTCGTTTCACTCTGTCACTGTAAAAGACCCCAGGAAAAGTAAATGCTAATGCAAGCCAAGGGTTTTATTCAAAATTGACAAAATTGGTCTTCTTTAAATAGATAAGTTAATGTAGTTAACAGTTTTTAGATAACAAAAAAATGAATTGATCACTTCATAGTTTTATATTTTAAAAGTATTAAAGATTATAAGTTGAAATATGTGGAATATGATGTAATCTGCTAATTATTTGTAAATGTAATTTTTCCAATTTTAATTCAATAATAATGGAGTGAATTATCATCTTAAATTTCATTTCATTCTGTTATACTTCAACAAACTGAAAATCATCGCACTATTTCAGTGTAAGCTCTCTTCTAACACAACTACATTGTATAGGAAAAAATTAATCAGCTTTTATGAGATAAAATTTAATTAATTTTTCATACCTGAACCTATGTCAGGTTTTTGATGATATAGTACTTAACACACAATATATGTCTTATTAAATAAAAATTAACAATTCATTTTGTACACTTAATTATTAAAGAAAGCATTATCTCAAATTATTGAGGCAAAATTGACAATCAAAGCTGAAAAAGATGAAAAAGAAAGTAATAATTCCAATTATATTAACTTCCTGATATTTCATATTTACTACAATTACTTTGTCAGTCCTTTTTATTTATTAATTCAGTAAATGTCTACTGTAAACCTACAAAGCTTGGTGTTAAAAAGAGAACTACCAGACAACTCACAGGCACTTTCTTTAAGATGCTCATTAGCTTAGTGTAAAAAAAATGATTAACAGAGATATCTACTCTAAAATGCATATGCCACTGGATTGCTGCAAAAGGACTCAGAGAATATAGAGGACTGGGTGTCCCTGCTATAGACTGAGTCAAAGTTATGGGGATTGTCAATGAATGCTTCCTCCCAGAAGTGTGCTAAAGACTAAGTAGGAGGTGAGCATGCGGGTGAATCAGTGAGCTTTCTAGCCAGAAAAGAAGTTTGGCAAAGTCTTGTCTGCTTTGGCAAGACAGAACTCACAAACTGCAAACTCTGTATGCCACTGGCCGTGGCTCTCTGATGTCTCATTCTTCAAACTTAATGCTTCATCCTTCGTACTTTGTAGATTTTTCAGTGACCTCCTCAAGCATATCCTCTTTCCAACCACTTTTCGTTTTCCAAGCTATTCTCTACATAGCCAAAAGGACTGTATTTTTTAGTAAAAGGTTTAAAACAAATCATGTCAATATTGACTTTTAAATATCTCTGACTTCCCACATCCCATAAGATAAAAATCCCAAATCCTCACATTGGCATTTACAGTGTGCCTATCATTGTACTCAGTCTACAGTACGAATGAGTACCTGACTAATTCTCACCTTTTCTAACTCAGTGCAATTCATCATTCTTGACAGTATTTTTATTCTTAACATTAGCCACACTCTACATGAATCTGCAAATGCTTGTTTTCTGAGTGCAGAATCCCTTTTTCTCTCAGTTTTCCCTCATCCTTCACCCCTTTGTATTTGGTTTGGAAATTGCTATTTGCTCTGAAATACTCATTTAATGTAAAAAATCATCTCTCAGTGAAGTATTTATCATTCCCCACAATACAAAAACTGAATTAACCACATCTTTTTTCTTTTTAGTCCATGAAGGATTTTGTTCATAGTTTTATTTTTTTTTTTTAATATTTTCTCATTTGTACAGAACCTCAGCCTTGAGGATTATGCAAAATCAATGTTCTGGTCCTTACCTCATGGAGATCACATTTTAGAAAGAAAGACTGACATGTCAAATGATAACTAAAATACATGGTAATAAAGAACATTGTAAGAATATATATATAGGCATGCTCTGGGAATAGATCAAGAAGCATTTAATTTGAACTAGTGTGGAGATGGAAGAAGGATTCACCAGAGATAGCTATGAAAACAAAATAACATTAGAGCTGCTTTGCATTTTTTATAATGGGAGTTACTGGAGATGATGAAGGCAAAGACTTGCATCACACTCAGATGGCAATGACTGGCTAAAGCTGAGAAGTACCTGTCCAAATAAAATGGGGCAGGTAGTTCATTAGGTTCATTTTGTTAATCCTGGTTATTGCGGGCATATGAGATTTCTGACCAGTAGCTGTTGCCAGGTTATGAAAGAAAAATACTTTGTGACAGAAGGTTACACATTGCATCATGAAAGCAATGGGGTTATTCAAAGTTTTAAAAAGGAGACCGACATGATCAAGTGTCTCTTTAGAAATATTGCTGAAGGCAGCAGGAGAATTCATTGCAAAACTTGAGGAAGGTACTGCTTCCTAGGATAGAAGTTAGGATTTATTTAAGAGTTCAGAAGTTCAGCAAAGAGAAATAAGAGCTTAACCTAGAGTTGTGACAACTGGAATGAGGTAGAAGGGATACAGCTCGACAGTTTTATTTTGGAGATAAGATTCACCAAAACTTTCTGACCAATAATAGGTAAGGGATAAGGAGGTGCAGAAGAAACTGTGTTTATGTCTTAGCACTTGGTTCATGTCAATAAAATTAAGCTAACTAGAGAACAAATGGACAATTCCAATGCATAAAAAGGAGAAAGGAGATCTACTCACACTTGTGCATCATTGTCTTTTGATTTTATAATGCATATTATGGATATCACTTTATAAAAAGCTTATTTATTATTTTTGATGAATATACCAAGATTAATTATCTTTTATATTTGGCATTTAGGTAATTGGCAGAGTTTATTTCTTACTTATTATAAAGAAAATATATTTATGTAGACAAGTACAAGAATAATTTGCAGTGTAAATGTTTTAAAGTAAATTTCTGAAACAAAAAAAAATGAAATGTTTGATAGACAAAGATCAGGTTTGTAGAGAATAAATTTGGAATAGTAGAAAAATAAGAGTCCAGAGAGATACCTGTAATTTTGTCATTTTACAAGTCAGCATCCACAAGTGACAATACATTGTTTACCTTCTGACAATAAGTGATCAAGAATAGAAAATGGGAGTCAGGAAGCTTTGACATTAGACTATTGGATGAGACACTCTTTTCGGTGCTACTTTCAATTAGAACATGTAGAGGGGAAAAAACATTGAATTCAGAACCATACAATATCAGTTGAGTGCTAAAATTATCTCTAGTTAACTATATGATTTTAGGCAACTGCTTATTCTCTAAAAATCCAATATTTTATTTTATACATTGCACTGTGTACAATTTCACTACACACCATGAATATTAAATTTATTGAATACAGCAGGATTTAGTAAACATGTTAAATAAAGAGCAATATTGTAAATATTTTAGGCTTTTCAAGACATACAGTGTCATTGCAAACTACTCACCTCTGCCCCTGTAGTGTGAAAGCAGCCAAAGACGACATACAAATAAATAGGCAAGGCTATGTTCCCATAAGACTTTATTAAAAAGATAGCAGCCTAGGTATGGTCTTCAGAATGTGTAGTTTACTAACCACAGGAATAGAAGAGTGAAAGAACTGTTAATAATATAACATTTATATGTTCTCCCACTCTGAGACACTATGATCCTAAATAATGTCTTTCAAAAATGAAATTTTTTTATTTAAGAATATTATAAATATTTTCTTAAGTAGTAAATGTGAACAATAATAAAAAGATCAAAGAATAAACATATTTCTGAATTTCCACTAAAAATGTTCTGGAACTCTTCAATAACTTTGTTGATTCTATCAATCGCATATGAAACCCAAATAACAACAAACCATGTATTCAGCCTCCTTCACAGAGGATTTTAAAAAGGTTGGCTGCCATCTCTCACAACTATGTTTCAAAGGCCTTTGTTGCTTTATGTTGAAATGCAGGAATGAGCCTACAGAACTGGACAAAATTGTTTGGTCTGAAATGAGTGTGACTGTCTTGTGTTGCTATGGCTCCACTTTCGAATTATGGTTACATTATAGTTTTAATAAAGAAATGTACCTGAAAAGAAAGATGCAAGGTTTTAAACATGAACTTCAAGTGACCAAAACAATGAAATAATCTAATAGTAATGTGAATGTATAGACTAGTGAATTTTAATTTATTAATAATAATTCTGTTATGTTATTTTCTCACAAGGAAAGCTATATTTCTTTTCATCATGTATAAGATGAAATATTGCACGACAAAATTAAACGTTAAGATTTATGAGACTTATTAAATCTAAAAAAAGAGTCTAATTAGTTTTCCAGTGCCAGAGGCATGTCTGAATTATTTGAGTGGAATACAGCTGGTTGTGTTGTAAACCTATAACTGTAAGTCAATGGAAAATAATTGATACTTCTCTCATCTAATACTGGAGATTTTTAACATCATTATTGTTGTTGCTGATTTTAATATAAGATGGAGACATTAATACTGACCATTTATCTTATTTGAGGCTGCCTGTGAAAACCTGGTGATAATGTGACCTGGCTGGCACTTATTTGAACCCACAGATAATTTAATCAAGTAAAATTGGTAAAACTAATAAAATTAGGGAAAGTGGCATTAACAATTAACTCATTCTTTAATTATGCCATGATTTTAGACTCACGTTTTTGACATGAAAAATCCTTTTTCTGCTGGAGGTGATGTCTGACATCCCGTTCTCAGCTAGGGTTTTCCTTTTTTACATACAGTACTACTAGATAGCTTTGGTCTTCTTCAAGTGTGTCATTCTGGCTAAGGTTGAAGAAACAGCAGTTACCCAGAGGAAGCTGTGCAGTGGTAGTGTTAGAAACACACACACACACCACACACACACCACACACCACACACACACACAGAATAATGGAAATCATTTGTGGTCTTGATTTATTGTCATTTTCATACACACACTTTGTTCCAAACAAATAACAGCTAAATCTACAATCTAGGGATGGGAAAGAATGTTCTCTGTATGACGAAGCAAAAACAAAGGTGGGGGTAATTGGTAAAGATGAAAAATTATGAATAAATTTTCAACTTACCACACTGCTTGCTATACAAATGATATATATATATTTACCACGCATTGCTTTTCTCAGAATAAAAAAGTAACTACCGATTTAAAATATTGTAATTATAATTTATTTATCAAGTCTATACCCTGGATAGCTTATAGAATTATTAAAAATATCTTAGAATGAGTATTTAATCTGCTTAGATCGTTATTGGTTTATTACACAATATTGATATGACAATAAATATACAGAATTAGCAGCACCAAGTCACAGGTCACGCTATCAAGAATTCATAACTTGCTGAGAAACACAAATGTATAACTTAATGATGGTACATCAACAAAACATTGTTTTAAGTCTTAAAATTGGCAAAGTGTTATGGAAGTTTTGGAGAGATTGTTAGCTTTTTAAATTAATTAATTAACTAATTAATTAGTTAGTTTATTTATTTATTTAATGTTGACATTGTTTAATGAAATTCAGCAGGTTTCAGGTATAATTTAACAATAAGGCATATATACATTGTATTGTATGTTCATTGCCATAATTAGATTTCTGTCACCAACATATTTGACCCCTTTTACCTCTCCCTACCCTCTCTGCCTTTACCCCCTGGTAACCACTGGTCTATTGTCCATGTCATGAGTCTCTGTTTTGTCCTGTTTGTTTGTTGCTTTTAAGTTCATATCCTGCATATAAGTGATATTATGTGATTTTCAACTTTTTTTTTGGTCAGTTTATTTCAGTACAGCTTTAAGAATAGGGTAAAATGGAATCTTAAAGGAAAAGTGGGGCTCCAAAGGCAGTGGTTAAGGGCATTCCTTGCAAGGGATAACAATAGCAGCTCAAGCATGGAATGTGGGGAAGTCTCCATGTGCACTGAAGTACATGTCATGTAAGATCGGCCCAAACCAGAGATATAAATTGGCAGCATCCATTCTGAAATATCAGAGGACTCAGTATGACAGCTGTTTATGTACCTAAGATGAAAATAGCTAGAAATAAAAAAAGATTTAGTGCATTTTAGACCATGTGTTTTAATCTGGGTATCCAAAGCTAGAGCATCAGATGAAGAATTTGGGGTAAGTAATTTTTAAGATAAGACAAGTCGAAGAGAGAATGGGGAAATATGAAGGGAGGAATAAAAGAAGGTGTGTTAAGTGCTAGTTTACTGCTGTAGTCAACTCTTGCTCATTTCCTCTTTGGAGGTAATGTGGACTATAGCTTGGAATGAGCACAGGCTTGTGGATGGATGCATCAATCAAAAACCAAGAGACAGAGGCTAAAAATGAAATTCTGCACAATTTAGACCCTTGATCCTTGAGACAGTTTCCCCTCCATACCTCACATTCATGCTTGGGCTTCCTAGATTGTGCACACAAACTACCTTTGTAAATTTTTGCTATGTTTGTGATCCTCCTGTACATTATTAGTTAATATTTTCATTTAAATCAATTTACTATTTACTCCTCTTCTAAGTAATAATGAATATGAACCATGATTGGATGGCTAACTTCATATTTTCCACTGATCTTTCATCTGTTTAGGGTTGTTCCAGGGGTATTCACTCTTCAGCACTTCTGGCCTGCTATGAATGAGCTGAGTGTTCTTCTGCAAACAGAAAATACCCTCAGATTAAAAAAGCAGATGTGGAATTCTTCTATAGATAGAAAACACCTTCAACAAAAAAGCAGAAAAGTCAATGTATGTATCATTTATAACAGTGGTCCCTAATCTTTTTGGCACCATGGACCAGTACTCTTATGAGAATCTAAAGCCAGAGGTGGAGCTGAGGTGGTGATGCTAATGTTAGGGAGAGGTTGCTAGTACAGCTGAAGCTTCACTTGCTAGCCCACTGTTCAAGTCCTGTTGTGCGGCCCGGTTCCTAACAGGCCACGGACAAGTGCTCCTAAGAGACTCTCATTCCTGATGATCTGAGGTGCCCCCAAGGGTGGTAATGCTAGAGTTGGGAAGATCCTGCAAATACACTTACTTGCCCACTGCTCACCTGCTGTGCAGTCCAATTCCTAACAGGCCTATGGACTGGTACCAGTCTGTGGTCCGGGGTTTGGGGACCCCTGATGGATAAAATTTTTGAGTACACATGGCAGTACTATGTATCATATGTGGAAACACAGTAATATAGGTAGCATAAAGAGACAGGACCACAAAAAAGCTTAGCAACTTTAAGACAGCAGTTAGCTCTGGGGGAAAATGATGGAGGAAAATGTTATATTTGTTTTCATTGAATTTCTATTCTATTGTTTTAAAAAATTGACCTGAAGTAAATATAGAAATAACATTTACAAAATTGTGCTATTGAGTGCATAAGTTTTTAAAAAATGTTTTCTGTACTTTTTTGTATGTTTGAAATAATCCAGAATTTTCAAAATGCATAAAATACAGTAAAATGCTTGAGTGTGATAAAATTTGGCTAAATTCTACCAATTTCCAACATTTGAATGCATTATCAATTTTCATTATTTAGAGAAATGATATATTTTACATTCTAATGAAATTGAAATCTAATCAATTATTCTACAATTTAAATGGCTATAGACCTAATTGATAACATTTGAACATGAATATGGTTATAATTAAGTTCAACACAGATTTCTTTAGGCTACAGCAATCTGTGGGTATAATCATCAATGCTGAAATTATTAATAACTACCACTTGCATTTATGCAAGACCTCAGCTTTAACCAGAGACATGCGACCTCTACCCCATTAGCTATTTTTTTCAAAAGGCTTATGTTGGTGCCATAGAAGCTCTCAGGGAAAAGTTTGCTTTTGCCTTCTTAGTATCATCTGCCCTTTTTGTTGTCAACTATCTGCAAGGCAATTGGGAGAGGCATTTGCTTAGGTAAGCCAAGAATTAGAAACCCAGCAAGATGCTGAGTTGAAGCTGAATTCCTTTCATTCTTTTCTTGGACACTCAAACAGCTGTTGGTGCTGAGGACCTTAAACTGCCTCTTATAGCTCTATCAGCCTTTCTTTAAAGTCTTTACAAAAGAGTCAGACCTACTTAGGGGAGTTGTTTAGAAACAAATATCACCATGCCCTCCTTGTTTTTCCCTTGAATAAATACTTGAAAACTTACATATTGTATCAACTCAAGGAAGAGAACAGGTAGTGGGAAGAGGAAGTATGCACTATTAGTTCGTTAGTTACCCATTATCTATCTCCTGGTGTATAGGTCAACTGAGTTATTACTCAATGTGTAATAATATTAATTATGACGATATGTCTCTTTGCATTGTATAATTCAGGGAATCTTTCCTGAAGATGGGATACAATTTGTAGACAGTGCCTTGTGATATTTAAGCACTAACATATCACCACTTCTTTAGTATTTTCAGGAAATATATGATTAGCACAATGTGGTTAAGTGTATTTATGCCTGGTTTTCATTCTTACCAATAATTGACATTAATGTGGTGAGCAAGCAGCTTTAAAATTTTTGGCAACTCGATGTGCATAGTACCTGAATTCATTATTTGCTGTAAAGCAGAAAGGGAGGTTGGAAAGTATAGCAGACAGTAGTTTCTTTATAGAATTAATGAGTGAGAATGATGAACCCTTAATGCAAAACTCAAGAATGCATTATGAGATAACCTTTTTGAAATCGTCTCATTGCTGTTTAATCACTGGCAGAGCCCTACATTTTCACTGAAGCTCTAAACTAAAATTATAGTGCATATCAGAGACCACATGAATATTTTTGACAAAGATAAACAGTGAAATGAGTTGATGTTTCTGTTGAAAAGGGATAAAACCACTCTATTGGTGAGGCATTTATCATTACAGGAAAAAAGTATCAGTAATTTTATTCTTCTTTCTGAGATTATCACTCACAGCTATGGTCTCCATTATTGCAATAACAAATTGAGAAATAATATTCCCCCAGGAAAATGTGGGATGTTTTAATGTTTTATAGCAGAAAGATGTTTTTGCAGACATTGCAGAAAGCTAATGTCTCCTTTAAATTGGGCTATAATTCAGAGAGAACTATGAAACACAGCTGCAAAAAGTCAGCCAAAGAAGTTGGCTTATCTCTCGTATATTCTTATAATATTTTTGACTTTTGTTATTGTTGTTCATTTTGTGGCTACAGGATGCAGTGCAATTTGTTTATATCATGTGTCCTTAGAGAGAAATTAAGTAGCCCTAAACAATAAGGTGTAAGGATCAACACAAGGAGAGAAAATTGATAATATTTGGTATCTTCCCTACTTGCATTTCACTAATTTTTTAATGTATTAACCCATTCATTAATTTTCAAATACATACTGAGCAAATACTGCTTGCCATGAATGCAGGCTTGATATATTTCTTGAACAAAGCAAACAGAATCTTCTCCATCATGGAATCTAAAATTAGTGAACAAGTCCAGGGAAAAACAAATTTAAAAAGCTGATATATTATAAAAAATCTGTAGTAAAATGTCAAAGAAAAAGTAAGAGTGGATTGTTTCAGAAAGGATGTATTTATTTGTAAAATGCTGGTTTCCTACAGTATCTGCTTTTTTTTCTAATAAAATGAAAATTTTACTATAATTTAGTCAGCTAGATATTCACGAGTTTCTTATTTTAGTGTCTTTCATTGTAATATATACCATTAACTAAGGAAAGTATATAAATGCATATGAACAGTTCAAAGACTTATAATGGAACCAACACTCCTATATCCTGTGTAAGAAACAGCATATTACCAGTTTATGTCATGACCCTTCTTTGACCTGCCCCCAAGGCATTGCCTACCCTACCTCCTCAAAGGTAATTATTATTACAAATATTTTTCTAATTCTTATTGCATCTCTTCATAAAATTTTATCTGTTTAGATAAACATCGCTTCCATTAAAAACTATGAGTAAATTATATGTATTGTTCATTGGTTTTCTTGTTTTGCTTAATGTTTTTGTGATTTCTCCATTTCTACATATGCAGCTGTAGTTCATACATTTTATTGCTTCAATGTATGAAAATTGTGTTTTCTACTGTACTTTTGATTGATGATGAATCTTTCCCCAATTTTTTTTTTTGTTTGGCAATTATGGACAATACTTCAGTGAGCATTTCTATGCATATCTCCAGAGACACATGCACAATCATTTTTCCAAGATACATTTAGTCATATTAATAAATTACATATTCAATTTTGCTATGTAATAAAAAACAATTTAAAAATAAAAAGCACAGCTATTTAGTGGGTATATTAACAGTATGAAGATGATAAATTATCAGCTTTATAGACACAGAAAAAATAACTTGATGAAACTCAGTATCAAACAAAAAAAAAAACCATACCAAAAGAAGAAAAGTGCAATTTGGAAATATCTGATAAAAGATACCTTAAATTAAAACAAAAGTAAACATTATACATAAAGATAGAATGTTGAAAGCTTTTTCTATGAGATCAATAATGAGACAGTGATAGCCACTATCGACATTTGTAGTCAACATTTTACTGGAAGTCTTGGCTGAGAAAAGGCAATAAAACATGGCAATTGGAAAAGAAAAAATATACAAATAACGTGTCTTGAATTGGTTTTTGGATTTACTTCATAGATACTCCTATTATTTGAAAATTATGGCATTTTGTATTTTCTTTTTCAAACTTTTATTTCTTTTCTAGTAACAATGCTACATAGAAACGTTGGATCATGGACATCTTCAAAATTGTTTTGACTATACAGAAAGCAAAGACTTTGCTATTTCGATATTAAGTATGATATATGTGTATATTTATTTATAAATGCTCTATTTTTTGTTTAAGAATATTCCTTTTTCTACTCTTACTGGTTAAGAGTTTATGTAAAAAATAGCTGTTCCACACATATTTTGATTGAACTTGTCTGTGAAGCAGCTGCACTCAGTATTTTTGTTATAGTAAGACATTTAACTGCTTATAAGTTTTCTTTTATAGCTATACGGTATTTTATGTTTTTAACATCTTTTTGAGATGTTTTCAGGAAGTTGTATTTTTTTGAAGTGCTTAATACTTTTTGAAAAATTAAAATTTATTGGCTCAAATTTATTCAACATATTGTTATTTTTATTAGCTCTGTGGCTATGTCTTCTCTTTATTTTATTATTGTTTATTTTGTATACATTATATATATTATTTGATTCTTTTGATTTTGATGAATATTAAAAAATAATATTTTGTTATGCATTTTAGAGAACCAACTTTTGGCTTTGTTGGTTTCATTTGTTCTCAATTTTATTAATTACCTAAACTCATTTTTGATATTCCCTTCTACTTTCTTTTATTTTATTCTACTTTCCTTTAATTAATGTCTTATTTTAGATTCTTAGCTCAGTAGTGTTTTTTGTTTCTCAAAGAATAGCTATTTGCTTTTAAATACAATTTCATCTACATCTCAGACATTTTGATACATGATCCTTTAGTTATACATTTCTTAATATTTAATTTCCATTGTGGCTTTTTATTTGTAGGAGTTGCATTTTAAGTTTCAAATGTATACTTTTCTGTTTTATAAAATTATTATCTTATTTAATTTCTTTTATTCAGAAAATGAACAAAGATCTTTAAAATTTTAAACCTAATACATCATTGCAGTAGAACCTCAAGATCTCCAGATTTTGGTTTTCCTTTGATGATCATCTAACTTGTGGATATTTTCTTTTATTTCAATTCTAATCCTTTTTGGATTCCTCAGTGGTTTATATGAAGAGTTGTAAACCACCTTAATTCACAATTTTACTTATTTTATCAAGAAAGTTTTTAATAGTGTCTATTCAGTATGCTGGCATAAAGTTCAGTCATCTATGTACTTCTTATGTAAAACAGAAATCATCTGATTCAGTCTGTATTTAAATTCATTTGCCTAATCCCCCTCATTCACACACATTTCCTGTTCGCGTTCATTTATTCAGCAATATTTTTTTGAGTTCCACTGTTTCCTTGCACTGTTTGTGCCGCTGTGATATAACTATGAACATTCAAAGTTTATCTCTATGATGAGGAAAATAAATACTATATTAAATAATATATTAGTTATTGATAAGTCCCTATAATGAAAAATGAAGCAGAGTTAATAAATGATGAGTGAGAAATTATAATCTTTAATTGATATTCGTAGACCACTTCTCCAAAGGGTGATACATGAACTGAGATCTAAATGGTTTGGCCTGAGCGGGCATATGTCTATATGCAGAAAGAGCAATTCAGCTATGAAAGGAAAAAACACAAAGATAAAGAGACAAGAAGACACTAACATTTTCAAACTTTGAGGTAGCCAATATTGCTCTGTTTGAGGGAGCTTTTAGAGAACAGCCAGAGATAAGGTAGAAAGCAGTAACTGGATGACTGCATTAGAGTATCTGTCTCTTGTTTACAAATACTAAAAAAAAAGAAAGAAAAACAAAAAAAAATTCTGGATATTGCTGGCTGGAATTTGATATTCCGTAAGAAAAAAAGGTAAATTAATTGTTTTATTTCTGTTATTTTTGTTTTTGTTTATATACCTCTTTACTTGCTCAAGTGATTGAGAATATTTCTTTAATCTTCAAAATCCAAGCGTCTTGGCAGAGTCCATTAATTTTGTCAAGAGTAAGATGAGTACAGTAGTTTTGGCCTACACCTTCAGGTTATTTTAGAATGGAAATGTTTTTGTTTAATTTTATCTTTTGTTTTATCTATTTGCTGTTTTGTGTACTTATTCTTCCATTTTATTTGTAGCTAGTATTTTTTATTACCAATTGTTGGTTTTGATGAACTTCTCTTCTCATATTTGTTTCTTTTTTTCACTACAATCATTCTAAGAGAATTATTTAATAAAGTTTACCTTCTAAAATTTTCATTCTCGTTTCTTCAATTTCCATTTAAGATTGTATGGCCTTCAATGAGAATTGTAATCATCATTGCATTTTTTTATTTTCCTGCATTTTGTTCTTAATTAAGCAAGTTTTTTTCTCTTTGCAGCCTGCTTCACAGATTTACATCTTTGAATTTCTACTTGCTCTACGATACACTTATATCTTTATAGAGTAATTTCACTTCATTTATTGAAAATTCAAAGCATATTTTCTCTAAAACTTTTTTATTTTCTGTCTCAGTTCTTATTCAGACACACATCATTTTCTTTAATATTTCCTGCCAGTGATTCTCCTTACCACACCATTATACTGTGCTGCAGTATGTTTTTCATTTGCTTTTTATGGTCTATAGTTTCATTTTTTAATGAAAAAGTAAATATCAAATACTGATTCTACAAATATAAAAGTAGTGATTTTTGTTTATGTGTTTTTATTTTTCACTTATAGTAGACATACAATATTATTTTATAATTGTTCAGGATTATGCATAGTGGTTAGACATGGATATAAGTTATGATGTGATTCTACCGATTAGTCTAGTATCTACCAGGCACTATACATAGTTATTATGATATTATTGACTTTCTTCCTATGCTGTATTTTATATCCTATGACTATTTGTAACTCCCAATTTGTATTCTTTAATTAATTAAATTATTTATTTATTTTATCTGGTGACTTTGGTTTACAAATACAATGTTCATCTGTACACTCTAACAGTAAGGCATATGCACATTACAATATGTGTTCACCTCCCACAGTTAGATTTCTTGCTATCTTCACATATTTGACTTCCTTTTGTTGCAGCCCCCTGCCCCCGAAAGACACATGGACCACCAGAATTCAGTGAATTATAGGAAACAGGCTCTTATTCAGCCAGCTGGGTCTGCCAGGGATATGCAGACCCCAAATTAAGCAGTCCCGAAATGTATAGGTACAGGGTTTTTAAGCCCTAAACCCCATTCTTCATTCTGTCTGAAACACGAAAGTCTATTTTTCTTCTATTTACTGTCAACTCACAGGTTGGTTGTCCAAGTGGAGATACAGAAGCAGAAAGCTTATTGTTAGAATGTTATGTGCCTATGGGTGATAGCTTATGTTCCCATGGGTGATAGCCAAGTAGTAATTTCCACACACTTTACCCATCTGCCATTCCCTCCCCAACACTCTACCCTCTGGTAACTGCTAGTCTATAGTCCAAGTCCATGAATTTCTTTGTTTGTTTTTGTCCTGTTCATTTGCTGCTTTAGGTTTATTATCCACGTATAAGTGATGTCATGTGATTTTCAAGCTTTTCTGTTTGGGTTATTTCTCTTAGCATGATTATCTTGAGGTCCATTCATATTGTCACAAATGACAATATCATCCTTTCTTAAGGCTACGTAATATTTCATTGTATATATGTACCACTGCTTCTTTATCCAATCATCTATTGTAGGATACTTCAGTTGCTTCCATGTCCTGGCCACCATGAATAATGCTACTAGAAGATCAGTGTGCAAATATCTTTTCAGATATGAGTTTTCAGGTCTTTGGGGTAAATACCCAGTAGAGGGACTGCTGAATCATATGGTAGACCAATTCTTAGTTTTTTGAGGAACGTCCGTACTGTTTCCATAGTGGCTGTACCAATTTGAAGTCCCACCAGCAGTGTATGAGGGTTCCGTTTTCTCCACATCCTCTCCAACATTTATTACTTGTCCTGTTGATTATAGCTATTCTAACGGTGTGAGTTGGTATCTCATTGTGGTTTTGATTTGAATTTTCCCTAATAGCTAGCAATGTTGAGCATCTTTTCATATATTTGATATCCATTTGTATGTTCTCTAGGGAGAAGTGTCTGTTCAGGTCCTCTGCCCATTTTTTGACTGGATATTTTATTTTTTTGTTGTTATTGAGTTATATGAGTTCTTTGTATATTTTTGGATATTAAGCCCTTATCAGAGGCACTGCTTACAAATATATGTTTGCATTTGCATTTGGTTGGTTGTCTCTTACCTTGTTGAGGATTTCTTTTGTTGAGCAGAAGCTTTTTAGTTTGATGCAGTCCCATTCATTTATTTATTTTATTTTTACTTCCGCTGCCTTTGAGGTCAAATTCATAAAATCCTCTTTAAGTCCAAGGTCTTTGAGTTTAGTTCTTATGTTTTTCTATGCGTCTTAGTGTTTCAGGTCTTATATTCAGGTCAATTAATCTATTTTGAGTCAATTTGGTGTGTGGTGATAGACAACAGTCTAGTTTCATTCTTTTGCAGGTGGCTTTCCAGTTTTCCAATAACCATTTATTGAAGAGGCTTTCCTTTGTAGTTTCCTTTTGTCAAAAATTATTTGCACGTATAAATAGAGGTTTACTTCTGTACTTTTGATTCTGTTCCACTGGTCCGTGTGTCTGTTTTTTCTGCCAATACCATGTCGTTTTGATTACTGTCGCTTTGTAGTATAATTTGAACTCAGGCAGAGTGATGCCTCCATTTTCATTCTTATTTCTCAGGATCACTTTAGCAAATCTGATGATTTTTTGTTCTATTTCTTTAAAAAATGCCCAAATGAGAATTTTGATGGGGAATTGCATTAAACCTGTAATAATCCCTTTTAGGTAAATAAGGTCTTTTTAAACTCTGTTGATTCTTCCAACCAAGAACATGAAATATCTTTCCATTTCGTAATATCTTCTTCAATTTCTTTTAATAGAGTCTTATAATTTTCATTATACAAGGTGCTTTATATATTTCGTTAAATTTATTCCTAGGTATTCTATTCTTTTTGTTCCAATTGCAAAAGGAATTACTTTTTGCAATTCTTTTCTAACACTTCATTATGAGTATAGAAACGCTATGGATTTTTTGAACATTGATTTTGTTTCCAGAAACTGTATTGTATTTGCTTTTTGTTTCTAGTAGTGTTCTTGTGAAGTCTTTAGGGTTTTCTACATAGAAAATCATGTCATCTGCAAATAGTGACAGTTTGACTTCTTTGTTTTCTATTTGGATGCCTTTTATATCTTTCTCTTGCCTGATGGCACTTGCTAAGACCTCCAATGTTTTATTGAATAACATGGCAATAGTGGACAGTCTTGCCTTATCCCTGATCTTAGAGGGAAAGTGTTTAGATTTCCACCATTGAGTGTAATATTGACTGAAGGTTTGTCATATATGGCCTTTATTATGTTAAGGTACTGTCTTTCTATACAAGTTTTTAAAAGAGTTTTGATTATAAATGGATGCTGCATCTTGTTGAAGGCTTTTTCTGCATCTACTGATATGATCATATGATTCATATTTTTTAATTTATGTATGTGGTATATCACATTAATCAATTTGCATATGTCGAACCATCCCTGTGTTCCTCGGATGAAGCCCACTTGATCGTGGTGTAAAATCTTTTTAATATGCTGCTGTATTCGGTTTGCTAGTATCTTATTTAGAATTTTTGCATCAATGTTCATGAGAGATATCTGTCTGTAGTTTTTTCGTGTGTGTGTATGCTATCTTTACCAGGCTTGGGTATCAGAGTAATACTGGCCTCATAAAATGAGTTGGGAAGTATTGTCTCCTCTTCAATTTTTTTGAAGAGTTTGAGGAGAATAGATATTAAGTCTTCTTTAAATGTTTGGTAGAATTCACAGATGAAGCCTTCTGGTCCTGGACTTTTACTTTTTGGTAGGTTTTTGATGACTGTTTCGATTTCCATACAGCTTATCAATCAATTTAGATTTTCCAGATATTCTTGATTTAGTCTAGGAAGGTTGTATTTTCTAAGTACTGGTCCATTTCTTCTAGGTTATTAAATTTCGTATTATATAATTTTTCATAGTATTCTTGTATGATCCTTTGTATTTCTGTGATGTCAGTCATAATTTCCCTCTTTCATCCCTGATTTTTATCTGTGTCCTTTTTATTTTTTCTTTAGTGAGTCTAGTCAGGTTTTGTCAATTTTATTAACTTTTTCAAATAACCAACTCTTTGCTGTATTTATTTTTTTGAATGTTTTTTTTTTTCCATTTCATTTATTTCTGCTCTAATTTTTATGATTTCTTTTCTTCTGTTGACTTTAGGATTCATTTGTTCTCCCTTTTCTAGTTTTTTTAAGTTGAAGTGTTAGGTTGTTTATTTGGGCTCATTCTTGTTTTTTGAGGTGGCCTGAATGATATGAACTTTCCTCTCATGACCACTTTTGCTGTTTCTCAAAAGTTTTGATTGTTGTACTTTCATTACCATTTGTTTGTTTTTTTTTATCTCTTGATCTCTTTTGATTTTTTTTTTTGTGACCCAGTTATTCTTCAGTAGCATGTTTTTTAATCTCCATATATTTGTGATTCTTCTTTTTTGTTTTGTTTGTTTTGTTTTTTGTTTTTGTTTGTTTGTTTGTTTGTTGCAGTTGATCTAGCTTCAAAGCATTATAATCAGAGAATATGGTTAGTATGATTTCAGCCCTGTTATATTTGTTGAGGCTATCTCTGTGTCCCAGTATATGGTTGATTCTTAAGAATGCTCCATGTGCACTAGAGAGGAATGGATAAGCAGCTGTTCTTAGATGGAAAGCTCTGTAAATGCCAATTATATCCAGTTGGTCTAATGTGTCATTTAAAGATGTTATTTCCTTGTTGATTTTCTGTTTGGATGATCTGTCCATAATCAACAATGGAGTATTTAGGTCCTCCACTAAGATAATATTTGATCTGTTTCTCCCTTTAGTTCTGTTAGTAATTACTTTACATATTTTAGGGCTCCTTGATTGGGAGCATAGATATTAATAAGTATTACGTCTTCTTGGTGCATGATTCCCTTTATTATTATAGTGTCCCTCAGTATCTTTCTTTACCTTTTTTTTTTCTGAAGTCTATTTCATCTGATATTAGTGCTGCTACTCCTGCTTTTTCTGAATGCCATTTGCTTGAACTATCATTTTCCACCCTTTCATTTTGAGTCTATATTTGTCTTTGGAGATGAGATGTGTCTCTAGAGGCAGCATATAATTAGGTTTTGTTTTTTAATCCATTCTGCATCTCTGCCTTTTTATTGAAGAGTTCTGTCAATTTAAGGTGATGATGGAAATGTGATTGAAATGAGGTCTTTTAGCCATTTTATCTTTTGCTTTCTGGTAGCTCAGTGTTTCCATTGCTTCCTTGTCCTTGTGTTTCTGTTTTCTTTATTTTGGTTGAATTTTGTGGGTTGCCCTCTTGTCTTTCTTATTTTATGTTATATATTTCAGTTCTGAATCTTTGTGTGTGTGGTTATCATTATGAATATATAAAGGACTGTTATATATACACAGTCATCCTTTTTCTTCTGCACGTGCCTTATCTCCATTTACCTTTGCAAATTTGGATGTTTGAATCCTCCCCTTTCAGTCATTGTTGTTTCAATTTGTCCCTGTGTATGCTGAATATACCTTGCTATAGCATTCTTTATTATTATTTAAGCTTATAATGCCCTGTTCTTAGCAAGGGTTGCACTCTTCTGCTTCTATTTGCCTGATAGTCACCTTAATCCATATTATGTATTTTTTTTTTCATTTCATTTTAGGTTAGCTAACCCCTTTCAGTATATCCTGTAGTGCAGGCCTCATAGTGGAGAATTCTCTCAATTCTTGTATGTTTGGAAAGCTCTTACTTTCTCCATATCTAAAGGCGAGCTTAGCGGATACTTTATTCTAGGCTGGTAGTTCCTTTCACTTATAGTTTGAATATTATATTCCACTCCTTTCTGGCTCGTAATGTTTGTGCTGTGAAGTCAAATGATAATCTAATGTGTTTTCTTTTATAAGTTGTCATCTTCTCCCTGGCTGCCTTGGAATTTTGTCTTTGTCATTGTATTTCGATAATTTTAATAATAGGTATTTGATATTTTAATACATAGGCCTTCTTTTTGAAGGCCTTTTTGGGTTGAGATAATTGGGTGTTCTGTTGACTTCTTGAATTCCAAGCTCCAGTTCATTCCTTAGATTTGGGAAATTCTCATCAACTATTTGTCTGAAAATGCTTTCTAGTCCCTGCTCCTTTTCTTTGTCTTCAATAATGCCCATTATTCTTATGTTTCTTATCCTGATGGTATCAGCTAGTTCTTGTATTTCTCTTTCATTATTGTTTGTTCTTTGGTTTCTCTCTTCTTTCTGATTTATTTCTAGATTTCTTTCTTCTGTATCACTGATCCTTTCCTCCATTTGATCAGCTATATTTCCCAAGCTTGACATTTTGTTTTTCAACTCTTACAGTTTGTTTTTTATCTCCAAAAGATCTCTTCTGTTCTTTTTGAGGATCTCAATCTCCTTGCTCTGCTCATCTTTTGTTTTTTTATTTTTCAATTCCTGAAATTGTTGATATGACTTGTTTTGGAATTCACTGAGTTTTTTTAGAAGTACCATTCTGAATTCTCTATCATTTAAGTCGCATATTTCTATGTCTGTAAGCTTATTTTCTGTAGATTTGTCTCTTTCTTTCTGCGATGCATTGTGTCATCGGTTGTTCATGGTGTTTTAATGGACTCTTTCTTCACCTGTGCATTAATAGAAGTATATCCTGCTGTTTTTCCAGAAAGAAGATTTAGTATATAAAGGTCTCTCTTTAGTCTCTTGCAAGAACGGTGCATTTCTTTTGGTTTCCAGTAGGTGGCACCGAAGTCTCTTGGATTCCTGCTTTATATAAAGCTTTAATAATGCCTTTATATTTTCTTGTAGATGTTAATCATGCTTGCTACTTTCAGTCTCAGTCCCTATCAGTGTTAGCGACAGTTTTGGTAGCATTTGCTCAGATTACCCTGGGCTCCACAGTGTTCGGTATCGAAAGATATGGGAGGTGGGGGGCCCTCTGGGTTGGCAGTTGGGAGCTGAGGCTCAATCTCAAACCAAAGTCAGTAAAAAAACATCTGTTGTTTCTCTGCCATCTTGCTCTCTGTTTTTTGCCCTGATGACTGGACCTTGCCACTGGCCGCTTGGAGCTCACAGCTCTCCCCTGCAATTCTGTTCAGTGAACTCATTGCACCTTCTCCTTTTCCCCTCCTCCTACAGTAATCTCCAATGGCTTTGAGAAGCAGCTTCTATTTTAATCCCAGTCCATCACTCGACACCCAGGATTCTGACCTATGGTAGCTCCTATGAGTAGATCCCACTCTCGGATGTGCGTGTGCAGTTTGTGTGTTTTTGTTGAGTTTTAGATGTTCGGCTTACTGTTGTTTCCAGGGAGAGATCTGGAAACATCTTTCACTCTATCATGGTTTTCCAAACTCCTCCCAATTTATATTTATTAATCCTTTCACCTTTTTCATCCAGTCCTCAATCTCCTTCCAATCTGGTAAACATCAGTTTGTTCTCTTTAGCTATGTGTTTGCTTCTATTTTGTTTGTTTGTTTGTTTTATTATTTAGATTCCATGTATAAATGATATCATATGGTATTTGTCTTCCTCTGTCTGAGTTATTTCACTTAGCATAATATCCTTTTGGTGCATCCATGTTGTCCCAAATAGTAAAATTCCATTATTTTTTAAGACTGAGTAATTGTGTATATGTATCTTTTTTTTTTACTCAATCTTTTATTGATGGTGTTTGTTTTTTAGTGATCCTTTTCCCATTATCTATTTTCCACAAACATTAGATTCAAGATTTTATGATAAACCATGCAAGAAAAAGGCAAAAAAAGATAAAAATAAAAAATAAAATAGAAAATGCTTTTAGAAACCATTATGCCTTTGGACAGCTTATACTCAGAACTATACTCAGAACAACTTTCTAAGGACATTAAAGTAAAAGTGTAATCTATTTCACATTTCAAATAAAAAATAATTATCGAATTAAAGATTATTACAAATGTGATACTACTGAAAGCAGTATAAAAGATTAGGTTAATTAATTGAATTACTTTTTAAATTATTATTCATAAATTTTATTTAATAATATTAATAAATTTTATTTAATTTCAAAGGGTTATATTCTTTAATATTAATTTCATATCTTGTATTTAATTAAAATTGAAGATGGGAGGTTAATATAAAATAGTCACCTCCCCTACACACCTTTTATTTTATTTGGAATAAATTAGTTATATTTGTATTAGTCATCTTTTATTCATTTATATCCCATTAATTTATATTCAGAAAATATCCTCCTCAAGTAATGTGATAATAAATTTTGATTCATCCTTTCTGGTTATGCCTTTCTGAAAATAATTTTTTTTCTCTAAACCTCATATTGACATGGCCATAGTATGATTGTGGCATTTATCAGGGGGCTTTGAGAACGAGCTTTTCCTTTTATGAGTAAACTAAAGCATTAAATTTCTTTATTGAATAACTGAATTTTAAATCAAAGTATATAATATAGAGATGGAAAATGAGGGATGATCTTAAATAAAAATGTAAAACAGATACCAATGATTTCTGGCTATTAAATTGCTCTTTTTATGAGTACTACTATTACAAAAATTTGCTGTAATTTTTTTTCTCTCACAAAAAATGGAGGAGCTTTTAACCTTGACATTATGGATAATTATCATTATTAACTAGTTTTTCAATTGTATTCCTTAATTTCAGTTTACTATGATTTCTTTAAAAAATATAAAACTCCAACAATAGCTAACACGATCTCAGATCATCCTTCCCCAGATGTAAACCTCACAAACTGCTAAGTGATATTTTTGTAACTAAGTAAATAAGTAGTGAATTATGTATTTTAACTCTAGCTACTAGAACATATTGACCCAGAATAGATAGTGATTCAAATTTTATTAGAAGTTTATTTCTTATATGTAACCATCCACAGTAGGTGTTCTTATCAAAGGGGAGGTTCTGCTCCATGCAGTCAATCAGGCGCCCAGCCTGGCCAAGGTGCTGCTCAACATTGCTTGTGGCTTTCCACACCTCAGCCAGCCAAAAGGTAAGCAAGTCCTTAATGACCATGTATGAGAGGTTTAAATGCATATGGCTGCATTTAACTGGATGAGACTCTAGAAAATACAGTCTAGCTCTGTGCCCAGAAAAAAAGAGAAAAAGGAAGTTATATAATGGGAACAGCTTCTGCTACAAAACACTGAGAACACAGCATTCATAGAGGAGTAAGTTGATTAATTGCTCCAAAGTACTGGGGACTGTCATGATTTTAACACTGATATTCTCATGTCCTGGGAATCTTTTCAATCTCAGGCGAACCAGGACAATTGGTCACTAAATATAAAATATTAGTATACTTTAAAATATTAAAAAGTTTTAATTTGAATCAAATTTGTCAGAGACAGAGAAATCTAAAATTTGGTTATTAAATGTAATATATTTATATTTTTTTCATTGTAAAATAGAGTATATATATTGAGAATTTGTATAACCTGAAAAAATTTAAAAAGCTTGAGACATATAAAAACCTGACAATATACTTTAAAACTTTGTATATATTATCATCACTTTTTAACACATATAAAAATGGTTAACAAAATATATGAACATATTTTCCAATAAAACTGGTACATTAATATTTTAATGTCTTTGCACATGTATTCATTATTAAAAATTATTAAAATATATTGAGATTTAGGTCAGCCGGTCCAAGATAACAACATGGGAAGACCGCAAACTTACCTCCTCCCATAACACACCAAACATACACCTCCATAAAAAAAGCAATTTATCCTGAAGAACAACTTAGGGCTCATTGAACAGCTTCTGTACAATAAACAAGAGAGGACCTCACAGAGGAAGATAGGAGAGATGGAGAAACAGTATTTGTGGGAACATCACTCCTGCAGGACAACCCACAGGCCTGCCAAACTGGTGGGACCTGTGAAAACTCTCTGGAATTGAATGTGTTGGTGAGCATCATTTTCATGCTCCCCATCTAAGTGCTCTAGCCACCCTGCAAGGCCTCCACAGCATGTCCCAGACTTCTTCAGCTAGCACCTACTGCAGCCCCAGCCAGCCAGTCCCCAAGGCCACCCCGATCCCTGCACCCTCTACTTCTTCAGCCAGTGCACATTACAGACCTGGCCAGATGGCCCACAGGGTGCCCGAGGTGCAATGCACACTCACTTTGGCTCCAGCCAGCCTGCCAAAACCATTTGGCAACACAATTTACAAATAGATTACTCCTATACAAGACACTCTTTCAAAATTGAGAGAAATAGCTGTTTCATCTAATTCATAGACACAACACAGAAAGTCCAACAAAATAAGACATAGGAATATGTTTCAAATGAAAGAACAACAAAAATTTAAAAACTTAGTAAAACAAATACGTAATTTGTCAGGTAAATATCAAAATAATAGTCAAATGGATGTTTATTGAACCTAGGAGAATAGAGGAACAAACAAAACATAAACAAACGCATAGATACAAAAAATATTTTGATGGTTGCCAGATGGGAGAGCAGTTAGAGGATGTGTGAAGTGGGTGAAGTGATTAAGAGGTACAAATCAATAGTTACAAAATAATAACGGGGATGTAAAATATAGCACCAGGAACATAGTCAATAATATTGTAATAACTATATATTATTACATAATCAGGTACTTGATTCCACATAGATGTCAGATAGGTACTCGATTTATCGGGGTGATCTCTTCATAAATTATATAAATGTCTAATCACTATGCTACATACCTGAAACTGGTATAATATTGTCTGTAAACTATAATTTAAAAATAAAAATATTCCAAAACTACACAACAAGATATTATCTCACACCTGTCAAAATGGCTATTATCAAAAGTCAAATAAGTGTTGGCAAGGATGTGGAGAAATAGGAACCCTTGTGCACTGCTAGTGGGATTGTAAATTGGTAAAGATACCATGGAAAACTGTTTAGGTTCCTTAATTTTTTTAAATAGAATATCATGCAAAGGATCCTGCAATTCCATTTCTGGGTACTTATCTGAAGAAAATGAAAACACTAAGAGATAAATATATACCCCTGTGTTCTTTGCAGCATTATTTATAATAGCCAAGATATGGAAGCAACCTAAGGGCTCACTGGTAGATAAATGGAAAATATAGATGAACCTAGAGGGTATTATGCCAAGTGAAATAAGTCAGAGAGAAAAAGAAAAATCCTGTATAACTTCAATTCTATGTAGAATCAAAAAATAAATAAGCAAACAAAACAAAAACGAACTCAGATACTGAGGTCAAACTGATAAGTTGTCAGAGTAGGAGGCCAGGCATGGGCAAAAACGTGAAAATAATTAAGAAGTACAAACTTCTAGTTATAAAATTAGTCATTGGGATGTAAAGTACAGCATATGGAATACAGTCAAGAGTATTGAAATATGGTATCATACATCATATATGGATATGCCTTTTTCACAGCCCACCTCTCTCACAGTGCTTTAAAAATACCATTTGATCTGTGCCTGCCCTCCATGTCCTGTAATCTCATGCTGCCTTCAACTACAGGGATGAGCATAAACTTGCTGTCTGCCTTGACTATATGATGACAAGAGTACTATGCTCATGACTTCTTTTAGGTGTCGGATATTGGGTTCCATTTCAGTGCAATTAATAGAGGGACTGGATGCTGAACCCAAGAAGCATTGGTTTCGTACTGACTACCTACATATTCAGTAATTTTAGGGGAAAAAAACATAAATCAACAGAAGATAGAAGATATTTTTAGACACACAGTCATATTAACAAGCTTCAAGTAACACATTGCAAACGATCCCCTACTGCTTTTATATTCTATTCTAGGTTTACCTTATTCTCAGCACAGCCTGAAATTTTACCAAAAAAATAACTATTCTCATCTTCCTTTGCTTATGTGTTTTTTAATAATTATAATAAAAGAGAAATTGTAACATTTTATGTAGAACTATTGTTCTACATAAACTAGATGAACAAATCTAGTGATTTGTTAACTATCTTTAAATAAATAAATCTCTGCCACCACTCATTTAGGATAATACTAAATTAAAAAAAAAAAAGCTATCTCTGCAAGGAGCATCTTAATCACAAGGCTACAATTTGGAGTGCTCACCATTGCAATAGGAAACATAAGGAACATGCATGAAATCATGCATTATTTGCCTGTTTATTTGCCTGTTCATACTAAGTAGACATGTTCTCAAAAATGGTGGTCCTATGAAACTGTTATAAGGTAGTAACTATGCTGGAGGGCTAATTTCCTCCACTTTAGTTGTCCTTGAGGATACTCACAAGCAGTTTCCATTAGTTTCTATTGATGTGCAAAAATATTGACCCAAACTTACCTGCATAAAACAACACATTTTATATATTGAACTTCCATCAGATTTATTCATAGAGAAGCAGAAAGCAAGTCTTAAATAAAAATTACACTGAAAACACTCATCAATCTATTGAAGTAGAAAAGGTAAGTGAATATCCATTCCTCTATTACAGCAGAAATCATCTGGATTAAATGAGCAATCTCATTTATCAATAGGAATAAGGAATTAAAACATGCAACTTATTACTGTCATGAAATGTTATAAAGCTTTGAATTTACTAGATTATTGAATCCATATCCCTATGCCTAAATATTAGTAAATTTTTAATAAATGAATTAAAAAGTAAATGTGACTTCAACCCTGACTCAGAATTATGAACTCAAGGATTTTAATAATGGACATGATCTTTTGGCATTTATTTAAACTATGCTTTTGGTTGACTATATTACTTGGATCAGTTGAACTTCTGAATATTGTTAAAATACTACAAAATATATCTATAATTTTACTCTTTTTTCTACAAATATTATAAATCTAGTCATGTATCCAAATCACCCCTACTTCCAATTTCTCTGCCTTGGCATCATCTCCCTTCTATATTAACAAAAAAGTGTCTCCCACTGTGCATAATGTCTTGATTTTCCAATTTATTCTCCACAGTGAAGTGAGAAAAAAATATATTCAATTAATGCATCTTGCTTTTGTACCTCCTGTTTAAAACAAACAAACAAACAAAAACAAACAAAAAAACAAAAACAAAAAAAAAAACCCCAAAACCTTTAGAGTTTTTCGGTTTCTTTTGGAATAAAATTCTAATTCATTAAATTTGTCTATGTATTTCTGTATAATCTGTCATGTTGTAAGGGCTCCCCCACAACTTGTCTTATTTTATATGCTGCAGTTGTATGATTTTCTTCTAATTACTGAAAGAGCCATGCTTCTCACTGTCTGATTAGCCTTACACATAATATATCTCTTTATTCACAACAGCCCTTGTTGTCATTTCCTTAAATAATTGCTTTTCACTCTCCAGGTCTCAGAATATGTGTTGCTTCATATACATGATATTACAATGATAAAGAGGAGTGAGGGTTGGTAATTTAGTAAGTCAAGATTGGTACAATGCTTGCAATGTGATAGATATATGGAAAGTGAACCATCTTTGATGGATAAATTACGTATAGTAAATATGTTTTAGGTAAATGCAGATAAAGTGTGATTTCATAGTGAACAAATCATAAACCTGTATTATACAAATATTAAATAACTAAAAGGAAACATATCTTCTAGAAATGATCATTTATTACATTTCTGACCATCTTTCATATATTTTGATGTAGAAACAGTCTGTAATATATATCTATATATCTATATCTATATCTATATCTATAACTATATATACACTGTTCCTAAAGTTACATTTGAAAAATCAAATATTAAATATCAAAATATATTTCCATATCAAAAATACATAAAATATGATTTAATATTTTTATAATGGAAAAATACTTTCTTTGAACAATAATTTATTTAACCCACTTTTTGGTTGAACATTAACTCCTCTAAAATTTTGTTATTTTAAACAATACTGTATTGAACATTCTAATAGTGAATCTTTCTACATTTACTTGTTTGTTTCCCCCTACAGATGATCACTACCTAAACATTAAATGTATCAAAAGCACAGGTTTTTTTTAAGCTATCCATTATATGATAATATTTTATATCCTAATAGATTATAGTATAATTCTGAATCATTTAAATGCTCATTGGTATTAATTGGTGTTAACGCCAATTACTGAGTTACTTTTAGACTAATCAAATGCAAAGAAAGACTAGTTTAATTATACATGGCATTATTTTAAGAAAAATTAATTTTTAAATGTTTTGATGTTTTATATTCCTTTCCAGTACAAAATAAAATGCACAACACCATCATTACTTTATATATTTCAAACAGTTATATAAATTCTGCAGTTTCAACAAAAAATGTAATAAATTAGAGACATTCCAACTGGGGAGGATAACCAGATCACAAGCTTCTCTCAGGGTTGAATTAACTGAATAATTTTACCAAAGTCTCAAGCCCAGTAGTCTAATTTAGACAGAATGCTAGGAGCCAATTCATATCTCAGGGATAGATTATAGTTATTTATGTGTAGGCAACCATTGAATGAAAAGAGCATTCTCCTTTACAAACATGGTGTATATACAATTAGGGACACTCACGTACACTCATTTATGGATTATTTTCTATTTGTAGACTTGTTAAGAATGTATGATTTTAATAAAATTAAAATAGTACTTTTGAAGTGAGGAATTATGTGTATCATAGTTGTATTTAATAAAATCTGGGTTGCTGGGGTAGGACAGTCCTCAGTGAATAAATGATTCAATATCTTTCCTTTAATTCTAGATTTCAGCAATAACAGAGACCTATTAAAAAGTCAAGAAGTTCAGCTCTCTAAATAACTTCCTCTTATCTTTGTGCCACATGTTTCAAAAAAAATTATGTCTTATGCCAAAGTCTGTCATATAGAAATCTACAATGTAATGTTTTGTTTTTTAAAGAAATTTACATGCAGTTTCATTTTCTGCTGGCTGTGCTAATAGTACGGAACATTTCTACTTTAATGTTACTCACTATTGTTTAATGTTACTCACTATTGTTTTATTGTTTTATGCTTCATTTATATAATTACCTGAGTAAGGTAGGATCCATGAAAGAAACATGGAAATAGGCTTCCAAAGCTATATATGATATTTTGCTACTGTTTAACTTCATTAACATAGACAATCAAGAGTTGGCAATATTGATTGGTATTAATGCCAAGAAAGCAGAAAAAGAGATACCCTAAATTTTCATGAAAACCAACATGCGTAGTCTTATGGACGCAGAACCCCTGTTGGTTGCATGAAACAGTAAAAATATGAAACTCATTTTAACTTAACACATTAATGATGGTTTGATTGACTTTCAAGCTATGTAAATGACACCTGCATAATTGATCTGTGTTTCATTTGAATAATATAGCCACTATATGCTACAAGCTTGAGATCAAAATTATCAGTTGCAATTTACTAATTTCAGATTTAGACAGAATTCATGAGTATAATTTTGTAACAAAATCCATTTCCTTATTACATAAAAAGGTTAACATAATAAAAATAGGAAACATACCATTTATTCATATTAAAAATACAGACTAATATATTCCATTCTATTCTATAGTATTTATTGATATCTCTGGAAAATACTGTTGGGAACTAAATATGTCATAGCCTGAAATTAAGAAAAAATATAACAAAACCTAGTATTTCTAAAGTCAAGTTAGGAGATGATTTAGATTGAATTTTCAAAGCAGGCCCAAACAATTTTAAACAATAAAACTTTAATCTGCCAAGAGTTTAGGGATACAAACTTGTGGTGGATTAGTTAAATGTGATAAAGTTTCATGTGCAAGAAAGAGGAATTCTCAAATTCCCATCTTTGTATTCATTGATCATGTACTCTAGAAATGAATCTAGGAATCCTTTAATCCCAGTTGCATTAATGGTTATTGACTTTTAGGTAGCAAATGGACACTAATTAAATAAAGTTGTTCCTTGTGGTAAAATAATAGCTTGAGGGGAAAAAAGAATACTTGAATTGCTTCATTGATGACCAGAAAGAGATATTTTGTACTCATGCTTCACGAATCCCTTAAGGAAGAGCTAATAAAGGTGCAGATGCATTTTCTTGGTTTCTCATGTATTATTAATTATCTCATTAGTGTATTCTTTATGCTTTTCTTTAAAATAGTTTATTTTAGTGTTTATTTGTTTAGGCATTTGTTATTGTTCACTGCTGCATCACTGTCTAAACAAAAGAATAAATGAATTAATAAATGATTATTTACTCTGTAAGTCTGCAGTATGTATTTTGAAGACAACGGAACTGTAAAACATCAAATATCCCACAGAGTGAGTTGGTGGAACAGAATTAGACTCTTATTTTTATGATTTCCAATGTGTTATGTCATTCTCTAAACTGTGTGGAGCCTTTTTCTCTCTACAGAGGTTTTCCAAAACACCCAAAAGTAATCAATTATCTTAGCCTATATAGTAGTGTGATTGGAATTTATGCTTATGCCTTGGTGGCAATCTTCACCTTTAAAAAAAATAAACACAAGTAAAATAAAAATGTAGATAACATAAATTTACCAAACTGTAATAGATGGTTTTGTTTATTTTTTAAATAATTAAAAAAAATAAATTAGTAGGCTTCCAGTCAAGATGACAGAGTAGGTAAATAGTGTGCTTGCCTCCTGTCACAACCACATCAAAATTACAGCTAAACTACAGCCATCATTGGGAGTTGCTTGAAGTCTAGCTGAACAGAAGTCCTACAACTGAGGACACACAAAAGAGGCTACATTGAGACTGGTGGGAGGGTAGAGGAGGAGAAGTAGAAGGAGGAAGAGAAGGAGGGAAAAAGAAATAGAAGAAGAAGGAGAAGAGAAAGGTTAAAAATACAAAAATAAAATTACAATGACTACATATCTATCAACAATTACTTTACATGTAAATGGATTAAACTTTTCATTCAAAAGATAGTGTGGCTGAATGGATATAAAACAAGATCCTCACATGTGCTGCTTATAGGAGACTCACTTTAGACTAATAACACACAGACGGAAGGAAAGGGATGGAAAAGATATTTCATGAAAAAGGAAGCAAACAAAGTAGTTAGGGTAGCAATACTTATACTAGACAAAATAGATTTTGAAACAAAGGCTATAACAATAGACAAAGAACAATCCAGTAATTCCACATCTGGGTATTCACCTGAGCAAACCCAAAACACTACTTCAAAGGTACATGTGAATCCATATGTTCATTGCAGCATTATTTACAATAGCCAACAGGTGGAGGCAAGCTGGGTGTCCAACCGTGGATCAATGAATAAAGACAAGGTGGTACATATGTCAATGGGATACTATTCAGCATTAAAAAAGAATAAAATCTTTCCACCTGCAACAGCGTGGATGGACCTAGAAGGTATTGTGCTGAGTGGAGTAAGTCAGAGAAAAACAACTGTCATATGATTTCACTTACTTCTGGAAACTGAAAAACAAAATAAACAAACAAAAAGAAACAAACTCAGATACAGACATTTTGATGATTGCCAGATAGGAGGCGGGTTGCGGGGACTAGTAAAAAGAGGAAGATATTAAGGAGTATAAATTGGTAGTTACAAATTAGTCATGTAGATGTAAAATACAGCATAAGGAATACAACCAGTAATGTTGTAATGACTATATATGGTGTCAGATGGTTACTAGGTTTATCAGGGTGATCACTTTGTAAGTTACATTAATATCTAATCACCATGTTGTACACCTGAAACTAATATAATATTGTATGCACACTGTAACTGAAAAAATATTAAAAAATAAATTATATAAATAGTTTAACCTTAATTTTCCACTTTTTATTCAAATGTATTATATGTATTTTCTTGAAAATTTAATAAGCATCATATCCAATTTTGTTGTGTGTTTCTTTCCATTATCTCTCTTCTGGCACTAAAGAGAATAGTTTCCAATTATTGATATATTTGACATTCTTGACAATGTTATTACCAACATTGAAAGTAAATTGATATTACATTTGAATTTAAGCGTTATCCATGTTCTTATGCTGTCATACTCAAGTGCAATTCTGTATTCTTATAACTTTTTATGCAGTTAAAAAAAAATCAAGCATGCTAGACAAGAGAAAAACCCAAAGCTTACCACTATCATCTAATCATTTCCCTCTCTCTCCCCCACCAAGTCCACTTAAGATTCTTCTACCATCTCTTCCTATGTAAACTGCATTGGTTTTGTTATATTTTTTTTCCCAATGGCATGAGATTGTGCTTAGAGAGAGCTCTAAGTTGTAACATTTCAATATGCTTGCTCCAAAGGAAAGAGGAAAATTCTCTCTCTCTTTATCTATATATTACATAAGAAAAAGAAAAGTTCGAGTGGTCCAAGTTAGGCTTCATCTCATCCCTAAGCCAATATCTTACAAAATGCTTACAATTGTCCATAATAGGATCACAAGCTTATTGCTGTGGTTATGTAACTTTACTGTAACAAGAATCACACTGGGTAGTAGATGGACTATTTCATACAAGAGGTGGTGATGTTGTATATAGAAAAGAGATACCAAGAAAATGAAACAATGAACAGACATTATGTCTTCAAATTTTGTTATTGTTTTTCTCTATTAGTTCTGAACACTTGTAGTTGTGTGGACGTGGATATTACAGAATTTAGGAAAGTGAATATAAAGCAGAAGGGTATTATACTACTATCAATAATGTACATCTAAATATCATTTAATAGTTTTCAGTGATTTAATTGGGTTTGTGTACTCGTAAATCCAGGAGAGCACTAAATGCATACTGTATTCAAAGCTTCTGTCCACAAATAAAAACTAAAATAAGTCAAAAAAAATTCCTTAGTATTTATGTCATCTCATACAAACTAAACTCAAAGATTCTCATTCATAAATTGGGCATTCTAATGGTTCCAAATTCATAGATTTGTCACTAAGGTTGCATTGGCAAGTATGTGCAAAGTGCTTGGGAATATGTCTGGTGCATAGTTAGCACTTAATTTTAGCTATTATCATTATTATCACCATAAATATGTTTAGGTTGATATGATTTAGTTATATGGCATTTTATCCATGCCACACAGGATTAGAAACCAAATGTCAGCAGATTATCTAAAACTGCCATGACAGATTAAAAAATATCCTTGTTTTACTGAGGTGTCTAACAAAGTAAATATTCCCAAATATATGGTGACTGTCCAATCAGTCTGTGTCCCAAGAGGTTGTGAGTGTAAAATTCACATAGGGAATATAGCAAAGATAGACAATTATAAAAGCAGACCCAGAGGGAAGCTGAAACACATATCGGAGGAGTCAGGAGAGCAGAAAAAAAAAAATAATAATACCTATCTCAGAGATGACAAGATATGAAGGTAACAAAGATATTGTTAGGCTATCAGGCCATCAGATCTATTATTTAATCCTGAATATAAATAAATTATATTCTATTTCTCTGCCAGGCAACAAAATTTACATACTTACAATTAGCCTTTATCACCTGAAGGAAAGACATTTCTGTTTCCTAACATACTAAAGAGCCCAAATTAACATACATTATTTCATCTATTCTCATAGTGAACAAGATATACCCTAGTGCTGGAATGAACACTGTAGTCATATATACATTCCCTTGATATGCAAATTAATGGTTACTCCTTGAAAGTCCAAAATTTTCTCACTTTAGAAAAGGTCATTGCACATAAGCATTTTCTACATGGAGTCATATATACAGTTATGCACATATTCTTGAGAAACTATAAACAATGATTGCTTTTCATTTACATAAATAGGTGCAAAATATTTAATTTCAAATTGCTTTGGCTACTGACATTTGAGACTGTTTTCTCTTTAGAGGAGAGATAAAACAAATTATCCTAGATTTTTATTTCCATTTTCATAATAGCAAGTTGAGAACCATATGATTTCACTCATATGTAGGATATCAAACTGAAAGCAGCAAGTAAACAAGAGAAACAAAAACTCATAGAAACAGACAACAGTTTAGTGGTTACCAGAGGGAAAAGGGGATGGGAGGAAGTAGATAAAGGTAAAGTGGATCAAATATATAGTGATGGAAGATTTGACTTTGCATGGTGAGCAGTGTATATATGCCGTATTATTAAATTGTACACTTGAAATCTATATAATTTTATTAATCAGTGGCATCCCAATAAAGTTAATATAAACAAACAAACAAACAAATAAATAATAAGTATTCTAGAACAATTATCTTCCAGCCTAGAGGTAGAACAAGACCTACATGGCCTGAGGATTCTGGGAGCACTATAAAATGACAGAACTTACTTAAGGCCATCCTGGTCAGGATCTACCTGCTGAAGTCACTCTGAAATCAACTTGGTTTATGATGAAACAGAGAATAATATTTGGTCTGTATACACACCTGAACTTGAGGTATGGTGAAAAGACAGTAATATTGGAAGATATAAGCCCTGCTGTATTACTAGTTACCTCTATATGTCTGAGACAGTAATTTAATATCCCTGGTCCTCAATTTCCTAACCTCTAATGAGATGTGGTTGTAAAAAATTGTCTATAATAAACTCTCCAACTCTTCAAATCTATAAATTAGCTTGTCAGGCCCCTGACATATCTGAATAATGCTTAGTATGTTATTACACTGAACATAATTTCATACCAGGAATTTGTATAACTGAAACAAGCAATCACGCTATGAATTCACTGACTCTAAAATTTAATATATGCACTCATCTGAGAGGCTGAGAGTTGAGTTGCACATTTAATCACTGTTTGAAATGGACACAGTTTTTTCAGTATTGACTGTGTTCAGTATTATATTAATAAATTATGCAAATAGGTAACTATCCACATTTCATTAATTTTTGAAAAAAATGGAGAATCATATTGAAGTCAATATGATTTTATAACTTGAGAAGAAAGACCTTTTCCCTGAATTGGTTTTAGTTTTTGTCTGTTGTTTGCTGTTCTCATTTAATTGGAAAAGTGTTTCTAAGTGAAATGAATAGTCCAGAGTTTATTTTATGTGATTTGGATTGCTATGGCCTTCTGAGGCATGCGTAATACGATTTTCCAACAAGAGTCAGGTTTAAATCCTAACTCTACCTTTAGTACTTTTCTCAACCCGATTGCAGGCTCTCTTTCTTACTAATCACATTTACTGAGTAAGGCAAAAAAATACCAGGAAAGTGATGTTTAAACTGAGATAGAAAGCAAAGAACAAATTAGGGCAATAGACTAAGAAAAATGCAACCCTTTCTGCACTTCTCCCCTTCCTTTCTTGGCCTTAAGAAACTTTATTTCATAAGATCTCCATGGTGGTAAATTTAGAGATAATCTCTTCCTCCCTTTTTAGTACTCCTCAAGAACTACAATTATGTTTCAATTGTAGTAACTATAAAATCATGTTTTATAGTAATTGTATGTGCAAATTTTCTTCACAATAAGGTGTAAATTCCTTGAAAACAAAAATGGGTCTCAGTACTCTTTGTATATCTCAACACAATTCTTTAAAATAAAAAACAAAATTAATATTTGTTGAATTATATGAACCTGAAATCCCGACTCAATTTTTTCTGTCGATCTTGAACTTTTTCTCAGAGTATCTGACTCAGTTTAGAATTGAGAATACAAACAAGACAACATATTTGTGCAAGCAGTTGTACCATTTTGCAACATTTGACATAACTCTTCACTCTTTAAATCACTTTCTCACTTTATATATCTGACGTCCAAAATAACACATCTGTTTAATTTTCTTGATCTCTTTCTGACTTTTCTTCATATTCTATTTAAACAATCTGTTAAATTTGGAGTGTACCAAGGTAAAGTCCTTGGATTTTTTTTCTTTTTTATTAACATTCAGACTTTTGGTGATCTTATCCAGTCTCATGGGTAGTAATACCCATGATACGTTGATGAATACCAAAATATATCTCCACCCCAAAACTTAATGTATGAGCTCTATGTTCCTCTCCATTTGCCGACCTAACACCTCCTTTGAAATATCTCCTAATTTTCTTAAAATTAACATATGCAAACTGAGTTCCTGTTGAAGTCTTATAAATCTAAGTTACTATTTTCAAAATATCCTTGGAATCACTTTGATCTCTTTCTTTCTCATGACTCATATATCAAATCCCTCAGCAAATTCTGTTAGCTCTAATTTTTTTAAAAAAAAATATGTAAAACCCAAAAACTTTTCATGGATAATTTTCGAATTTATCTTTTGTTCTTGTTCGTATTAGTCCTTTTTTTTTTTTTTTTAACCATAATAGCAATATTATCCTTTTAAATCATGAGTTTTTTTATGCCTTTTTTTTTTCTTTTCTGGTCACCCATTACCTCTTTCAATTCACCTACTATTTATCCCCTTTATCAGAGACATATGTAGTGAACTCCATGGCATTCCATCTGTCAGTGCCAAGCTGATCAAGAAGGGAACGTTTCTGTGGTGAGAAGCCCAGTTGAAAGAACACACAGGGGCTGAGAATGAAATGGCAGGCACCAACTTTATTGTGGGGAGCATGCGCTTCTGGGTTAGGGAACCATATGGGCTTTATATATGTCAGAGAACAATAATGGCATTCTGCCACCCATGAATGATACAATAAGCTGAAATATGCTTACATGAGCTGGGTGCAGGCGCCCTACTACATTGATGTAACATTCTAAATCCGAGGTCCTATTCCTCACTATAAGCCTGGATCACAGTCAGACCTGGGACCAGCCAGGCCTGGGGCCCACCCCCTCAATATATTGCAATATCATTATCTTTGAACTGGCTCTTACCTTTGGCTGACATTTTTGCCATATATCTTTGTTTCTCGCTCACTCATATTGCTCATTTTCATTCCATCATAGCTTTTTCAGTGAGCTTGTTCTGAACTACCTATCTAAAAATGAACTTTTTTCTACAAATACCCACTCACTTCCCTGCTTCATTTTTCTTTCTGTACCACGTATCATTCCTTAACACAGTACATGTACACAGTGTACACACAACATATATTCTGTATTCACTCTATAAAATATTATCTTCATTACAGCAAGATATGCGTAATCATCCATTTGTTCACTGTACTATCCCTATACCCCAAGTACCTGCAAAATGGTTGGCTCTCAATAAACATGTCTTGAATAACTAAATGCATTAATGAATTTAAGTTATACTGACACAGTTACTATTGTTACTAATATAATAAGATCTTAGTTTCTCTTTGGCTTTATTTCCAATGAAGTAGATATTTTAAATGAAGAAACATAAAATATATCTCTGATATTCTGTGAATCATTAAGTCTTTCAAATAATGCAAAGACTGAACCTATCATAAAATTGAGACAATTTATTGCTCTAAAATTAAAGAGGATAAGTAGAGAAAATCAGAATGTTGAAAAGATTCCACCAAAATGAAGACAAGTGAAAAAATGTGCCAATATTGCATTGCATTTACTGTTGAAAACTAATGCACTCACAGTTGAAATATTAAAATTGAATCACTACACATATCTTCCTAATGCTTGTTTGACTAATTCAACATGTGTACGGCACTGTGTATTAAGCTGCTTCCACATAATTTAATAGCCACAACCAATGATATAGAAGTTGTTATTAAGTGAGATCATCCTAGTCTTAGTTTTTCAGAGCAAAATGTCTAAGCTATGATAATAATCATAAGTAAGAGAGTAATCCAATATAACTACTGGAAAGCTTCCTCAACATATCTATGAGTTAGCCACTGTTCCACATTAATCTATCAACAATAATATGTTGTAATCCAAACCTATTATATAAAAAAAATAATTCCAGTAAATTTCTTGGTGTGAGCTAAGGGAAAGTAAATGAAATAGTGAAAAGAGGGAACAAGAAAAGGACTATTGCACAGAAATGAAAAATATTTTTTCTGTTAGCAATTAGTTTAGAAAATATAGTTTTCTAAGCAGGAAATATTAGAAAACTTTATAAATATCAGGAGAAATTTGATATTTAAATTTGGAAGGCATAAAAAAATGTTCATAATGAAAGACAATTGCATATTCTTAATTGCTTGATTTACATCAATTTGATTAACAAAATATTAAGATATGTAATAAATATTTAGTACTCTCTTTGTTCTAAAATGAAGTTCAGGGTACTTAAAAGAGCTCATGAGCAGAGTAAAAACAACTGTATAATAAAATTATTGTAAGAAGAAAACTAAATCAAGAACATGATTTTAAAAATATATGTGAATAGTTGACATGCATACTAATTGCTTAGATGAAAAAAGAAGAGAGAGCTTGCTATTAGCTCTCTCTTAAATTCAATTTACTTATGAAAAATAAACAATTCAGCAGCTGAATATTTTTGTCCAATTAAATTATTCACAGAAATGTAACAGATGAATCCCACCAAGAGAGACTGCTATGGATTTAACGAGAGCATGAAATCAAAATTCCATTGTCTTGCCTATGTAATTTTAAAAATCACTCTTCTAAATTATGTGATATAATCAATATAAGACATACATGTATAAATATTGGAAAAACAGGAGCAGATGCAAAATATGCTTGATAATATGCTTTTTCTTATTGAAAGACAAAACATTATTAAAAATACACTATAAAAGTTCACAAGTTGTTCAATTAACCAATCTTAAAAATTCAATCTCCAAATTTTTCTATACACAAATCTACATACATAAAACATTTCTATAGGGTTAAACATAAACTTAGGACAATAAAATAATAAAGTTTAAATAAATTTAAATAATGTTGGAATATGGTTTTATCAAATACTTTCTATTTCCTAATCACCTAAAAAAATCTCACACACAAAAATACAAAACAATATATTAAACTATTGGGATTTGAGTGCCAAATGAAGAAACAAAAATATGGGAAATTCTATCATGACAAGTGTATAAACCCTTCCCATATACGATAGCAATTTTTAAAAAAAGAAAGACAATTTGTGATTTCTCAGTGATATACTTTAATTAGAAATCAGATTGTTTACAGCCTAAGGAAAAGAAAAAACATTAACAGCAAAACCTTAGCTGAGGCAAGAGACCTGGTAAAGTTTCCCATTTTGTACAGTTTTCTGGAGTTGCTGATTTGGCAGTATTGGCAAGGAACACATTAGACATGGCCAAAAATCCAATATCTAACACAGAGAAAAGACTAGAGATATAATAAACTCACATAATATAAGCAAATATATTAAGGCACTTATAGGAAAAATATACATAAAGCAAACACTATTAAAACAATTTCCAAATAGAGTATACAATAAATGAAACTAAAATCAAAAAATTTTGGGAAGGTTTCATGAAAAGAAATTTTGGAAAGAAAAATATATCTTCATATTGAAAATTCAAATCTTTAAATAGGAAATTTGGACTCAGCATGAGAGATATAAAGAAACAAATGGGGGCTGGCCTAAAGCTTATCTAGTTTGATGTTTCCCATTTAAGAAAAAGAATAAAAAATTTTGAATACAAAATAGGTATGAAAGTAAATATTTAGAATAATTGAAAAGCAATAAAGTACAATGTTTTGACTAATACAACAAAATTTATTTGACTAATAAAACAAAATAGCATTTCAACTAATTAAATCCCTGATACACCATTATACTTTTCTCTTTTTATTGACAGCCTTAATTTTAATTGCCTTTCGTAGGATAACTACATTGTACTGTTTTCTTCTAAAAAAAGATAATGGCAATTATTTCTGTAGCATAATTTACTGCTTAATTTTGAGAATATACAATTATTTATTTCAACTTCCCAACATTATTAATAACATCACGTATTTTTTAGGAATTTTGGCAATTTTAAGAAAGCTTCTATTAAAGTTTGCAGCCTTTCCCCCAAGCATTTGGAAGAGTGTTCCACTGTCTAGCATCCAGCTCCATACTTTTCACACAGTCATTTTCTTGCCTACATAATTCAGTTGCTAGGTACCATAGAGAATATTTATATCATACTATGATCACTGCATCTGTATCTTAATATCTTGATGTTTGGTCAGTCAGCACAGTGAGAAGTAGAATTTTTTCTGGAAGCAATTTCGACACCAGGACAACTGCTAATAAATTACACACAAAATTCACTGTGAACCACATAAACATATCACTAAAACCAAAGTAAACTCTATTTTCACTTAACTCAATACCTAAAATGCCTAAGGCCACACCAACCTTACTTTATATGACAAAGGGAAAGTCAGAGTTGAATAAGACATAAGTTTTAACTGACTGAATATAAAATATTTTATTTTTCCAACTTTTTCCTTAAACATAGAACCTGTGTGAATACACTGAGAGTACACTGAAGTTTAACATTTATTAGCTTTATGATATATGTACTCCTGATTAACATACATCCAAATAAAGATAAGGTTTTTCAGTCAAACGGGCTGTCAAACAACTTACCTATGAGGTAGGCTTCAGATCTCTCTTAAGCATTATTCGAAGCCTCAACCCAATTAAACCATGTCAATAAGTTCTAGAAGATGAAAGTTTGGCACTACATAACGATGTTCTGTTATACAGGGGACCACATATATGATGGTGGTCCCATAAGATTGTAACAAAGCTGATAAATTTCTCATTGCCTTGTGATGTCACAGCCATCATGATGTCACAAAGCAAGACATTACCCACAGTTTGTGGTGATGCTGGTGTAAAGAAATCTGTGCTGCCAGTTGTATAAAAGTATAGTATATATAATAACAGCAGTAGGTTATACCATTTAGGTTTGTGTAAGCACACTTTATAATGTTTACACAATGACTAAATTGCCTAAAGACACATTTCTCAGAATGTAACCCCATTGTTAAGCAGTGTGTGATTGTACAACACACCTGGAGATAGTTGTTATAATGTGAAGATATTTTCAAATTTGAATATACTCATAGAATGTTCCTGTCTAATGTATGGAATGATAAAATCATTCAAGTGAATAAAAAAAAAAAGAAATGTTGATTAAACAACAAGTAAAAAGAAAAAAATGAAATAACCAGAGAAATTATGGTCACTAATGAAATATAAATACTGCACACCATGATAAACAGAAGGAGAGAAAAATATGGAAAAATATAAAAGAATTATAACTTTACCTCTTATTTCAGAGAGTCAAGGGATACTACCCAATATTGAAATATGGATTGAGAAATAGCTTTCAAATAAACATTCTGACTCCAACCACTTTAATGTTTTATAGTATTTTGTTAAACTTACAGATCATTTTTTTCAATAGCTAAAACATTTGGTTTTGAAACAACATTGTTCTGAATTTTAATGATGCTTTGTCTCTTTTCAATTTTCTTTTATTTACAAATTTAGTGAAAGAAAATACTTTGATCTTTAAAATATTAATTTATGCATAGTTCCACTGGTTTATAATTAATTCTGTCAATTTATTTATTCTTATATATCTATATATGAATAAAAATGATAGATGTGTATTATATTTAAAACTAAATTAACTTAAAAAATCAAATTGAAAATTCAGTCCTTTGATTGTGGTAGTCACACTGCAAGTGCTCAATAGACATGTGGTACAAGCATAGATCATTTCCATTTAAAGATAATTAAAAAACATTTCTGAGTGGCAAGGTATTTAGAAAGTTTGCTTTCATGTTAGTAGTTATGTACTGCTTATTATTATGCAATTAAAATAAACATAGACTAGAATAAAACATAGGAAAATATTACTAAGCAAATCAGGAAAGAATAGCTTTTCTAAGTATGCTACTCATCTCATAGACTGTAAAGGAAAATTGACAAATGTGAATATATAAAAATTTTAAATTTACATATGAAGCAAGACACAAAAAAATAGACATAATACAATTGACATATTAGAAAAGAATTTACAACATATTGACAATGATCAAATTGCTATAATACATTTAAAAACTTTAATGAATGTAAAGGACAACCTAATATGAACATAGGTAAAGAACAGGACTAGTAGATTAGAGAAAAGATACAAATTACCTAAAAACATGTGAGATGGTGTTAGCAATAAGCATATACATTAAAACAATGAGAGTGTATTCTTCCTGAAGAATGAATACATTGAAAGAATTTACTGTTTAAATTTGAGGAGTTTAGATAGTATGGAAATTGATACAACATTTTGAAAGAATATTTGATAGTGTTCTATAAAATTTAAAACATGTATATATCCATTAACTAGGTTTGTTTGTTTGTTTTAATTGTAGGAGTTCATCTGAGGGGTGGGACATGGTAGAGGGCAAGAGGTAGGATTCAGAGCTGGACTAGACTTTTCTTTTATAAAAGAAAAAAATTGATTGGAAAAGCTATTTGATCCTCACTGTTACTCAGGAATAGGTGCAATAAGTTATATTTAAATAATATAATACTGAAAAGCCACTAAAATATGAGGTAGAGCTGTACAGAATGTATCCAGTACTATTAAATAAAATAATAAAAATGGTAAAAGGTAAGCTTTATATTATATATAGATATCTAATCACACACATACACATCTATATATTTGTACACACACACACATATATAATGCAATTTACTTTTAAATAAAACAAATATCTTACTGTTTGAAATATAAGTGTTTGAAAAAGCAGAGAATACATTAGAAAGATATGTTAACTGTTATTAGATATCCTTTCTGGTGATATTAAGGAAGAGATAAGGAAGGTGAGCAAAGCTGGATTAGGGAAATGGGATATTTTACTTCTAATTTGTATAATTATGTATTACTTAATTAAATTGAAGAAAAGAGACATTTACTTTAAAATTTATTATTCATAATGATGTGAATTAGGGTTGGTGTTATCCCGCAGTGAACTAATACTAATAAAGCAGGTAGACATGTGAACACACAGTTTTATTAAATTTTTCATCTGGGGGGAAAGGGGTTACAGCAGCTGAAGACAGGCTATCAAGAGGAAAATAGTAAAAAAATAAAACCTTTTAAGCCAGGGCATTTTTTTTCCTCTCAAGAAGAGGACTGAAGAGATATGCTTTTAAAAGATTGTTCTGGTAATGAAATGGAGAGTGGAAGAGAGTTGAAATAAAAGTCAGAAGATTTTAAATTTATAGAAAGAAGTCAGAACAAAATAAAATGGACAGGGACATTTGTGATGGCATCATAAAGTATGGCAACAACAGTGGGAATGGGAAAAAAGACATTCGAAAGATGTTGGAAGTTTAGTCAATAGTACTAAGTGATACAAACAGTGAATGGATATGGAAGGTGCATATGATTAAACTTTTGGTAAAAATAATTATTTAATAAATACTAAACACATTTATAGATTAGATTTTGTTTTGCTCAGTTATTATTTTTAATTCCTTACAAAACACTCTCATTCAAGAATTTTTAAGGATTAATATTAACCCAATCAACTACCAAATGAATAGATAAGTGAACATCTCTCTCTCTATCTGGAGACAGAGTTACCACTATTTGCACTGCCTATTAACTAGAATATAAAACAACAACAACAAAAATGTATAGAGGTGAGCATCCAGAATATTGGCCTCCAAAAAAACTAAACCATAACTCTCTTGGAAATCTCATAGAATGTATACAAGAAGGTTATATAATCTTGAAAATAAAATTTCCTGCTCTAGGAATAGTTTATTTTAAACAAATTTTCCTAACCAACTGCAGAATTCAAGGAGAGACTGTAGTCAATTCAGCCATAATATATAATTTCAAATCTTCAGAAGCATTCATGACCATTATGTATTTATATTAGTTGTGTGAATTTTCAGTTTTTATATCTTGAGATAATTTAAATATTCAAAAATATTGCTATGTTTTAAGAATCAAAGTTATTAATCTTATTAACTTAATTGACCCTGATATGATTTGGTAGGAATTTGTGTTTGCTATAAACACAAACAGTTTTTTATATCTTGAGATAATTTAAATATTCAAAAACATTGCTATGTTTTAAGAATCAAAGTTATTAATCTTATTAACTTAATTGACCCTGATATGATTTGGTAGGAATTTGTGTTTGCTATAAACAACAAAATAGCACACATACTCACATAAGAAACACACCTGAACACTCAGTTCAGATGACCATAGAGACTGTAACATTGGGCCCCATAGGGTAAAAGCCACTCTAGTAAGACAGTGAGATATAGGAGCCCTACCTAATATATTAAAATGAACACAGGAAAGTAGCCAAAATGGGGAGACAAAGAAACATGTACTAAATGAAAGCATAGTACAAAGCTCCAGAGAAAGAACTAAACAAAATGGAGACAAGCAATCTACTAGATAGAGAATTCAAAACACTGTTCATAAGAATGCTGAATGAACTTAGGGGAAGAGTAAATGAACTCAGTGAAAACTTTAAAAAAGAGAGTATATATAAAAATGGAGATAAAAAAATACATAAAAAAAAGAACCAGTCAGAAATGCTGAATACAATAACTGAAATAAAGAATACATTAGAGGATATCAACAATAGATTGGATAAAGCAGAGAATCAAATCAGCAATATGGGAGATAAGATAACTCCCAATCAGAACAGCAACAAGAAAAAAAAAAAAAGATAGTTTAATGGGCCTCTGGGACCACATTAAGAATATCAACATTTGCAGCAAAGAGGTAAAAGAAAGAGAAGACAGAGAGCAAGGATTGAAAATGCATTTCAGAAATAATGATGAAAAACTTCCCTGACCTGGTGAAGAAATAGACATACAAACTCAGGAAGCACAGAGTCCAAATAAAATAAACCCAAAAATGCCCACACCAAGATAAATCATAATTAAAATGCCGAAGGTTAAAGATAGAGAATCTTAAAGGCAGCAAGAAAAAGCAAAGCAGTTATTTACCTACACAGGAGCTCCCATAAGACTGTCAGCTGATTTCTCAAGAGAAAATTTGCAGACCAGAAGTGATTGGCATGGAATATTCAAAGTGATGAGAAGCAAGAACCTATAACCAAGATTACTCTACCCAGCAAAAGCTATCATTTAGAATCAAAGGACAGATAAAGAGCTTCCTAGACAAGAAAAAGCTAAAGGAGTTCATCAACACCAAACCATATTACAAGAAATATTAAAGGGACTTCTTTAAGATGAAGGAGAAAAGCACCAAAAATATAAATAATAAAATGGCAATAACTACATATCTATCAACAATTACTTTAAATGTAAATGTATTAAATATTCCAATGAAAAGATGTAGGGTGGCTGAATGGATAAGAAAACAAGACCTCTACATATACTGTCTATGAGAGACTCACTTCAGATTGAAAACACAGAGATTGAAAGGGAAGAGATGGGAAAAGATATTTCATGAAAATGCAAAAAACAAAAAAGCTAGGGTAGCAATACTTATACTAAACAAAACAAACTAAAACAAAGGCTATAACAAGAGACAAAGAAGAACCCACTAATTCCATTTTTATGCATTTATTCAAAGAAACCCAAAACACTACTTCAAAAGAACATGCACATTCATATGTTTATTGCAGCATTATTCATAATAGCCAAGCTACAGAGGCAAGCTGGGTGTCCATCAGAGGATGAATGGCTAAAGAAGAAGTGGTACATATATTCCATGGGATATTACTCAGCCATAAAAGAAAAAATGAAATCTTGCAACCTGCAACAACATGGATGGACCTAAAAGGTATTGCACTGAGTGGAGTCAGACAGAGAAAGACAAATGTCATATGATTTCACTTATATGTGCAATCCAGAGAATAGGATAAACAACAAAAGTAAGCTTATAAATATACAGAGAATTCTGATAGTTGCGAGATTCAGGGGTAGGGGAGCTAGGTGAAGGGAGAGGGAATTAAGAGGTACAAATTAGTCATTACAAAATAGTCAAAAGGATGTAAAATATAGAATGGGGACTATAATCATTGAAATTGTAATAACTATGTATGGTGTCAGATGGGTACTGGATGTATCAGGGGGATTACTTTGTAAATTATATAAATATCTAATTACTGCTGTACACCTGAAATTAATATGATATTGTATGTCAACTATAATTTAAAAAAGTAAAAAAATAAAAATAAAATAATAAAATAAAGTACACCTTCAAAATTTAAGTAAAAAAATTCAGTTTGCACTGATGTTTATTCAGTTAATTTTTGAAATGAGAAATTGTAACATATGAGTCAATATGTTGAGTTCAATTGTCCTGTGGAGAGTTATTTTCTTGAGAAATGAATTAGTAAATAAACATGCATTTGCAAGTTCTAATTAAAACAAATGATCATCTATCATCTATCTAGCTACCTATCTATCATCTATCATCTATCTGTATTTATACAGAGGAAAAATGTTTGAGTACTTGAACAAAACTAATTTCATTTTAATATATTTAATTTAAACTTCTAATATACAATTAATTCCCTGAGTTTAATTTCTTCATGCATATGCTTTCTGCATCTCTGTTCTTTTATTTCAAATTAACAGATAATTCTTTCACTGATTGCCAGTATTAAACAGCAGGAACAAGTCATATGACAACATAGCTGTCAGCAAGCCATACCTGGGACGAAATTATTTCCCTTTAAATATATCTTATCCCATGACAAACATGATTCCAATACTACCCACACATAATGTTTTTGAAATTTAAAAAATAAACAAATTTTTAAAAACTATGGTCAAAGAGAAAAATCCACATCTGTTTCCATTTTTCAATTTGACTTTAAACAATTAAATTGACTTATTTTATTATGTAGTATAATCTGAAGGTTGCTGAAGGAAGTACTGCTCTTAAAAATATGAGCCTGCCCCATTTATGAAATAAAGGTGACAGGAACTGTTGGCTAATAAAACTATTATTCAAGGTAAGTCAAAATCCTTCTGATACAGCCTCGACTAACTAAACTAGGATGTCTCAATTTACCACCTATATTTAGTGATAATTATTTGTTATTTTTATTTATAAGAGATTTTCCACTTTTGAAGAGAATTAATCTTAAGACAAACCCAAATATAAAACAAAATTTGGTAAACTTAAATGATTTAATTTGAGGTATTTTATTTACATTTTTAGAAAAAAAATGGTTTTACAAATTATAAAGCAATTGTAATGAAACAATAAATAACAAAGTATAAGGAATCACTAGCATCCTTTAAAAAACAAATATGTGTGCTTTTTATTTGTTTTTTAAACAATCTACAATTTATTCTTCTAAAATTAGTTTTTTGTCGTTAACAGCAATGTCTACAGCTATCAGTATTTCAATTTAAGAATTAAAAAAGCACTTATTTTATAAGATTCAAACTAAACAAGGAAAATGAACCCAAATTGTTTGAGCTACTTAAACCATTTATATCAGGCTATCTCCTTAAAGCAGGATAATTTAATTTGAATAGATCAGAGTATTGACTGAGACACAGGTCCCCGGATATTTGACAGATAAACAGATTAAAATGAAACCTACACAATGTGATAAAACAGAACGTGAATATTTACATTTAGGACTCTTTGTCTTAGGATGGTAGAGTATTTAGAATAAATAGGGTTTAAGACACCAACTTTCAATGGATATATTAAGAGATTAAATAATTGCTGACATTAAAAAAAAGAACAGAATAATTGTTAGATAGTGGCCATTACTGTATAATCTGAATGTAGGTCTTTTCTAAATTACCTAAGAGTGAAAATTCTTCATGCGGTTTAAGTGGAATGTTTAAATTTTGTTATAAGGTAAAGAAGTGATTGTTAATAATTTGGACCCTGAATTCAAAGGCCTGAGATGTATTCTTACCAACTGAATGATCCTGAGTAAATTACATGCTGCTTCTAAGATTAACTATCTATAAAACTGTAGTGTGATGATTAATTTTAATGACAGTGCTTACCTCAAAGTGGAGTAAAGATTTAATGATATAATACTTCAAACTACTTAGTACAGTGATTGGCAAAAAGTAAATATTACTTTAATAAAAACAAAAGATAGCTCATGTTTTTATTGTTTATACAGCTCCTCATCAAGCCAAAAAATATGTCAAAATTTCCATCAACAGTATCACTGATTGAAGTCTTTCTTGTTTCTGTTGAGAGTTAATGAAGGCTAATCAGTAATCTGTTAGAGTAAATATATTACCTAGTTAATAATTCATATTAAACAGCATAACTGTATCTGCAGCAGCCTTGCAAATGTTCCAGATGCCTCTTTTTATTAATCGTGGAAGTCATTCATCCATTTATTCACTTATTCACTCATTCATCAAGTATTCCATTGTCTCTTCTGCTGTAGAGCCCATTGCATGACTCTGACAGTAGTTACCCCTCAATTATTGTGTTTTAACTGGCTTTGCATTTAAGATGCTTAGCAACTACTGGCCTCCAAATGCACATGTGAAAAGGCAATATGATAAGAATTAAGAGGTGCTCAAGTAATTAAAGGACTTTTTTTTAGTCAGGCTGGCATGGAATTGCTGCTGAAAAGACCTAGAAGTCCAAACCTGTTGATGTCTGCACCGTAAGTAAAACTCTAAGGCTAGAATTGGCTGCAAGTAAAAGTGGGTATGAGATTTAGATATGATAAAAGATGCAAACCAATCTTCTTTGAAATTGGGAGTCATATAACTGTTAGTAAGATGGGCAGGGAGTTCTGTGACTGACCCTACCTAAACATTTATTTCCAGAGTGGTGGAATACTGAATTGCATGGTTGAAGACACAGAAAACATACAGCTGTGTAGGTGAATTAGGAAAATGGTAGGATAAAGGAAAGGGAGTTAAGGTTTTTGGAAAAGAGTGCTTATACCAATGGACTGCTAGATAAAGAGGAAAATGAATGTAAGGGGAAATTTACTTATGGATAGAAAGTGAATGGGTAGGGTCAATGACAAATTAGCATTGCTAAGTGTGAACTATAGTGTATACTGCTGGGGTTTATAAATTTAGAAGTAATAAACTTTCTGCTCATCCAGAAAAAGAAAGAAAAGTATACACATCAATTCGTGCTAAAATTAACATTTGTACTAGGATAGATAGGAGTGTTTTAATGAGATCAATGACTTAAAGATTTGAACGTTTACTGGAGTTTCATTAGAAATTAACTGTTATATAATGCCCCCCCCCCGGGACAAATTTCTTATAAAAAAGAATAGTAAGACTTCAAGTCTGGTACTGTCTGTACTTAATGTATGATAGTTATGTACCATCCATTTGGAACTATCAACAAATATATCATCCCACTATAACAAAATTCAGTGTATGGAAGCCAATGAAACACCTAAATACCTTCCATGAAAATAGTCTCTCTATTTGAAATAGTTACATGATAAAAAATGTTTTATTCTAAAACTCCCTGCCCATCTTACTAACAGCATGCAACCTTATAACTCAGAGTGATCATTGTGCATGCTTAATTTTAAAGCTATATAAAGAACTTTAAGTTATGTATTTATCAAGTGCAGGAGAAAAGAAATATGGATGAATCTGTAGCTCATCAGGAAAATCCTGCTTTTAAGGCAAAAACAAAAAAATGTGGAGATAAAATATTAAAATAATGAAAGAATGAATAATCATAGAGGGGATACTGAATAAATAAAGGTAATTCTTACAGTATAAGTGAGTGGAAGAGATTATAATTTTCACTAAACTGCATATTGGGAAAGTAGCTATTTGATGGTCTGTCTTACAAACGTATTATAAGAACTTTGGTTTACCATGGAAAAATGACCCCCTGCATTATTCCAGTTGTACAATATAAATTATGCTTTCTTCAGAAATAAAATTTTTTGTCAGAGAGTTTAAGGAAGAAAACAAAGAAAGAATCCAGAGACAAGATAATATGTGGAATAAATTTTATAACTCAGTGAAAGCTTTAGTTTTAGTGTTAATTGGGGCTACAAAGAAAAGGTTCTTGGCAGGGATACAAACTTTGCTTTCTATGTTTATGAGCGTGTATATTTATTTGAAAAAGGCCAAATAGGCACTTTAATTTTTTTCTCTGAGACTGCTGGAATAAAAGGAAGCACATTGACTAGACAAGGTTTGAAAAGACTGTAGAATTCCTGGATACTTACTTCCATCACACATCCTATCATTTTATTCAATGCCTCCAAATGACAGATGCTTCCCTCAGGATGAGAAAGTATTTAATTTGAAAAAACACTCAAATGTCTCGAGTCAATTCCATCCCAGTGAAATATTACCTGCTTTTTCTTTTGTGTTAAGGAAAAGACATGACATAATCACTGGAACAACTTTCTTTACTGTGAGAGGAGCAGAAAACAAATGAAACAACAAACTCCCTTGGCAGTACCTCAAGGAAATCCTCCTATAAATGAGCCCATACCTATTAAAATGACCGCTATCTTCTCATCCCCTGTTAACAGATCAGCCAGCATATGTGGATATTGGATAAAATTTCTGAGAGGTGCTTTCTCATTAAGAAAAAGATAAAACAAAATACAGGAGGCTGTGGGTTCTTCTCCCACAATAGGGCACTGAAGGCAGATTTTAGCTACCTCTTACTGCTGTGATTAAGTTCTCTGCCCCAACACCCAGTATAATGTGTTAAGCACATCTTGTGAAAGAACAATTTGACAGATTAAGTAAGGTTTTCTTTCTTGGGTGCTAGATCTGTCATTCTATCACTCACAGATGTGTTTAAGTGGATGTTTCCTGACCATTAGTAAATGCATGTGTCTCTGGATGTCTGTGGTGGGAGAATGAATTGGGGGTATTTGTGCAGAATCCGGTGTTCTTGGTTCACCTGGCAGTGGTAATACAAACAGAACCTATTCAGCACTGTTTTTTATAAAGGTTCTCAAATCTACTGTTTAGTTTTACATTTTTCACTTTTTATTACTGAGTAAAATGCAGCATATGTTATATAATGTGCATTTGCCTAGGTCATTCTTTATCTATACATTTTTATAAAGCTTGAAATTTCCAGGTGTTAAAACAGTTTGCTTTTTAAGTACAGGGAGCATCAATCTGACTTTGGTAAGAAAACAGCTTTTGTTAGCACATCTACACATTTGCCAACCTTTCCAATGAATTCAGCATTTCTGTTTTTATGTGACTTTTTAATAGGAGTAGTATTTGCCTTGCATGACTTGATTTTTATATGAGCTGTGAGTTTATAATCATGCCATTTAATGCCTTGGACTTTTAAGAAAGAAATTTCAAAATAAAACCTAACCCTTACCCTCACAGAACACTTAGCTCAATTATTTTCACCACAGTTATTGATGCTGCAATTAAGGAAAGGGAGCTTAGAGTTTACATAAACAACATGTTTTCATTTTATTTCAGAACAATATAACATCAAAACTATTCTTTAAAAAAAGAATTGAAAATACGACATATTAATCATAGGTTGACCAGAAAGCACTCATGAAACATTTCTTCTTGAATCCAGCCAGTCTTACTGTAATTCAGGTTGCAGGGAGGAGTGACCTTATATTAGAACTGAAGACAACTAAATGAAAGCAAAGCTGTAGGACTCCACTTTAAAAAGAGGAGATAAACTATCAGGGTGCTTTTTGTAAAGGGCAGGAAAAACACAACTTTAAGTTCGGTCTTACGTTCCCACTCCAAGGGGAGTTTCCACTGTTGCTTCACTATCCATATAGTTTTGGCATCCATGTGCTGCAATCATCCGTGCTCAAGATCAGTGGCAGGAGCCTTTTCTAATCATTACACATTCAAGAGCACATCAGCCTCATCATTCTGGATATACCTAGAGACATGACATGTAACATGGTAAACAATTACATCCTTTTCTTGTCTTACCTCTCAAAGATCTTGCTACGTGACTTGTCCCCATAGGGCTTATTTTCGCTAACCAGTTTTGCCATTTTCACATAGGCAACCATAATGTTAAGCCTTGAAACACTGCCTGACTGTCAGTACAAATAGTAAAGGGGCCATCTTTATGGGCTGTAACCATCCACACAGCTTGTAGCTCAGCTCATTGGCTGGTTTGACCCATACCTATATCATACCAAATATGGTCAGTAGCTAGTTGCACCCCTATAGCTACCCACTTGGCTCCCTGCTCCATACTGGACCCATCTATGTATCATATATTAGTTAGTATGGGCAGTTTCCCTTCTTGTAGAGGGGCACATCTAAAACTGTAGGAACTGCATCATCCAGTATATTGTCAGTGGTAAATTCAGCTGGGCTTAAAACTGTCTATAATTCCATGGCCAGAGGGCTAGCAGCTATGGTACTCCATTGCTCCAGATAGGCACCCCATTTTGTTAGGATAGGGGTCTAGGCCACCATTTGAGGGATTATATCCATGTGTGTAACCAACTTTGTATAGGGTAAGTGGTGCACATGTGCATTTTGACCATGGCAGTCACTGCCTCAGTGGCCTGCAAGTCTGCATATACAGCCACTAATTACTTTTCTATTAGAGAGCACCAGCTCCCTGTACCTTTCCATAATTGGAACCAAAAACCCTTCGGGGTCCTATTTTGTTCCAAATATTGCCATACCCCAGTCCTATCCTTCTGCTATTATATCCACATCCAGTTCAAAGGGTTTACCTGGATCTGTTACCTAAAGCTTGGGCTCGCTGCACTGCCTGCTTGGTGGCAGAAATGCCTTCTCTACTGTTTCATCCCAGCCCCAAGTAGCTCCCTTCTTGATCAGGCCATACGACAGCCATGTTAGCTGTGCTAGGTGGGGCACAAACACTCTGCAGGACCCTCAAAGGCCCACGTAACTCTATAATTCCTTAACTGTAGTAGATGGTGGATATGCTGGTATCTTATCGATTATAGCATCAGAGATAATTTCATCTTACCCAACCAGACAACATCCAAGAATCTGACAGATAAGCCAGGTCCCTGAACCTTGGTTGCATTTACTGCCCAGCCACATGTTTTCAGATGCTGCAACAGCACCAGTGCTGCTTGTCCTAGATCTGTAAGAGAAGCAGAGGTTAACATAACATCAATATAATAAACAAATACATTGCTACCAGTCAGGTCCAGGTTGCCAAATCCTAGGCTACCAACCCATGGCAAAATGTTGGGCTATGTAAATAGGCTTGGGGTAGCACCACAAAAAATCCATTGTCTTCCTTCTCACATGAAGGCAAATTGATCTTGACTTTTAGGAGCAAATTATATGGAGAAAAAAGTGTTAGCCAAATCCAAGACATAGTGATATGTTCCCAGCCTTGTAGTCAGTTGACCCATTAGATGATGGACGGATGGTACTACTGCATGAAGTGGGGGTGTCACTTTATTTAATTCTCGATAGTGCAGTCATCCTCCATGAGCCATCAGGCTTCTTCACCAGCCACATAGGGACATTATCTGGACTATGGGTGGGGCGCACAATCTGAGTTTTCTCCAATTCCTGAAGTGTAGCCTTGATTTCATCATGTCCATCAGGCAGGCAAGCGATATTGCTTAACATTGACAATGTTCTGGCACTTTCTGTGGCAGCAATGAGTATGTCCCCACACTACAGTCTTCACCACCCGGACTCACAAACAAAATTTACCAGCAGTGATCTGCAGATTGAGTGAGACCTTGCAATACATCCCCTGCCCAGGATATATTCTGACACTGGAGAAACATACACTTTATAAAGATGTGGAGACAAACAACCTATTCCAAGAGGCAAAGTCACAGCTTTAGTTTTAATAGTCTTACCCCCATAGCCAGCTAGTCCAGGGAATCTGTCTGGATTTCCATAGTTAAGACTGTATCACCCCGGTATCCACCAGTGCTAGAACTCTTTGCACGTTCTGTGGAGACCAGTGGATTGCCAATTCCACATGTAGCCTCCAGTACCTGCCTATCCCCTCCAAATGGGCACCCCGGCCTGCTCCCTAATCATATAGGGTCAACAGAGAGTTCTGGGGTTTCAAAAAGCCCTTCAAGGCCACCAGCCTAACTCTTTTGATGGGAGGTTTCTGTCCACGCCTGAATTGCTATTTGTGTTTCAATTGCCACCACAATTCCAAAAACACGCATTAGGCTGGCGGTCTCTCTTGTCTAGATTGACTCCTGCAGCTAGCAAATCAGTCCACATTTGCATTCTGGTAACTCAAACAGGACCCTGCCCAGGGCCTTTCTTTTTCTTCTCACCTCTCGGGGTGCTGGGTGTCACCACTCAGACACTTCTGTCCTCTGCCTCGTGGTGTCTCCCTTCTGCATACCCCAGAGCAGCCATCGCTGTAGTATCTTCAGGTATATTATATGTTTATGCACAAAAGGAGCCAGGATAGCAATCAATGAGCCAAAAGCAGCAGATAAGGCGGTCTTTAACACTAGGTCCCATCTGCCCATTGTAAACTGTTCATCATCCAGTCCTTGCATATTCAAATTAAACATGTCCAGTTCACACATGATCTGCATTAATTTAGCATACATTTGCCATCTATGCACATGCTTTAGGAGTTCTCTGGCTTCATTCCAAACTGTTCGTACAGCGGAAGTAAGCCATTCCATCAAGGTATGTTTCCCCTGTCCTTGAGCCAAGCAGCAACTGTTCTGCAGATGCTGCCATAATGAGGGCTGTACGATTATGGATGCCGATTTTTCCATTTCGTCAGGAGAGCGTATGATATTGTCCACCCCCTTGTCCTAAAAGTGCAGCAACCAGGCTGGCAATGGTTCACCAGGTTGCTGCTGACATTGTTTCCCAAATTCCACAATTCTGCAGGTGTATACGAGGTATACATGGTGAACTCGGTCACCATGGAGCTCCCAGCTTACACCCCACCTAGACTCAGGGGCTGTTAATGCTTTACCTTTTGATGTATGATGGGTCATATATGCGGGTAGACTTCTTCTGGGATGTCTTCCCCTACCTCTGAGGACAACTCTGAGGGTGGACTTCTTTGGAGCTCAGCTTCCAATTGTTGCAACTTGCGTTCAAGGCATCTGTCTTTTGCTGAATCTTCTGTACCTGTGTGGCTTCTCCTAGAGCTTTGTCCATGTTCTGCTTCAAAGGCACTAAAAGCACCCAGCTCACTCGGCTGACCACAGCTTGTGCCTTTTCCAGCAACTGTTCTTCCAGCTGCTTCTCAGTACTCACTGGGGACCCATCATCTGCCTCCCAAGGCTCAGGTGGAGTCCAAGTCATCAATACTGCTGCCATGGGATACCACATGCCCTGTAGGGGCCACATGGTCCTCCAGTCCTCAGGTGGGACAAGCCACTCCCTTACCTAGGAATCCTGCTCTTGAATACACCAAGTGTGTTGCTGCAGGTTTGAGGTTCTGAGGTAAGGAATACAAGGCTCAGGCAGTTGGAAGAAAATGTGGGGAGCCATAGGCAACTGCAACATAGTTCTTTATTACAGCAAGGGTACAGTCAACCACACAGGGCGGCAGCACCTTTATATACATCAGTTAAACAATAGTGGCACACTGCCAAGTTAGAGGCTCGTGCATATGGATGGGGCATATGGTTACATAAGGGGAGAAGAGCTGACTCATTTAAACTCAGAAGTTGCTACGGGTGTCAGGAGGGAGCCTGACTACAGCCATCTTTCTTTCTCCTCACACACTTGTTATTACTTGTCTTGATATCAGGCATGAGGTGGTATCTCATTGTGGTTTTGATTTGCATTTCCCTAATAATTAGTGAAGCTGAGTATCTTTTCATAAATCTATTGGCCATTTGTATGTCTTCTTGGGAAAAGCATTTGTTCAGGTTCTCTGCTCATTTTTAAATTCGATTGTTTTTTTTGTTGAGTTGTATGAGTTCTTTGTATATTTTGGGTATTAGCTTCTTATCAGAGGTGTTGTTTGGAAATATTTTCTCCCATTCAAATGTTTGCCTCTTTGTCTTGTGATAGTTTCTTTTTCTGTGGAGAAGCTTTTTAGTTTGGTATAGTTCCATTTGTTTATTTTTGCTTTTACTTCCCTTGCTTTCCTTCATAAATCCTCCAAATCCAAAATCTATGAGTTTAGTACCTATGTTTTCTTCTATGCAATTTATTGAGTACTTTAAAACATCATTTTATTACACTGTAGTCAAGCATTTTCAAAAGAGTGTTTTTGGAAATCTCCTGAGAGCTGAAACTTGGTTAATGAGACAAAATTAGATTTACCATCTCTACAGTATTTTATTCACTCACTATTAAGTGATGCTTGAGCTTCCTTAACTTCTAGAGAAGCAGAGACAGGGAATTTTGGGATTTTATGCAGCCAAATGAATGATGGTCGAATATCAAACTATTGTTTGGATAAAGCCAGGCAAAAAAGTCCAGAGTACCTAGATTTTGTTTTCTCCTTGACTATAAAAATACTAACTTTCTGGAATATTAATTTTAAAGCATTATGCCAAAATTTAAAAAGAATACATAAATCCTCCAAAGATTTTCTGTTATTTAAATAATGTAAACATTTATGTTTTATTGAATATTAAGATTTTTAGCAGTTCTCTGTATTTCACCATGATCCAGCTTTATGTCTAAAATGAGATTAATATTGCCTTTATTCACCCAAAACATACTTAGGGTTATTAGCCACATTCAATCATGGTTTTAAACACGAGGAAAACAGCAGTAAAGACAGCAACCAAAGACCTAATCCTCAGAACTTAGAAATATGTGAGAGTTTTATAATAAAGTGTCTTATAAGATAATGGATGAATCCTGTTATGTACTTGAACTACCATTTGTCCACATCAACATAGAGATATCAATGTCCAATGCTTTTAGATAAAATAAATAAGATGTACTTATGCAAAGTTCTTAGTGCAATGTTCATCATATATTAAGAATGGTGGTTTTCTGTGCTAACACAACATTTCTAAGCACTTACCCTGCACTAGGCACCACACATACCACAATAGTTAATTCTAATCACAACCCTGTGTTGTATTTTCATTTCTATTTTAGAGATATTGAGATTATAACTCTCACCCATTACAAGAAAGCTAAGAAATGACAGAAATTAAATTCAGTTTTCTTTACGTGCAAACAGAATGTTCTACTATACTACATTGTCTTCCTTTCTTTGTTAAGGTATAAGAGCATTTGGGAAATGTAGATTTCATTTGATATTAGGATAGCATTTTAGGGTATATTACTCTACTTTTATGAATATTAAAATAATTAGGAAAATATTAGGCTCATCAAGAGTAAAATTCTTGATAGCTCTTTATTTATTTTACTTTCAGTACTTTAAATATATCACCCCATTGCTTGATGGTCATTTTTTCTGTCAATAAATCAGCAGTTGCTCTTATTGGGATTATTTGTAAGTGAAGAGTTGATTTTCTCTTGCTGTTTTTGAAATTTTCTCTTTATGTCTGACTTTTAACATTTGAATGTGTTTATCTGGGTGCAGAACTCTGTGTTTATCCAACTTAATACTCATGGCCATAATCATCCAAACTAGAGTTTCCATAAGACCAAGATGGGAGGTGAGAAAGAGAGTGGCTGAGTGCTCAAATGCCACCAATTCTCTATGTTCTTAACAAGATTTACTAGATTTTCTGGATAGACCTAGAGAGGGTCTATCAAGCTCCTTACTCTTCCATTTCAGAAGCTCTGTCCTCACTAGGCTAACACTGAAGCACAATTTCTAGATCTTAACAGAACCTACATAGATTTGCATTAGAAAATTTAGGTGGCATATTTAATTTTTATATAATTTTGTTATTGTGACCGGAAATGAATAAATCAATGGGATTTTCATACTTTTTCAACTTTAAGGACAGATATAATGTCCCTTATGCTTTGAAATTTTAGTAGCTGACATCTAATAAATATCAATATATTAAATGCTACATATTGTATTATGAAATGATTATATTCTAATTCTTTTCTACTGTTTATTTTTAATATGTTAAAAGTTGTATGGGAATCATAGATGTGTATGTTTCACATACTCTTTATATTCTAATATATTAACTCATTCCTTGGCATACAGTAGATATGTTTATTGCATCACTGAATGATGGATGATAGAGGTCCCATGTTGCATTACCAAGCAAACTTTTTCAGCCTGTACAGTCCATCTGAATAAAATTCTCTATGTTGGACAGAATAACTGATTTAAGGCTTGATGTTAATTTTAGAAAAGCAATGTAAAAGGGATTGCTAATAATGTTTGAAAACCATTTCTTGTTTAGGTAGATATTGCCAGACAGACTGTCAGATTTCATCAGTGCAACTTCTTGTTTTCTTTGCCTGTTGGAAGAAAAGATAAAAAG